>JAVRFV010002426.1:22500-193420 GCA_032716605.1 Paralithodes platypus | reverse complement strand
AAGCCCTCAGAAATATGTGCAACTTCAGTTGTTTCTTAAAAGCGTCAACACAATTCAACTGATTAACCTGACAAGCGCGATATAGACGTAGGTGCTAGGGTAGTTATTTGTGCATTTCTAGCCCTGGATTCTGACAGAATTCGTTATATTTACAATATAAACCATTATTTGTTTTCGGTATACTTTTATTTTACATGTATGATGTATATATGAACCTTCAAGAGTGCTAAAATAAGTGGGAAAAGCATTTGGGTGGTGAAAAACGAAGATATTGGCCACCCGGTCATAATCTCAGGCGAGAGAGAGAGACAGGCAGCCTTCCCCTCTCGCTGTCTGGGAGTCAACTGAGAAGAGCGGGGCGGTGTGTGCCGGTGTCTGGGTGTTGCATAACGATCTTTTATGCAACCCACTTGTGCTACATTATCGCGGGAGAGAAAAATAACCGATAAATGATGATAATAAGAGGAAAAATAGGTGATAATTGAGGAGGGGAGGGAGGGGGGAATAAGGTGGGGAAGGAGGGGAGGGGGGTGGGTGAGATTTACATGGATGAGTACTGGAGGGGAATTATCTCACCTAGAGACAAATTCCTTTGTTTTGATAGGCCCTTTTTTTTTATGGAAGGCTTTTTTTATGGTCCTGCTTCCGTGAGGCCTATCGCGTTCCCTATAGGAAGCCTTCCGTGAGGCCTATCGCGCTTGCCGGGTTAAGTGACACAGGAAGTCGATTGAATAGACGTGGGGCAACATAAGAAAAGGATCCTGAAAACCTGATCTTAAATAGAAAAATCATATAGCGAACCCTACAATTTATGGGGTAAATGGGGATGCGTTCTGGGACCAGCCAAAACCCAAACCCAAACACCTGGAAACCTATAATAATATCGTAAATCGGGGCATCAGATATTGAGGGAGACCTGTACAATATTTCAAAGCAAGCTAAACCAAATAAGTGATTAATAAGGTTGAATAACCTTATAAATTAATCTCATCTGCGGGAAGTCCCTAACTGTAATGAATTCGGTTCCATGTCATCTCAACCAGTAGATAATTTCAACCAGTACGGTAGCTCTCAACCAGTGCCAAATTAACCCAGACCAACTAAACCAGTGCCAAAATATAGTACTAACCTAACCGTATTGGTTGATTTGGTACTGGTTGAGAGCTACTGGTTGAGTTGACCGGTCACCAATGAATTCTACAGCACTAAGCGACAAAGGCTTTATAGCACTGGAAACTGTCGCAGCATAGCCAAGATTCGAACTCACGTGGCTAGTTGTCACCAACATAGTGGGTAGAGCCTTAGCCCGCTAGACCACGACAGTTCCTAACCAAATACAGTAAGTGAATAAATAAGGACCGAGTGATCACGTACCGGGTTTGGCTGTAGGTGTGGGTATGGTGGTGATAGGCAACAGACGCTCCACATACGACCACTCTGCTGTAGACACCTCCATCTGCAAAGAGTTTAACAATTGACCACTTGCGAGTTTCAGGCTATACGGAAGTTGGAGCCGTGAACATCGATATTAAACAGAAATGCAATAATTATGTAAGTTTCTGATGGATAAATGGTATGTTGAATTGGGTTTTATGTATTTATAAATGTACTACGACCGTATTTTAACTGTAAATGCTGTTAACCCGTACAGCCCCAGCGACGCGTCTGACGCGTCGGCGATGTATGTAACGCACAGCCCCAGAGACGCGCCTGGCGCGTCACCCTAATTGCGCCGACCGTAACCTCAGGTGTAGCCACTCAAGAGGGCTCAGATTGTATGGGAACTGTGTACGTATCCCACGCAACCGTGCCGATGGTTGAAAACTCTCAAAGTCCACGTGCGTGCGCGTGAGCGTGCAATAACCTGGTTTTTTGGGGTAATTGCCTTCAATTTTTTACTCTTGTAAAATATGTTTTCGGGGGCTCTGTAGGACAATTTTTCGTGGTTTTTGAGCGGTTTTTCGTGGTTTTCCCTTCATTCCTAACCCATTCACTATTGTTTCTGGAATAAAACAATTTTTTGAAAACCGGCCGGGTTCTGGTGAACAAACATTACAAAACTAGCCGGGGCTGGACAGGTTAAATAATGTAGTCTACAGCTCCAACTTCCTTATAGAACGAAACTCGCAAGTGGTCAATTAACATGCAAAACTTGCGAAATAAACATACCAAAACAGGAACGGCACAATATAAAGACAAACTACTTATCAAAATCACTGTGGAAATAACGATTTAGCAAAATAACATAAGATACTATTGTTGAAATACGAATCAATTGTTTAGAAAATCTCCATCTTCTTATACATACTTTTATATAGAACTAAATCTTCTTTGTGTCCAGTTATGATTTGGTATAATTTATCCAATGTGAGTTTTTGACACCTTTTAACCCTTTCAAGCTCCAATACGCATTTTTGTTCTGTTTCTGGCTTATACTGTAATAGACGATATAATTCAGATTAGTAACGGCATATGGAAGTCAGAGGGTTGATTGAGATAGTATTTACCCTTTTAATACCCACAGATACTTCCTAAACTGCATAAAATCGTCTAATGATAGCCAAAATAAACTGCTAAAACGCATTAGAGCTTCAAAGGGTTAAAATTTATGAGGTTTCAAGGTGTTGAAAGGTGTAAAACAAAACATCTCAATAATCAAGATAAATCATTGGCCTTTTGTCGTCCTTGTTTAAAATAGACGTTGCCAGTGCTTCAAGCTTCGTGTGTGCAGACATTTTTATTCTAACGTACAGTACTGTACATTGATATTGGCTCTCTGTCACTCTTTCAACTTTGGAGGAGACATTTGTTACAGGCAGCTTGGCCTTTCATTCACTTAGAAAAAAAATATTATATATATATACAGTACCGGTAGGCCTATATATATATATATGACAACTGCCACAGGTGGTGGGCTGGATCTGTCAGAGTGAGGGTTGGTGTCCTCTACTTCCCATAGCCGTTTCTGAGTTTACCTTTTTCATCATTCTTATTTCTAACTTTTTTCCTGGGAGTGGTGAAGGCAATGGGGCCATAATGGTGTGTCCCATGGTTCCCTAGGGTCATACTCTCGCAGCCCACTGGCACAAGTCGGCTTTTCTCTGGCGTAGGGATGCGGCGACCCCACCACCCGCCACTTTGGTGGTGCAATCAGCTTCTGGAGTAGTGGATCACTGGTTCCTATCTACAGAAAATTCCTGTGCTTGGTATGCTTCCAGCCAGGGCCCCACTGGGGTAAATAAAATAGCAAACCATTGGTGGAACTGCCATCTAGCTGAGGGACTGCTCTGGGTCTGCTCCTTCAGTGTTAAGGGCCATATAGGTTAATCCAAGTAGTGGAAATGGCACTGTGGAGTGGGTCAGTGGGGGCATGTCTGGGAGGCTGGAGGCAGTTTCTGCCATGGCCATCCTTTTGGGGGCGCTTCCTCTGGAAGCGGGGCATCAAAATGATGTTGAACTATAAACCACAATAATATCTTTACAAATACAGTACAATAATAAAGAATAAATAGAAAGGACTCGGTTTTTGCTTGACATCCTGCCTCACATCTCACCTGTTCCCGTGACTCTGGAATAGTGTGTTTGCCAGTAGGAAGCTTATCTATACCGAAGCTCTTGCCATAGCAGCCTGTAGTGTGGAGAGCTCTCTGTGGGGTCCATCTTGTATCGTGGATGTGGCTATGTCTTCCTGATAACATGACCAGCCAGGTATTGGAGTGCCGCGCCCCCAGTGATACCAAGCGAGTGTTCATGGTCGTTGTGTTCTCTGCCTTTTCTCCGTATAACCTGTTGGTAGTTTGGTACATATTAGGCTACTGTGTGAATAATTTAATTTAAGTGCAAGGCAGGTTAGTGGATAGACTAGCCGAACACCACTGTAGAAAAATAGTGCTAACAAGATACATAGAGGGCCTGGGAGTTGGACGGATCCTAAATTGAGTGGTAAATCCTGTAAGTCCTTCAGTAAACTGGCTCGGGTTGTCCCTCTTACAGGGAATAGGTCCGCTTGGGGGCATTCTGTGTATGGCCACCCTCGTTAAGGGGAGTAAGGCGTCCGGCAACAGATACGGTAGATAGTGAATAATTTGGGTAAGATCCTGTGTAGTTGGGAGAACTGTTTTTCAGATTCCTATTTACTAAGAAACATTGAACAATATCTTTAACCTAACCTAACCTAACCAAAACACCTAACCTAACCTAGCCTAGTATTTTCGATGACTATTTATGAATGTAAAATGTACAAATATATTGTAACCTTACCAAATTATTAAGATATAAGTACAGGTCTCCCCGCTACACAGGATCATACCATAATTTGATATTCTGTATTATACATAAGAATCTATATTTTATTAATTTCACCACAACACCAAACACCTCCAATGAAATTAATTAAAACATATAGCCTATGTGATCCACTGGGATTTGAACCTGGGTTATCACACACAGATTTTTAGACACCTTAACCATTACACCACCAAGACGGTTAAAGGTTTATGCAAACGCCTACGACTTATTATCCATTCTCCGATTCTCGAATACTGGATATTAATCTAATCATGTTTATATTCCCAACCGTGCTATGGTAGCCTACTGTTTAAGCATTCAAGGACTTAAATTTTGATCGAGTTCACATAGGGAAAAATGTTTGCTTCTTTACATTTTTTCTACATACTGTATTAGCCTATAGCCTAGTCCATTCAGATGATTTGGTAATTATTCAGAAAAGGCTTGCAGAATTGCATCTAATTTTGTTTAGGCTATTAGGCCTAATGCCCTCAAGTTCCTCAACCCCCCAGGAGTCCAGGTCCAGGACTTCATCATCAGATATTGCCAGCAAGTCAAATTAGACGCAAACTTAATGGTCATGACCACAAACGTGCGAACCTTTTCTGAAAAATAACCGACTAACCGTCCTTTCATTTGCCTATAGGCCTTGCCTAAATAAGCCAAAGCCAAAACTCTTTACCACTAGCCTAACCTCTGGCTCTAGGCTCTATAATTAATAAAAGACGAGTAATCCTATAGTAAGCCTATAGCCTACGTTAAAAACTATAGGAAATTACATCAGGAATTCACACCTTGCTAGCCTAGATTCAGAACGGAAACGCATATTTTATAAGATAGGATATAGGCTAGGTTATGGTCTTCGAAAGGGGTGAAGTCACAGAGTGTGAGGTGAAGTTGAACGGTCAGGTTATGGAGATCGTCAACTCTTTTAAGTATCTGGGCAGTGTGTTGAGTAAAGATGGGACTATGGATGAAGAAGTGCGGGAGAGGGTACAACAGGGGAAGAGGGTTGTAGGAACGCTGAAAGCAGTAACAAGAAATAGGGTGGTCAGTATGGAAGTGAAGAAGTCCTTGCATTACAGTGTGGTAATCCCGACACTGACTTACGGAAGCGAAGCATGGTTGAGAGACTCAGACCAAGAGTGAGAGCGGTGAAAATGAGTTACTTAACCTAAGAAGTGCGCATGGGGGTAATTAGAAACGTCCGCCTGTGCTGACGTATTTGAGCTGAAATATTCATTTTACCATAAATAGCATTAATACTTATCCATACGCGCCTATTATGGGTTGATTATAAAGGTATTAACCTGAAACAACAATAAAACGAGTGAAAACAGCGTTTGGATGGTCAAAATCGGAGATACAGGCCGCGAGTTATATAATGTATGGGTGAGGCAACCTGCTTTCCCGCCAATTTCCCCCAAGGCCACTGAGACACAGTCGATCGATACTCTCTCTCTCTCTCTTGCACTCGCTTGCTAACAGTGCTGACAATGCCCTGCTTGCAACTCGCTAATGTTAGCACGAAAATATACCTCAGAATAAGGGAATAACAGGGAAAATAGGTGATAACTGAAGGAGGGGAGGAAAGTGGGGAAGGAGGGGAGGTAGAGGAGTGATATTTTGCATGGCCCAGGGGCAAAAAAAAAAAATAAAAAAAATAAAAAAAAATAAAAAAAAATAAAAAATAAAAAAATAAAAAATAAATCGATGTTTAAAGTCGATTTTTTTTTCTCTGACTCTTAAGAGTCTTCCCGCAGTCCGCCGGGGGAACTCTTAAGAGTCTTCCCGCAGTTCCGGGTTAAGAAGTGCGTGCGGCGTTACATGGAGGGATAGGCAGACGAATGAGGAAGTGAGAAGGTGTGGTGTGGAGGTAGACCGTAGAAGCGTAGATGTGCTGGAAAGTGTGAAAAGGAACAACTTGAGATGGTTCGGCCATATGGAACGTATGGAAAGCGAGAGAATGACTAAGAGAGTGTGCGAGAGCGAGGTGGAAGGACAGAGAGGGAGAAGTAGACCGAAGGAGAGGTGGAAGGATGGAGTGAGGAAGTATATGGATGAAGGCGGTGCTGGGTGGGAGGAGGGGCGTCGACCGACTGGGGACAGAGGTGCATGGGGACGGTTCGTTCGCAGCCACCCCTTCGGGGATCACGGCGTCGGGCAATAAATAGAGAGATAGATAGAACCAGTTTATTGCTTCACTCCACAATGCTCAAAATAAATATATCCCTAAAAGATTTAGATCGACGCAGAACCAACCAAAATGGATGACTAATAAGCTAATAGATCTTATAGGGAAAAAGAAAGGAATATATAGAAAAATAAAGAAAGGCAAAAATTATCTACATATATACTATCAGACTCTATCAAGACAGGTCAAAAAGGAAATCAGGAATCAAAAAGAAATTATGAAATAAGGATAGCCAGTGACTAAAAAATAACCCTAAAGCTTTTTACCAACTATATAAATCTAAAGTTAGAGATGTAATAGGCCCCCTAAAAACTTCAATAGAAGAAATAACAGAAAATTATTTAGAAATGTGCAGTACCGGTACATTAAATAGTCAGTTTCTTTTCGTTTTCACTAATGAAAATTTGGCACAGATTCCAGAAGTCAATATGGTATATAGTGATAGTATAGAAAATATGTTAAGTAGTTAGTATAAGTAGAAATGATGTGCTTAAGGAAATTGACAGACTGAAACCTCAAAAATCGCCTGGTCCTGACGAGGTACTGTATATGCTAGAGTATTAAAAGAATGCAGAGATGAGTTAAGTAGACCATTAGCATTTTTATTTAACAAGTCATTAGAAACAGGTTTAGTTCCAGAAGCTTGGAAGCTTGCAAATGTAGTTCCGATCTTCAAAAAAGGTGATAAATCGATAGCATCCAATTACCGTCCCATTAGTCTCACATCAATCATAGGAAAGTTGCTAGAGTCTATTATTGCTAGGAAAATTAGAAGCCACTTAGAAAAATTTAACTTAATAAATTCTTCTCAGCATGGATTCACTCAAGGACGTTCTTGCCTTACTAATTTGCTTAGCTTTTTCTCAGAGGTATATGAAGCAGTAGATAGTGACAAGTCATATGATATTATTTATTTAGATTTCAGTAAAGCTTTCGACAGAGTCCCTCATGAGAGATTGATGAGAAAGGTTGAGGCACATGGAATAGGAGGATCGTTGTTGGGATGGATTAGGTCATGGCTAATTGGTAGGAAACAGAGAGTCAGCATAAATGGTACCAAGTCAGAGTGGGGAGCAGTCAAAAGTGGTGTCCCCCAGGGATCGGTATTAGGTCCCCTGTTGTTTCTTATATACATAAATGACCTAGATTTAGGTATAACTAGTAGGATAAGTAAATTCGCAGACGATACTAAAATGGGGAGATCAATTGATTCAGATAGCGATATAGAGTGCCTCCAAAGGGATCTAGATACCTTACATGAATGGTCAGTAAATTGGCAGATGAAGTTTAACATTGACAAATGCAAGGTATTAAAGATAGGGAAGATGCAAACAAATGTTAAATATAAACTAGCTAATTTAGAATTAGAAAATTCAGACTGCGAGAAAGATCTAGGTGTGCTTGTTAGCAATGATTTGAAGCCTAGAAAACAGTGTATAAGCGTTCGTAATAAGGCAAACACGATTCTCGGGTTCATCTCTAGGAGTGTGAGTAACAGAACTGCTGATGTTATCTTAAAACTTTACTTGTCATTAGTGAGACCCCATATGGATTATGCTGTCCAATTTTGGTGTCCTTATTACAGAATGGACATAGATTCATTGGAGAGAGTACAGCGTAGAATGACAAAAATTATCCATAATATTAGAAATCTTCCGTATGAAGAAAGGTTGAAGAAATTAGGTTTACATTCGTTAGAGAGATGCAGAGTTAGAGGGGATATGATAGAGGTGTTCAAGTGGGTTAGTGGGATTAACAAAGGGGACATGACAAATGTACTAAAGCTCAGTGATAGCGAAAGAACTCGTACCAATGGTTTCAAATTAGATAAATTTCGTTTCAGAAAAGATATAGGCAAATATTGGTTTGGTAACAGAGTTGTAGATGGGTGGAATGGACTACCAAGTGCTATAGTGGGATCTAAAACGGTAGGGAGCTTTAAGATAAAATTGGATAAGCATATGGACGAGAAGGGTTGGGTGTGAAGGGGGATCAGCCGGGTTGGGCCAATCAGCGCTCTGCAGACCCCCATAATCCTGCGTTAATCTCTAACCGTTTTGGTAAGATGATCCTCAGGGTATTAGAGTGTTTAAGTTTTAGTTTAAGTTTTCTCGCTCTCATCCACTTCTTGATATCAGACATCAACAATTCCATCTTACTCCGTATATCAACTATATTTGTGATTCTCACATAAATCTGGGTGTCATCTGCATAAAAGTGAAAGGTGACATTATGTGCACGAAGCAGAAGGGACAAACTGCTGATATAAATTATAAATAGGATAGGACCTAAAACTGATCCCTGCGGAACACCATACTACAGGGGTGTCGAGTTCGAGACCATTTGATTTACCATCACACTCTGGGATCTACCTGACAAGTACAGTACGACCCAAGAAGCAAGAGAGCGGAGTCACGCACACCACAATCATAAAGATCACTCAATAACAACTCGTGATCCACTGTGTCAAAGGCCGCAGAGAGATCAATCAAGACCAATAGTGAGGCCACACCATTGCAAATGTTCTCAACTAGATCATTATGTACTCTAATCAATGCTGTTTCAGTTGAATGATACTGTCGGTAAGCAGACTGAAAAATTGGGATAGTTTCATTCTGCTGAAGTAGTGGTTGTAATTGGTTAAGTATTGCACGCTCTAATATCTTTGATATGAAGGACAGGTTGGAGACAGGACGATAGTTCAACATGTTCTCAACATCAAGTCCAGGTTTCTTTAGACTAGGTCGGAGTAGTGCATGCTTTTCAGAATGTGGGAAGTTACCTTCAGAGAAGCACTTATTAATTATTTTGGAAATAAACTCAACTGTGTGATCATAGACTCTTGGTAGCTTGGAAACATTTATGGGATCCAACGGGCAAAATGTTTTATTGAGGTTTCTTATGTAGGACGAGAGGACATTATTAGGAATGTGTCGGGGTTGGAGTACAATTGAAAGTTCTTCACCAACAGAAGCATCATCCAGTTCCTGTCTTATGCGAGTTATCTTGCCAGCAAAAAATGACACAAAGTTGGCAGCCAACTCGGCATCGGGTACAGAAGGTCTTAAGCTGACTCTTGTTTTTCCAAGTAAACTGTTTACAATTGAAGCCAACCTCCTCTGGTCGTTACCACATGAATCAACTTTTCTCTGATAATACACTTTCTTTTCATCTTTGATTGTGTGGACCACGGCTCTTCTGGCTGACAGATATTGCAACCATGTTACACTTACACTTAGTTACACTTAGTTGTATTCCGTCCGTTAGTGACATAGTTGAGCTGGGGCTCCACTGCGACCAGGCAGCTCCCTTTCTTCCACTCTCCATTCCAGAAGTCCGTTGGAGTTGGTGCTGGGGTATCCTGGTGTTGGTGGCCGGTCCGGTATTTTGGCCAGCCACATGTCCAAGTGTTTCTTGAAGGTGTCTGGAGATACCCCGGTCATGTTCCTGAGAGGGGCTGGCATACAGTTGAACAGTCTGGTTCCATTGTATGCAAAGCTGTAATGGATCAGGGATTTGATTTTTTGTGTTGATCCCGGCATAGTCCTCACATAGCACAGCCTCCCTCGCCTTTGGTGTTGAGTCTCTTGGATGTTTGGATTTGGTACCTTTTTTTCCAAAATCTTCCAGACGTAGATGATGATGTATCTCTCCCTACGTCTCTGAAGTGAGTACAGCTGCAGCTCCTTGAGTCTCTCCCAGTAGTTAAAGTGTTGAAACCCATGGATTTTACTGGTGAATGTCCTCTGGGTGGCTTCAATTTCTGTTATTTCTCCTACTTTTTGGGGAGACCAGAGCTGAGAGCAGTACTCCAGTCGTGGTAGGACCAGTGACTTCCACAGTGTTAACATACACCTCTCATTTCTTGTGTGGAAGGTTCTCAGGATCCAGCCTTCTATTTGTTTTGCTGTTGTTGTGGCTTTGGTAATATGCTGGGAAAAAGTGGCGTCACTGCTCATATTTACTCCCAAGTCCTTCACTGTGTCCTTGGCGGTAATTTCTTGCTGTCCACTTTTATAGTTGGTGGTGTTTTGTAGTGCTCTCTTGTTCCCGTACCTTAGAAGCTCGAACTTGTCTCCGTTTAGGGCCATGTTGTTTTCTTCTGCCCACTTCAGGATTTTGTCCAAGTCTTGTTGTAGTAGCTGTGCATCGTGTTGTGAGGTGATTTTCTTCATGAGTCTGGTGTCGTCTGCAAACGATGAGGCTGTTGAGTGTTCCAGGTCTCTGTCGATGTCTCCTATGATGAGGAATAGGAGAGGTCCCAGTACTGATCCTTGTGGTACTCCGCTGATGACCCCACCTGCTTCTGATAGGCTTCCTTGAACCGTGACCCTTTGTTTTCTGTTGGTGATGAAACTGTGGAGCCATTTTCCAAGGTCTCCCCCTATTCCCAGTGATTTGAGTTTATGTAGAAGGATCCCATGGTCCACCTTGTCAAAAGCTTTGGCAAAATCTAGATATATGACGTCTACATTTTCTCCGTCTTGAATATCCTGTAGGATTTTGTCGTAGTGTGATAGTAGTTGTGAAAGGCAGGAGCGGCCTTGTCTAAAGCCGTGTTGACCCTCGTTGAATGCCTCGTTATCTTCCAGGTAGCTGACCATCTTAGCTCGTATTGTTCTTTCTATGATTTTAATAAGATGTGACGTCAGCACCACTGGTCTGTAATTTTTGGCTATGCCTTTACTACCCCCTTTGTGTATTGGTGTGACAGTACCTTCTTTTAGGGATTGTGGTACATATCCAGTTTGGAGGGACTTGCTCCACAGCAGTTTTAGAGGCAAGGCTAGCTGATGTTTGCAGTTTTTTAGCAGTTGGGCATGAAAGCCGTCTGGTCCTGCTGCAGAATTTGGTCCAATCTTGTCGATGGCTGCTATTATGTCCTCTGTTGATACTGTTACCGAGGAGAGTTGATGTGGTGTCCCAGGAACGTTGTCAAAGAAGGTCGTTGCATTATCGATTTTCTTGTCTTCATTTGGCGGGCTAAAGACACTTTCGTATTGCTGTTTGAGTATCTTGGCCATTTCGGTTGGGTCACTCTCAAGTTCGCCCGTAGGTTTTGCAAGCGGTCCTATTTTTGAGGTGTTCCTGAGTCTCCTTTTTGCGTATGCATAGAAGAATTTGCTATTTACTCGTATGTTTGCAACTGCTTGGAGTTCTTCACGTGTTCTTTGCTCTTGGTGTGACTGGATGAGTTTTCGTTCAACTTCATCGAGCTCTTCTTGTAGTTTGGTGATAGTGTGCGCATGGCTGGTCTTCCTTTGCTTGGCTCTCAAGTACGTCCTTTTCTTCATTAGTATTTTTCTATCTCTGGGAATCTGTTTTATCTGCTTCCTGCTTGATTTGGGTGGTATGGTGTTTTTACAGGTCTCCAGGCATTGTTTCTGGAGGATACTGAGAGTTTCGTCGACGTTTTTATCTTCGAATAGTGCCCTCCAGTCAGTTACTGCCAGTTCTGCTCTCAGTCCGTCCCAGTCTATTTCTTTGCTGTAGAAGTTGAGATCTTTCAGAGAGGTGCAGAGGATTTGGCTTGATTCCTGTTGACATCTGGGTGGTGTGGCTGGTGTGGGGGTTCTAACTTTGATGAGGCTGTGGTCGGACATTATAGTTTTTACAGTTTCGTACGAGTGTACCAGGTCGAAGTTGTTGCCAAATAGTAAGTCCAGTGTGTTGTTGCCTCTTGTAGGTTCCTCGATGTATTGCTTCATGTATGCAGTGTCCATGATAGTCATTAGCTCCTTGGCTTGCTGTTTTTTATCCCTGGATCCTCCGTTTATTTTCATGGTTGCCCAATTGATGATGGGCAGGTTGAAATCTCCTGTGATGATGACATCTGTAGCGGGAGTTGACAAATTTTGTAGGAGTGTTTGTATCTTCTCTGTGACCTCCTTGAAAATTTCCCCTGTGGTGTTTGGAGGTCGGTACAAAATTATGATGAGCATGTCGGTTTGTCTTATGTGTACTGCTAGTAGCTCTGTTGTGCCGTTTGAGAATGCAACTAAAGTTTCGGTATTTACAGCCATATCCTCCCTTAGGTAGAGTGCTACTCCTCCGTGGCTTCTGTCCGCTCTGTCGGCTCTGAATAGTGTGAAATTATGGATATTGATCTCTGCATCCAAAATGTTTTCGTTCAAGTGTGTTTCTGTGAGGGCTAGAAAAATTGAGTTATCTTCCTCTGCAATTTCTTCCAACATGGGGACTTTACATTGATTGTTTCGTGGGTAGAGTCCTCTGATGTTGCCCACAATAAAACTATTTAGTGGTAGTTGCACCTTCCTCTGTGTTTCATGTCTGGCCCCTCGGTTTGGGCTAGGAATCTCTCCATTATCGCTTGAGACCGTTTTTCCACTTCCAGAAGACGTCCCATTATTACCTCTAAAAAAGCACTTTGGTCGGGCATAGCCGTGTGTACCGCTGTTGGTCTGTCCTTTTGAGTTTGATGGATGGTTGGCCAGCTTCTGAGGGCATTGCGTTGGCTTTCTAGTTTTTCCTCATGTGTTGGTGTGTAGGCAAATTCCCTTTGGATGTGTCCTGTAGCATGTTTCCTTGGTTTGTTGACATTGTTTCTGGGCGTCAGTATTTTGGTTCCCTTGATTTGTGGAAGATTGCAGTCTCTGATAGTACATGCCCTTTTGTTGAGCGAGATTCTGCATACATATGGGTGGTAGTCTATGCACTTCCATCCACGCTTGCAACCGATCCTTTCATCCCGCCCGTGCTTCATGAATTTTGCACATATTTTTGGATGGTCTTGTTTGCATCCAATGCCAACTACTCCATATCGGCATTCATTTCTTAGGTAGAAATTGCATACTTCCCTGCTTTTCCTCATAATATAAGTGTCCTTGTTTTCAGCTCTGGTCCTAGGTCTCCATGGATTTGAATTTACAGCACTAGCCTCACCTGTTCTTGTGGTTGTGGGTTCAGTTGCTGCTGGAGTCCTGTATGTAGGGGCATTATGTCTGCATCCGTTGCATATGGGGTGTGTGCTCGTTGGGGTCCCCGACCTCACCTGTCTTGCTGCGTTTTGAGGAGGCTCTGCCGTGTCTGCTAGTGTTGCGGGGGGAGACTATGGGCATCTAGCATTGTGAGGCTAATATCTTCTGGTGTGCTCCCCAGATCTAGGTCTAAAGCATTGTTTGTTGTGGTACTGGTATTGAGGCTGTCGCTGTCACTCTTGCCTACGGCTACTTCTGGGCTTTTGAGTAGGCCTTGGCCTAGGCCAGTGTCCCCAGTTGATTCCTTGATTGCTGGTGTATTGTCAGCTGGCGTGTTGGTGTTGGTGTCGACTTTGTTGTTCTGGAGCTGAACAGGGATTTTTCTTACCTTACTTATCGCTCCAGAATTAGTTAGTCGTTCCTTGTGTTGGAGAACGGCTGCTTCTGCATCGGCCACCCATTCACCCTGTGTCAAACTTTGTTAGGCAGCATGTTTTGCACATGAATTTCCTTGGCGTTTTTGCATAGTTGAGAATTTGATAGGCAGGGAGGTCTGTGCAGAAGTAGTGCAGCCATTCCTGGCAGTAGTCGCATTGGATTGCATTTTTTTCACCTGCGAACTTGATTCCACAGTCGGGGCATTCCGGGTCGGATTTGTTTTGATCCCCGTACATTGTTGTCGTCATGTTCGTAGTCACTTTATTTTTTTCTCTTATTTTCACTTCAATCCTTCTGTTTCGGACTTTGTTTCTTGTATGTGTGCACTCACTAAGTGTTTAAGGGGACCGACCGGTTAATTTAGGCTTAAAAAACTCGAAATCCTGAAAATACCAATAGGTGTTTACTCAATAAGAGTCAACATCCCTTCATACGCCAGTGAAATGTTATTAGTGAAAACCCATTGGAAATAGTTTTTTTTTTATGTTTTCCTAACTGTTCCTGTAATTCTAAAAACGTTATATAGCTAACTTTGAAATTAACATGCTCAGTAACTACTGGTCGTACGAGGAGCATACCTATATAAATCGAAAGAGCGTAAGCTACTCTACAACCTCCCATACGCTCTATCTTCTACTTTGCCATGTTCCTGCGTAAAATATTGTAAATCTAAAACCAAAAGTAAAAATGTTCACCTAATTACCTTAGACTTTCACCTGTTTTTCTCAGTACAGTACCTATATTGCCGCACTATCGGATGTTATTTTAGTTATTATTGGACCTATATGAATGGTGTATATACCATTGGAAAGGTAATTAAAAACACTAAAAGGCCTATAAAGCCAATTTACTCTAGAAATTTAATTTTTTTCACAATATGTCGTCAAACTTGTAAATTTCTATAAATATATTCGCCTGAATCCGTAATCACCTAAATCGAACAAATACACAAAATATATAAAATGTGTTTTATAGAAACTACAGATACACCTTTTGTGAGTTGTTTGATCACATAAAACATGTGCTATGGGGATTTCTGTAGGAGTTTATCATTTTCTGCAGTGCTATGATTTTCAACGTTTTTTTACCTAAATTGCAAGAAAAAAGCAAAAATAAAATAAAAAATTTGTTTATCTAGTTTTATGGTCATATACACCTGTGCCAAATTTCATTTAAATTGAATGTAAGACCTGGAAGTTTGTAATTAACCGGTCGGTCCCCTTAACCCTCTCACCACGGAAGGGCTCTTGAACGCCCAGTGGTTGAAAGCCTGTGAGCTTCGTGTGCGAGGCGTCGGTCCGACGCATGTAAACAACAGCCGGCTGGACCGACGCCCTGCATCTCCGGCCACAAGAAGGAGAGCGTCGCTTGTTCGTGTGTGCCTGTATGTTGTTGTTAAGTATCGAAAAGTAGTGTAAAGTGGCTGTTTTGGCCATAAAGTTATCTCCAATGAAATCATCATCACAACTCAACCAGTTGACTTAGAGAGCTCTACTTAATGCCATTATACAGGTAAATAACACAGCTACGCTTGGGGATGCGCGGGAATGCGGGAAGCAGTCTGATTAACGAATATACGGTAGCCTAGCCTAGACGTTTTTCGGCCAAAACACCCGGGTTTCGAGGAATATATATATAATACATAGCCGGGGCTGGAGGATTAAGTAGGTTATTCTGTCTTTGGTAATCACCGATTGCACTTTCTTAACGAGAAACACCTGATAATGTATGGAGCTACAGTGTGACGTGGCCTTGACCTTGCCTTAAGTTCAAATGTAGAGTCTGTTTTATTTTTCCGCCATTCACGTTCAGCTCTTCTACAGGTCGAGGGTAAGAGCTCCCAAAGGACGGCCATTGTGTATTATTGCGGCACGCCCATCGACAGGGAGGCCTACTAATAATATTAACCCATTAGTACCAACAGAATAGCGACAAAATAGGGTTCTGTAATATTAATATTGGTGTCGTTGTGGTCTCTGCTATCCTCGTTCTCTATGACGGCATTGCTCTGATCCAGCTGCTCTATGCTGCTGGACGCCACCATGCGCTCACCAACCTCCCTCATGCCTGACTGTAGGGTAGGTTACTGCAGGCCTTACGAAGACACCATAGTTAACTCTATTCCGGCACCAATAGACACTTTGTAGTATTCCGTCCGTTAGCGACACAGTTGAGCTGGGGCTCCACTGCAACCAGGCAGCTCCCTTTCTTCCACTCTCCATTCCAGAAGTCGGTTGGAGTTGGCGCTGGGGTATCCTGGTGTTGGTGGCCGGTCCGGTATTTTGGCCAGCCACATGTCCAAGTGTTTCTTGAAGGTGTCTGGAGACACCCCGGTCATGTTCCTGAGAGGGGCTGGTATACAGTTGAACAGTCTGGTTCCATTGTATGCAAAGCTGTGATGGATCAGGGATTTGATTTTTTGCGTTGATCCCGGCGTAGTCCTCACATAGCACAGCCTCCCTCGCCTTTGGTGTTGAGTCTCTTGGATGTTTGGATTTGGTACCTTTTTTCCAAAATCTTCCAGACGTAGATGATGATGTATCTCTCCCTACGTCTTTGAAGTGAGTACAGCTGCAGCTCCTTGAGTCTCTCCCAGTAGTTAAAGTGTTGAAACCCATGGATTTTACTGGTGAATGTCCTCTGGGTGGCTTCAATTTCTGTTATTTCTCCTACTTTTTGGGGAGACCAGAGCTGAGAGCAGTACTCAAGTCGTGGTAGGACCAGTGACTTCCACAGTGTTAACATACACCTCTCATTTCGTGTGTGGAAGGTTCTCAGGATCCAGCCTGCTATTTGTTTTGCTGTTGTTGTGGCTTTGGTAATATGCTGGGAAAAAGTGGCATCACTGCTCATATTTACTCCTAAGTCCTTCACTGTGTCCTTGGCAGTAATTTCTTGCTGTCCACTTTTGTAGTGCTCTCTTGTTCCCGTACCTTAGAAGCTCGAACTTGTCTCCGTTTAGGCCTTAGGGCCATGTTGTTTTCTTCTGACCACTTCATGATTTTGTCCAAGTCTTGTAGTAGTAGCTGTGCATCATGTTGTGAGGTGATTTTCTTCATGAGTCTGGTCTCGTCTGCAAACGATGTGGCTGTTGAGTGTTCCAGGTCCCTGTCGATGTCTCCTATCATGATGAGGAATAGGAGAGGTCCCAGTACTGATCCTTGTGGTACACCGCTAATTACAAATTAATTAATTAATTACAAACACTATAGCCTATTAGCCTAGGCTATAGGCCCTATTGATGCAAACGAACAAACAAAATTATAAAAAAACAAGGCAAATTTGTGGTAGGCTAGGCTATTAAAATAAATATTTTCGGTAGCATTCAAGGAGACTACTGCAGGACTCTTCTTCTTCTTCTTCTTACCTCTGGCCGGGTATAGGCTATCCTAGTGTTTACTACCCTATACCCCTTTGAAAGGACATTAGCCTAACCTAACAACCTTACCTAACCTAACCTAGTATTATAGGTGGGGGCTGCCGCCCCCACACCCCCGCTTTGACTTAGATTTTTGGTGTATTTGTCTGTGAAGTGGGTATTTTTCAATTGTTGATAACGAAAATCCTCTATGCGGACTATATGGAGAAAAATATGGAGAATCTATTGGTGCCTATTTTCCCTAATAAATTGTTTCTCATAACGTCGCACTAGTGTCCTTGAATATTATCATATTTTCCGTTTATCCTCGCAACCCCCTGTTTCTGTTGCTACGACGCATGATCTTGATGTTTTTCACTCCCGCAGTAGTTTATAGTAATTTGACGCAGGGTGTCAAACGACGCTGTTTTTGGTCAATATACAGGAGGCGCTACAATATTGGTAAAAAATTAAGCTCAATAGCATGTGATTAAGCGATTTTTCTCCAAATTGTTGATGTAGGTGTCATTCCCGGGAAACTAACATAATACATATTACAGTATATGGATATTTACGTTTTAAGGGTTTGTTTACACTTCTTCTTTTTCGTCTTCATCTGGGAGACTTCTTTTGCGTGACTGTCAGTCAACAACTGAGACATCTGGTGGCGAATGCAATGAACTATACTGGTGGCGTCGTGGCCAAAGTAATCACCCTACCTAATTCATGCCAAGAGTACTCAAGTTCACTGACATGTGATGTCTATCGACCAATCAGGTGATGCCATGATTTGGAAAACAGGTGGCCCAGGATATAAGCTGTCAGTTTGACTCTGGCCAGCTTGTGTAGAGGGTGTGAGCCGATCAAAGCTTTTTCCACCGTCTTTAAAAACACTGAGGCTGCTTAAGACCTTTTCGCCTTCCAATAAGTGTAAAACTGTCCAAAGTGCAATAACCAGTGTTCCAAATACAGCTGACGAGGACAGCTGGTTTTGAAATGCACATACACTTGTTTTACATGGAAAAATTTGAAACAAAAATCCACCAGCTGTTGACCAAGATGAGTGGTGATCGAGCCTCCAGCGGCCAGCCAGGCAGCCCAGTACCTCCTCTGTTCATTAAGGTTAGTTGGTTGGTTGGGACAACATAAAGGAGCCAGACCACAGCTAGCTAGGGAATCTTAATGAGTCATCGCAAAGTAACATAAAGTAAAAGATTTTTTCACATAGGATTAAACTGGCATGCAAGGGCTAGTTGGTTATACTGATGTTTTGGACCGACAGTTAGCCCATCGATCTTTTTAGGCCTAATAGGTCCGGTAGAGCATAGGCTATACATCATTGCTATATATGTCATTAAGAGCTGAAATGTATTATAAGGGAGAACAAAAATAAAATAAAATACATAGGCCTACCGGTACTGTAAAACAACAAGTTTTTCAGCCAGTACCCAACCAGCGGGGGTGTGGGGGCGGCAGCCCCCACCAATAATACTAGGTTAGGTTAGGTAAGGTTGTTAGGTTAGGCTAATGTTAACCCCATTCTTACTAGGTTAGGTTAGGTAAGGTTGTTAGGTTAGGCTAATGTTAACCCCATTCTTACTAGGTTAGGTTAGGTAAGGTTGTTAGGTTAGGCTAATGTTAACCCCATTCTTACTAGGTTAGGTTAGGTAAGGTTGTTAGGTTAGGCTAATGTTAACTCCATTCTTACTAGGTTAGGTTAGGTAAGGTTGTTAGGTTAGGCTAATGTTAACCCCATTCTTACTAGGTTAGGTTAGGTAAGGTTGTTAGGTTAGGCTAATGTTAACCCCATTCTTACTAGGTTAGGTTAGGTAAGGTTGTTAGGTTAGGCTAATGTTAACCCCATTCTACTAGGCTAGGTTAGGTAGGTTGGTTGGGTAGGTTAGGCTAATGTTAACCCCATTCTTACTAGGTTAGGTTGTTGTTGTTGTTGTTGTTCCCTAAGCTGCCTGGCCGAACAGCCCCGAGTCCCTGAGAAAGGCCATGGCCACGATCGGGCTTTCCCACAGAGCTCTCATTGAGTGTAGATTGCGTTGTTGGCGTAAGTGGTTGTGTGAAATGCAGTCTTCTATGATGTGTTTAATGGTATGGGGTGCTGTGTTACATCCCGGGCAGGCGTCGACAACGTAGTCATCCAGTCTCTTCTGATAGCTCAGGAGAGCTGGATGGTGTCCGCATCTCAGCCTGGCCAGGTGGACTCTGTCCTCGCGAGGAAGGGAGGATTCGGAAGGATGGATTTCGGGAGGTCGTGCATGCAGCTGCGTGTTGTCTGTGAGTGAGTGGATGGATCGGTGAGAGATATGAGTATATATGTGCTTCTGGAAGTTGGTTCGGGGTGGGCAGGGAGGGAGAGAGGACAATAATTGTGTGTGATACCGTGTGCTGGGTGTTGTTTTGATATTTCTTGGTGTCTGTGGGTGTGTTGCCATGTAGTTTAGTGGGTGGTCTTGGTTCGTGGAGGCTGCTGCCAGGAATTGAGTGCCTCTCATGTCCAGATGGTCTTTGACTTTGAGAATTTTGGTTTCTTGATGTAGGTGATCTGTGGGTGAAGTAGCTGTGCAGCCTGTAATGATCTTCAGGGCTTTGTTTTGAATAGTCTGTAAGGTCTTATGATGTGTTTCAGCTAGGTTAGAAGCCCAGGCTGGGCTTGCGTATTCCATCACTGATCTTATGTATTGTTTATATACTGTGGTGGTAGTTTCTTTGTTGTGTCCAAATTTTGTGTGAGCAAGTGACCTGAGGGCGTTAAGTCTGGGTGTCAGTTTCTTTTTAATGTTTGTGGTGTGCTGTTTGAATGTCATATGAGTATCATATATTACTCCTAGGATTTTGGGTGTGTGTGTATGTGTTAGGGGTGTGTTGTTTATGGTGAGTTGAGGGATGTATTCGTGTTCTCCTGTCCAACTTGTGAGCAGGGTTGCGGTGGATTTGGCTGGGGCTAGATTAAGTCTGTTTGTAGTGCACCAACCATGTAGTGTGTTGAGATAGGGTTGAAGGAGATCTGTTGCTCTTTTTGGGTCATGGTGTGTGCATGTGAGTGTTATGTCATCTGCATAGGAGGCTAAGTTTATTTGGGGCGTATTGGGTGTAGTTATATCGTGCATATACAGATTGAAGAGTGCGGGCGATAGGACGGATCCTTGTGGGACTCCGTTTGGAAAGTTTCTGATTTTAGATGACTGACCGGCAAAAGATACGTGTGCACATCTGCCTGCTAGGAAGTTGGCCAGCCACCTTTTTGTGTTGTTGTGCATGTTTGTGTTGTAGATTTTTTTTGTTAGGTTGTGGCGGGGGATGGCATCGAAGGCTTTACTAATGTCGAGTGTGGCTAATAGTGATCTGTGTGGTGGTCTAGCTGAGTTGATGCCGTCGAAAGCTCTTTGTGTAAGGTCTGTGAGAAGAGTGTTTGTGGAGTGCAGTGGCCTAAAGCCATGTTGTGTTGGAGCTAGGGGTAGGTCAGGTGTAATTAGTTGTAATACTAGGCGTTCCATGACTTTGGAGGGGGAGCAAAGAAGTGTGATGGGGCGGTGCGAGGAGGGTAGCGTGGGGTCTTTGTTGGGTTTGGGGAATGTGATGATGATACCATGCTTCCAAATGTCTGGTATTGTGTTGTGTGAATAGCTGTAGTTTGATATGTTAGTGAGTGCTTGTATGCCTTGTGGTCCCAGGTGTCTGAGGTGTATGTTGCTTATGTTGTCTAGGCCACAGGCGGGTGAGTGCTTGAGATTGTTGATGATATGCTTTGTCTGGTGATTGGTGAAGGGTGTATAGTCACGGTCTGTGGGGAATTGTCTCTTACGTCGGATGACACGTCGGTCGTCTTTGTGAGGTTTTAGGTGGCTGACATGTGAAAAGTGATTGATGAGAGTGTTTGCTTGTTGTTTACATGAAGGAGTAGAGTCTGTTGTTGTGATTGCAGCATGTGATTGTGTTGTGTTGCTGTTGGAAAGTGTGATGCTGTTTAGTGTTTTGTAGAGTTTTTTGGGGTTTGTTTTGTGATCAAGTGTTTGTAGGAAGTTATTCCAATTTAGTTTTTGTTGTTCTTGTATTTTGTTGTTAGTTTGGGTGTTGAGTGCTTGAATTTGTTGTGTGATGTCTTGTGTGGGGGGTGCTGGGGAGTGTTTCAGTATGTCGCGTTGTCTGATGAGGTTTTGAATTTCTAACTAGGTTAGGTTAGGTAAGGTTGTTTAGGTTAGGCTAATGTTAACCCCATTCTTACTAGGTTAGGTTAGGTAAGGTTGTTAGGTTAGGCTAATGTTAACCCCATTCTTACTTCGTTAGGTTAGGGTAATGTTAACCTTATGAAAACCCAAACAAAGATTTTATTAGGGTTACTGTGTAATTTTAACATGAACATTAGTAAAATCCGAGCCAAGTTTCGTCAAAACTTGGCTCGTGTTTTCGAAATGTCGGGTTATATGGGTATGGAAATTTACAAAACCCGAGCCAACATGTTAATAAGGTTACTGTGTTATTTTCATTTTTAAATTAGTTAAATCCGAGCCAAGTTTCGTCAAAACTTGGCTCGGGTTTTCAAAAAGTCGGGTTTTATGGGTCTGGAAATTGACAAAACCCGAGCCAATAATTTACCAAGGTTACTGTGTTTTTTTCATTTTTCTATCTATCTATCTATTGCCTGACGCCGTGATCCCCGAAGGGGTGGCCACGAACGAACCGCCCCCATGCACCTCTGTCCCCAGTCAGTCGACGCCCCTCCCCCCAACCAGCACCGCCTTCGTTCATGTAGTTCCTCACTCCATCCTTCCACCTCATATTCGGTCTACCTCTCCCCCTCTGTCCCTCCACCTCGCTCTCGTACACCCTCTTAGTCATTCTCTCGCTTTCCATACGTTCCATATGGCCGAACCATCTCAAGTTGTTCCTTTTCACACTTTCCAGCACATCTACCTCCACACCACACCTCCTTCTTACTTCCTCATTAGTCTGTCTATCCCTCCATGTAACTCTGCACGCACTCCTTAAGTAATTCATTTCCACTGCTCTCACTCTTGGTCTGAGTCTCTCAACCAACGTCCATGCTTCGCTTCCGTAAGTCAGTGTCGGGATTACCACACTGTCATGCAAGGACTTCTTCACTTCCATACTGACCACCCTATTTCTTGTTACTGCTTTTAGCGTTCCTACAACCCTCTTCCCCTGTTGTACCCTCTCCCGCACCTCTTCATCCATAGTCCCATCTTTACTCAACACACTGCCCAGATACTTAAAAGAGTTGACGATCTCCATAGCCTGACCGTTCAGCTTCACCTCACACTCTGTGACTTCACCCCTTTCGAAGACCATAACCTTGCTCTTCCCCGTATTTACCTTCAAATTCCGTTTTTCGCACACTGTTCCAAACTCATTTACCAGACCCTGCAACTCCCATTCATTATCACTCATCAGAACTGTGTCATCCGCAAACAGCAGTATAGGTAGCTTCCACTCAATTCCCTCCCTTTTCAGCGATACACCAACATCCACTGCTCTTGATAGTATTTCTTTCATAACTCCATCCATATATACAGTAAACAACCACGGGGACATCACACACCCCTGTTTCAAACCAACATTCAGGTCAAAGAACTCGCTCTGCTCACTCTCCACACGTACTGCCGCCTTTGCACCCTCATACATGCTCTTCACTGCTTTCAGCAACTTGCCCTCTACTCCGTATATTCTAAGTACTTTCCACAAACCTTCTCTATCCACTCTGTCATAGGCCTTCTCCAAGTCCATAAAGGCAACATACACCTTTTGTTTCTTCTCCAGATACTTCTCCACAACACAATTCATGGTAAAAATCTGATCTACACATCCTCTTCCCTTCCTAAAACCTCCCTGCTCGTCGCCTATCCATTTCTCCGTTCTCACTCTCACTCTCTCAATCACTACCCTACTGTATACCTTCCCTACTACGCTTAGAAGACATATTCCTCGGTGGTTACCACACACTCCTCTTTCCCCTTTGCCCTTATATAGGGGGACTATTATGCCAGTCTTCCAGTCATCGGGTGCACTCCCCTTCTCCCATGCTAGTTTGCACATTTTCCATACCCATTCTATCACTATCTCACCACCATACCTCAACATTTCCCCACACACTCCATCTGTTCCTGGTGCTTTCCCCAACTTCACTCTTTTCATGGCTTCCCACACTTCTGACCTCCTGATCCCCACCTCCTCCTCCACTACTTCTCTTCTTCTCCCTCCCATACCATATCCAGCTATGTTTGCTGGCTCTTCATTCCTTTCATTTAGCAACTCACTGAAGTACTCCCTCCATCTTTCGACTCTCTCTTGCTTCTCGGCTAGCATTCTCCCATTCTTGTCTTTCACACCCTTACTGTTTCCCTTGCTACCTTCCCTAACTTTCTTGACTTCTTTCCAGAACAGTTTCTTACTCTCCCTCCATTTTACACTCAAATTCCTTCCAAATTCCTCATCTACTCTTCTCTTACTTTCCTTCACCACCCTCTTACTCTCCACGTACCTCGCTCATTTCTGTCTCTCGGAATCTTCATTCCCTCTACTACCCAACCACTCTCTATATGCTTTCTTCTTTTCTTCCACAGCTATTCTTACCTCTTCTGTCCACCATGCTGTACCTTTCACTCCCCTCCCTCTTCTCCTCACTCCACACACCTCCTCACATGCTGCACAGATCTCATCCTTAAACACCTTGCTCATCTCCTCCACTTCCTCCATAACTTCCAGGTCAAACCCACCTAGTCGTCTTTCCACTGCTCTCCTGTACTCCTCCCTGACTTCCCCCTCCTGCAACCTCTCCACCCTCCTCACCATTCCACCCTCCTCTCGCCTCCCTCCCGCTCTCCTCACCCACTTCTTTTGTATCCTAACCTTAGCTACCACTACATAATGATCAGACAGACCCCCTCCAATACCCCTATACACCCTAGCATCCATCACAGATTTCTTCATTCATTCATCCACACATACATAATCAATCAATGACTTTCGTTCTACCACTGTCTTATCCTTCATCGTCAACATCCGTTTCCACGTGTACCTGTGGATCATTCTGTGTCGGAAGAAGGTGTTGGCTATCCACAGCCTCCTCCCCACACATACGTCCACAAGTGCACTACCATTCCCATTCACCTCTGATGGTACCCCCCACCCTCCCACCACTCCCTCAACTTTCCTATCACCCACCTTACCATTCATATCCCCAATCAGAAATATTCTTTTGTTCTTGTCAAACTTCTCCAGGCACGCCTCCACATTCATCCAGAACTCCTCTTTCTTTCTTTCAAGTATATCCTCTGTCGGGGCATACACGCATACAATCACCCACGTTTGTATTCCTACTTTCATTCTCACCCACACAATCCTTGAACCCACAGACCCATACTCTCTTACACATTCCTTCCATTTGCTACTTACAAACAAACATGCACCTTCTCTCGCTGTTCCTTTACTCACTCCAGCACACACACCCATTCCACACTCCCACTCTCTCACATCTGAACCTTTCCATTTGGTCTCTGTCATTCCACATACATCCAGCCTGGCATTCACTAACACTTCCAGAACCTCTCTCTCTTTTGTGCCATCATTCATGCCACTAACATTCCACGTAGCCATTCTCAGAATGTCCGAAGGCATGTCCTTAGTCGGTCGTGGTTCGTCAACGTTGGTTCCGTCCGCATCCGAGGCTGTTCGCTCGTTTTTCTTTGCTTAGATATTTTTTCCGGGTGGGGGTCGCAAGCCCACCGACCCAACCTCTTTAGTCGCCTCTTACGACACGCAGAAGGCACGTGGGGCATATTCTATTCCCTAACCCCCAGGGGGTTTTTCATTTTTACATTTGTTAAATCCGAGCCAAGTTTCGTCAAAACTTGGCTCGGGTTTTAAAAAAGTCGGGTTTTATGGGTCTGGAAATTGACAAAACCCGAGCCAATATTTTACCAAGGTTACTGTGTTTTTTTCATTTTTACATTTGTTAAATCCGAGCCAAGTTTCGTCAAAACTTGGCTCGGGTTTTATGGGTCTGGAAATTGAACAAACCCGAGCCAAATTTGGATTACAAATGTGTATTATCGTGTTCTATAGTGTTCTATACGCTTTTTACCCCTCAATTTCCCTGATCTTCATAGCCCTCCCCACTATTGGGGGGGGGGGGGGGGGGGGGGGAGGGCATGTCTTTAGATTGATGGATAATGGGTAAATACTTAATTCCCATTCAATTTCATCACTAGATTAGACTAAAACACCAAAACAAATCAAAATACAAAAAAAAATACCTGCAAAACACGTTGTTGCGTCTCCTGTATATTAACCGTTTTTTTTAGTGATAACGCAAATGAACTTTTTGTATAGCCTAATGATAGGCCTAACAGAAACTCCCCCAATTTTTTTTTTTTTTAAGAAAAAAAAATGGTAGCCTAGCCTAAATTGACACAATTTTGGTCTCCATATTTTCCATATTGATTGCTTTTAGATTGCAGGAAATGCTGTTTTAGAAATTTAGACACCTAAATTCTCAAAATAGGCTAAATCCGGGGATTTTGACGTCTTCTACATAGGCTAGGCCTAATTTCTAGGGGTGAGGGCCCCCCAGGGGCCCAGGCCAGGCCTAAGGTCATGTTGTCAAGTTGGGTTACCAATTTTTTGTTTAATTAGCCTAGGGTACATCAAATAGCCTGCCTAGGCCTAGCCTACCATAGGAAAAACAGGCCAAACAGGTCAAAAATAGGCTGTGGCACCCAAACGGTTCTTCTTTTTATTGTTTAAATGTGCAGTTTGCTTGGAGGGTTGTCTCCAGATTACTGCACAGGCGTTTAGATGGGACAGAGTAAGAATAGAAGGGGAAAATCATAGAATGAGGAATGAAAAACTACTCAAAATTAGTCACTGAAGCCCCCCAACCGCGTCAAGGAGAGTAGTATCAGGGGGGACCCACACGGTTATTTTACCACTGTGACCTTAAAGAGTACCTTCCACATATCACTGCCACCTAGAAAAACAGTTAAATATATACCTTGAATGACTGTCACATAGAATAGGCCTAAGCTTTCCAAGTTGATAGAAAATTCCGAAATACTGTAGCAGTTTTTCAAGGAAGAAATCTTCATAAACCCATTCTGATATGATGAGCAGAGGTGGGGGGGGGGGGGGGGGGTGAGTCTTGGTCTTGGTGCGAGAGTCACGCTCGACTGGTCGAGGTGTGGCCTTAGTATCGGCTCTCTCTCCTAGGATAAATTTATAAACTATAATGGAAATGGACAGGTTGAGAATAAAAGAAGATTGTTCCCCCGTGGGCATTCTCACCCCAGCCTCACTATTGTGAGGCTGATCTTTTCCTCCACACTCCCTCTAGGTAGTCCTTAACACTCTGTGCAGTGGTCTCATTCCACATGTTTAAGTCGTTCAGGCCAAGCAGGTATATCACTATTCCGTCGAGCCCCCATTCATACCTTCCTACCACTGCATTCCATTCCTCCGCACCAATCTCTTGCACTATGGATCTTAGCATTACCCGCCTTTCTCCTTCATATTTTCTGCACTTTAGGAGGATATGCTCCACAGTCTCATCCTCCCCGCTCTCGCACATCTTGCATGCCTTGTTGCCTTCATTTGACCATCTATATGTTCTGCTGTTCAGCTCAAGCGACTTAGTTCGGGCCTTGAAGAGGAGTTCACCTCCGATGCTCCCATTGTAGAATGGCTCCCTTCTTGGCTGTTGCTTACACATGTACCATTCTAGTGAACTCTTGTTTCTCATATTCCCTGCCCATTCATCCCTTGCTACGCTTTGTACCCGTTTGCCGATCTCTTTCTTCCATCTCTCATGGCTCCACATTTCCATACTTTCCCCCATCATGATACCACGCATTCCGTACTTCTCTATCTTTTTGTCGCACATCTTGTTCCACTTACTGCTCTCCTTAGCCCATTCAAACACCTTTCGTGCCCATCTATCACCATTCATTTTTTCCAGTCTAACCCGGTACCGTAGGACTCCCTTGTCTATTCTTTCTTCAAAGGAGCTCCACCCCGCGTCACCTCTCAAGGCTTCTACTGCAGTGTACTTGTTCGCTCCCAGTGCGAGCCTTCCAGTGCGAGGCAAATCCTTCTAGACGGAACTTTTTCTTGGTGTGAATCATGGAGGTATAATAAGTAGGATACCTCCATGGTGTGAATGAAGTGGAATGAAGCCTGGAATGAAGGGCACCTTAGGTGACAGTGCCACCTGCTCTGGCCCTACCAAACTGTCACAGGCCGTAAAACATAAAAGGAAAGGTAGGTAAGCGCCCTACCATAAAAATGAAAGGTAAATGCTCAGTCCAGGCATTATAGGCTAGTGCAAACACTTATCACCAAAACACAAAAGTCCTACAACACAAGGCCATATGTAAAGTAACAGGTCCTCAGGAATCAGGTTTGCCACAAAAACAAAGCAAAGTCCCAGTAGCCAAGGAACAAGGGCCAGAGTGATGCCATGTAGCGAAGTTAATAGCATTCAGCAGATGTCGGGAGGAGTCACCAGAGGAAGAAGAGGACGGAGCGGCAGCAGGGCTAGAGGCAGCATAGGACAGTTAATGGGTGTCATTTAAGGCAGACTCCGATAAGAGAGCAGGGGGGCAGACCACAGGGTTGGGAGGCACAGACCGAAGAGCAGCCTCGAGAGGGTCAACCTCCGGAATGGGAGATAGGGCTAGCTGGCACTGACATGGGGGAGAGGAGAGCATAAATTGGAGCCAAGGACCAGGAGACTGAGCCTGATGAACCACTACAGCGGCAGAGGACAAATGACAAACAGTGGCCCTCAACTCCTGTGCCCTATTATCAGATAGATCCACCAGCTCCGTGTCCAACTCATCGCCCAATAGTTCATACCTATCTACACAGCCAACCGCCGGTCATTCATCAGCAGAGACGATGCAAATGGATGGGCAAGCCACAGCATCAACCTGGAACCTCACCAGGGGTGGAGGTCCAAAGCTTAATATTCATGCATCTCCTCTAAGGTAAGACGGCCACCACGTACGATACAGGGCCCTGGGGTACTGAAGAACACCACAGTCACTGAGTTTAATCCCAGGAGTGTCCCCCAAGTACAAACCCAGGCTGGTAGCATGTGGAGGCGAGGTGGTACGAAGATCGTACGTGGGTTTTCAGGGATCCCAGAACCATAAGAAGCATCCCCGGAAGGCCGGTTACGCTTGACAGAGCCCATGCAGATGCCTCCATCAGCATTTCTACACCAGCCAACATCTCAACACCGGCTCCATCACCAAAATACTCCTTCACCAGCCACAGACACACTCGACGACAAGTCCACTTCCTGTACACTACACAGGGTTAGGGTCAGGTACTTATAGTCATATTCCGCTAGAGGATTGAGGGTGACCGGCAAACATGACAGAAATGGAAGTCCACTCGGAATGGTTGTCTAAAGTGGAATCTTCAAGACAGAACCTCCTTGTCGTTTTCTCTGGTTTTTCACAACGCGCGTTAACCTAGGGTGGCCTGTAGCGACATTGGTGAAGCGCTTGGTTTCTTAACCAGAATAGAATAGCCGAGCATAGAACTCGGACCGAGTTCTATTCTCAGCAGGTGGAGATGTTTGGGCATTCTCCTCAAACCCCTTGCCTCTATTTCGCCTGACAGTAAAATAGGTTACGCGCCAGGGTGAAAGGGGTTTCTGGATCCCCTCCGGCCTTCAACCTAAAAAAAAAAAAAAAAAAAAAAAATGAGTCAATCGGTGCTCACTTGTATTCGGCACCTTTGCTGTTCCTACTTTCCTCCCACTCTGACTAGTCACTAAGAGAAGAAGACTAACATACCTCTGAGCTAGCGCCGGTGCAAAGGACAGTCGTGTGGAATCACAAGAATCTGGGACAAGCTCGAATAAGCACGCTGACGAGGCGCGCCGTGCGCGCCCTCTCTCTCCCTTCCCTCCTGCACGTGTCAGGAGCTACTTCTTCCCGTCTGGGTTAAAGGTGGTCATTAATTCACCAAGTTGTAGCCCTTGCCTTAACTAAAGATGGCATCCAATGACGAGTTGGCCTGCGTGTATGCCGCCCTTATCCTGATGGACGATGAGGTGCCCATTACGGTGAGCAAATAACTTATAATATTGTTGGGTCCTGGGGGTGGGTGAGTGGACGACTCGTGTGGATTTTTGTAAAGTGTTTTTATTGGGATGCTGTATTAGGCTAGCCTATTTATGTAATTGAAAGGCATACGGTGATCACATTAGCCTATTAGCCTAGGCCTATAGGCTTACTTACTTGAATCTTACTTGAAGTCGTCTAGAGGTCCCGTCCTCACAGTCGTGGTCCGCCACCGCTGCGTCCGTCCCGTGCGTCCCTTCGAAGGAGGTCCGTCCAGTGTGCCAAAATTCGCCCATTTTCTTCGTGATCCCGAACCTAACATTGAACAAATATTGATACTGAAATAGGCTAAGAGCCTGTGACTGTCCCGGGGCGGCCGGGAGCCCCGCTAAACCTGCCATTCTATTTCTACATTACACTCATCAAACGATAGTTGCTTTGCTCTACACTGTACTCTACATTGGCTATGATCTTAGAACTATTATATATCACCTGTATTGAAGTCCAAATGCAGCTACTAATGTAAATATAGACGGATAAATCCAGAGCTCGAGTCATGAGAGCGATTTGTTTACACTGAAAACACAACTTGTTCGGTTCGGATGAGGTGACTGACTTTAGCACCAATATAACAAATATATATTACAATAAGGAAACAGCCATCGTTCATAGAACGAACTCCTGGATGGGAGAGTCCGCTAAAACAAACAAACAAACAAACAACCAATGTACCCCTACACTCCGATGTTATATTGCGCCGAAGGCTGAGTCAAGACGAACACAACTACCGTAATTTTATTGGCACTCGAATGCTCAATAATATGTAGATTAAAGGATAATAATAGGTATTTATCTAAAACTATGTATATATTAACTAAACTACTCCATGTGTTTAATATATTGACTAAATTTCACTGAAATGAATAATGTAAAATATTAATTTAAGTTTGAATGTTAGTTCAATAGGAGAAGGCCTATGACAGAGTGGATAGAGAAGGTTTGTGGAAAGTACTTAGAATATACGGAGTAGAGGGCAAGTTGCTGAAAGCAGTGAAGAGCATGTATGAGGGTGCAAAGGCGGCAGTACGTGTGGAGAGTGAGCAGAGCGAGTTCTTTGACCTGAATGTTGGTTTGAAACAGGGGTGTGTGATGTCCCCGTGGTTGTTTACTGTATATATGGATGGAGTTATGAAAGAAATACTATCAAGAGCAGTGGATGTTGGTGTATCGCTGAAAAGGGAGGGAATTGAGTGGAAGCTACCTATACTGCTGTTTGCGGATGATACAGTTCTGATGATGATAATGAATGGGAGTTGCAGGGTCTGGTAATGAGTTTGGAACAGTGTGCGAAAAATGGAATTTGAAGGGTAAATACAGGGAAGAGCAAGGTTATGGTCTTCGAAAGGGGTGAAGTCACAGAGTGTGAGGTGAAGCTGAACGGTCAGGCTATGGAGATCGTCAACTCTTTTAAGTATCTGGGCAGTGTGTTGAGTAAAGATGGACTATGGATGAAGAGGTGCGGGAGAGGGTACAACAGGGGAAGAGGGTTGTAGGAATGCTGAAAGCAGTAACAGAAATAGGGTGGTCAGTATGGAGTGAAGAAGTCCTTGCATGACAGTGTGGTAATCCCGACACTGACTTACGGAAGCGAAGCATGGACGTTGGTTGAGAGACTCAACCAAGAGTGAGAGCAGTGGAAATGAATTACTTAAGGAGTGCGTGCGGAGTTACATGGTGGGATAGACAGACTAATGAGGAAGTAAAGGGGTGTTGTTGTGGAGGTAGATGTGCTGAAGTGTGAAAAGAAAAAACTTGAGATGGTTCGGCCATATGGAACGTATGGAAAGCGAGAGAATGACTAAGAGGGTGTACGAGAGCGAGGTGGAGGGGGAGAGGTAGACCGAATATGAGGTGGAAGGATGGAGTGAGGAAGTACATGAACGAAGGCAGTGCTGGTTGGGGGGTGGGGGGCGTCGACTGACTGGGGACAGAGGTGCATGGGGGCGGTTCGTTCGTGGCCACCCCTTCGGGGATCACGGCGTCAGGCAATAGATAGATAGATAGATAGATGTTAGTTTTCTGATCTGATCTGATCTTAATTAAACTCCCACAAAATACACGATATTTTTTCGTATGTGCTAATTTTATGGGGTCTCTAATTTCTTAAAAATAGTGAATGAATATAAATTTTATGTGTTTGACAAAGAGCGCAAGACCTTGAGGCATAAGGTAAGCTATAAATTAGTACGATTTTATGATGAATTATTGGTTTTTCAGGGGTATATATGTGGTTGGATTAATGGAAAACAACGAACGAATATCAGCAATGTTTTCCATTGTGGTGTTTCCGAGAATAATCCAATGGTGACGTCAAATTAGCTTGCCGCCAATCAACTGTGGAACACTTGGAAATGTGTTAGCTGTTATTTACCGATATATTTGTGGAAAAATAGAGTGAATTAAGGGGCTGGAATATAACATTGACTTCATGTGAAGTGCGAGTGCCCTACACATTCTAAAATTGTGCATATTAATCTTGGGGAACTCATTATATGTAAGGTATAAGTTCAAGGTGATACTTTGGATAAACCTGACGGTCAATATTTACGAGTCACACCACAGCTGGGATCTCATTTCTAATGATAGTTTTGGGTTCCTATCATTCTATGCTTCATTGCTATATACTTTTTATCCACCGGAAAATATATATATATATATATATATACAGTAGCCTATAGGCTAGGCCTATTTTTTTTTTTTTTTTTTTAGCATTAGGCCTAACCTAACCTAACCTAAATGTATTTGGGGGCTATTAGGTTAGGTTAGGTTAGGTTTTTTGGTTAGGTCAATGCTAAAAAAAAAATAGAGCCAAGAAAATAAAATATTTTCCGGTGGATAAAAAGTATATAGCAATGAAGCATAGAATGATAGGAACCCAAAACTACCATTAGAAATTAGATCCCAGCTGTGGTGTGACTCGTAAATATTGACCGGATAACCCATTATCCAACAATCTTAGGACTGCCCCCACTAGTGGGGCTATGTATAATGTATTGATAGGCTAATGAAGATCAAGGAAGATTTGAGGTTAAAGACAGTAAAAAATAAGGTTAGCTAGGCAGCTGGGAATCTGGTTCTGGTAGGCTAAGACTCAGAGCCCACTCTTAACCCGGGAATGGCGAAGGTCCTCAATTATGGTAATTATTTAGAAGATGACCTTTTTTTCTAGTTATTAAAAACTTACTCTATGGTGTATTATATGATATATAGAAGCAATAGAACTGTTAAAATGACCTGGGAAGTATATATTAAACTTAGCCTAGACCAACATTCCTGTATTTTTTTTTTTTTTTTTTTTGTAAGGCTAGGCTAACCTAGCCTAGGCTACTCTTGAGTTTTGGAACACAGTAGGCCTAAGCCTAGGCCTATTTTAGATGTCTAACTTTTAAAATAATAGGATTAATTTTTTTTATCATTATACAGAAAGTTGTATCACTCAAAAAAATAGCGTCATTCGACACCCTGGCTAGGCTATAGCCTATGACAATAACAGTTTGCCGTCATGCCGTGGGATTATAGGGGTAGACCTGTCACTGAAGAATACTTTCGCAGTCTTACCGTTTGTTTTTGTTTTCAAGGTATAGGCTATAGGCAGAATAGGCTACAGTAGTATCTTATCTACTGGTATCTTATTTTATTGTAGTTTATATTATGAGTGGAAGATTTGCAATAACTTACCCTAACCAAAGTCCAAACTTAGTGTCCAAAGTGGGATCTGCACCCTGCCTCTATGTTCTCATTTTGTATACCGGTAACTTTTTAGCCAGATTACCGGTACAATTTAATAAGTGTACAGCCAGCAGCTAGGCCTACCGCCTACAGTGCATTTATAGATTTCCCGGAATCCCGGCCATGACTTGGGTGTCACTAAAGAATCTTTCCGCAGCCTTATGTACAAATGTTTGTTTTTATTTCTTCAAGGAATATAGTACAGTAGTTTATTGTTCAATTGTTTATCATGTTATGAGTAGATAATTTGCATTACCTTACCCTAACCTAACTTTACTTAGTCTTAGTGTCCAAAGTGGGGGCTGCCACTATCCCCACAGTCCACACACCCGCTAACTAACATATATTATTGGTATGTCTTGTCATTACTATAACCTGACTTCATGGGGGTAACGGAGACTTGATTGAATATTTTCGGAATTAGCCTCGCAGAATCTTGAGTCTTTTAAAGTTGTGAAAATTAAAGTAAGTTTCTACGTTCCTACTGATTGTACTTAACCCGAGATGGGAATAGCCTACCCAGGTATTTTTTACTCGGCCCAGGGAAAATAATAGACAAACAAATGTTCTAATCAAAGTTTATTCTTGAAACTTGGTACCGGTATGTATTTTAACCAGTACTCTATAGTAACTCATGTATCATATGAAAGGATATAAATTAAGTATGTAATAGTTCTTGGAATGCAACAACAAATATACATGAAATCTTTATTGGACAAAAGTTACAAAACTAAAACAGGGACTGCTAAGAATAATTTAAAAACCTGTTTTCAATGCCTATATTAGTGGACCTGAAGTGCATCTCTTTGAGACTGAAGTACAGGCAGCCAGCTCCCCTAGTATCCTGATTAAACACCAGTAAACATACATAACATCCCTTTTACTTACAATATTATTCATTCCTTTTAATAAATTTTGAGCATGTATTGTGCATATATTTACCTTCACATCTCAAAATTTCTCCATCGGCGGGGGGCTATGCCCCCGGACCCCCTGTTATGAAGCGGGGGGCTGCGCCCCCCGCAGACGCCGCGCAAAGTTGATCCTTGTAAGCTTAGAAAAATTATCCAGAACTGGATCATTTCTGTTTTGGCACCCTGGGTCCGTCTGGTCCGGTATAGAGTTTGAGGCCGCCCGGCAGTTAGCAGTGTATCCAGACACTGGTGGTTCATCTGGGAGGGTCTTTAGAAACTTGTCTAATAACCCTTTGAACCTGTCTACCGGGCAACCTACTATGTCTCGCACTTCCTTGGGCAGCGAGTTGAAATTTGTTGGTCCATTGTGGCCTAGGCTGGACGCGAGGAGGGATCTCACTCGTTCTGGTGCCTGTGTTGGGAGGGATCTCCTCTCACACTTCCTTCCAGTCCGACCATTTTGTTTTTCCTGGAGTTCATTACCAGTTGGATCTGGAACCAGCTTCTCCAGGATTTTCCACACATAAATTGTGCAGTACCTGTCTCGCCTTCTCTGCTGAGAGTACAGCCCTAGCTTCTTGAGCCGGTCCCAGTAGCTAAGGTCCTTCATCCCCCGAATGTTTCTAGTGAAGGACCTCTGGACGGACTCTAAGATCTCGTATGTACCCCTTTTTGTGTGGCGACCATAGTTGACTACAGTAGTCAAGGAAGGGTTGTACCATAGACCTCCAGAGAGTTAGCATTGTTTCTTGTTCCCTGGAGTTGAACGTCCGTAGGATCCATCCGGCCATTCCCTTGGCTTTCTTGACAGCTGCAGAAATGTGGTGTTGAAATGTGGCATCGTCGGACAATTGCACACCTAGGCATCTCACATGTGGCTTGGGGGCGATGTCGTGGCCGCCTGCAGTGAGTAGTTTGGTGGTGTCCTTGAGGGTTTGTTTCGGGCCACATCGTAACGCTTCAAACTTTTCTTCGTTGAAGGTCATGTTGTTTTCGTCTGCCCATTTGTAGATTTTGTCGAGGTCATCCTGGAGATTATGAATATCCTCTTCATTTCTGACGACACGACTTCTGTTCGTATCGTCAGCAAAGGAAGAGATAACTGATTGACCAACTCCATCATCAATGTCCCCTATCAGTAGAGCAGAGGTCCTAATACTGATCCCTGGGGTACTCCACTAATGACGTGGGACTTCTCAGATGTGTGGCCCTTAACAGCAACAGTCTGCGTTCTTGCGGAGAGGAAACTGTGCAGCCACACACCTATTTTGCCTTGGATGCCGAGTTTCTTAATCTTGTGAAGGAGGATGCCGTGATCCACCTTGTCGAATGCTTTAGCAAAGTCTAGAAACACGACATCCACATTTTCTCCCTCTGCAAGCCTGTGGAACATAAGAACATAAGAAAATGGGAGTCTGCAGAAAGCCGATTGGCCTAAGCAAGGCAGATCCCTGAAGGGGAGTAGCCAGTAGCCAGTCATGATGTGCCAGGAGCTTCGAAAGGCATGATCTGCCTTTCCGGAAGCCATGCTGGCTGGAGTTCATAAGGCCATTTTTTTCCAGGAAGTTGACAAGCTTGTTCCTCAGGACTTTTTCAAATATCTTGATGAGGTGGGATGTTAGAGCTACCGGTCGATAGTTCTTCGCCAGGCTCTTTTCACCACCCTTGTAGACTGGAGTAATGATGGCCTGTTTTAGTGAGGATGGAATTGTGCCTGTGTCCATATGTGCCTGTGGCTAATGTCAGTCCAATAAAAACTTTGTTAGGCCTAGCCTGGTCGATAATCTTCAAGGACACTACTTTCGCCCTATTATTAACAATTTATAAGGGGAAATAGGGACCAATAGACTCGCCATATTTTTCTCATTATAGGCTGCATGGAGGAATTTCGTTATCGACACTTGAACACAAAACTAGGTCAATATTTACGAGTTGCACCACAGCTGGGATCTCATTTCTAATGGTAGTTTTGGGGGTAGCATTCAAGGAGACTACTGCAAGACTCTTCTTCTTACCTCTGACCGGGTATAGGCTATCCTAGTGTTTACTAGCCTATACACCTTTGCAAGGACATTAGCCTAACCTATCCTAGTATTATAGATGGGGGCTGCTGCCCCCACACCCCCGCTTTGACTTAGATTTTTTGTGTATTTGTCTGTGAAGTGTGTATTTTTCAATGTGTTGATAACGAAAATCCTCCATGCGGACTATATGGAGAAAAATATGGTGAATCTATTGGTGCCTATTTTCCCTAATAAATTGGGTAAATTTCTATAATTGCACCTATACGAGCTAAAAAAAACATTATTGTATTTAACAGGAAGGTACAACAAGGTAAGTGATGTGGTCTTGCCTTACTAATTTGCTTAGTTTTTTCTCAGAGGTATATGAAGCAGTAGATAATGACAAGTCATATGATATTATATATTTAGATTTCAGTAAAGCTTTCGACAGAGTCCCTCATGAGAGATTGATGAGAAAGGTTGAGGCACATGGAATAGGTGGGGCGTTGTTAGGATGGATTAGGTCATGGCTAATTGGTAGGAAGCAGAGAGTCAGCATAAATGGTACCAAGTCAGAATGGGGAGCAGTCAAAAGTGGTGTCCCCCAGGGATCGGTATTAGGTCCCCTGTTGTTTCTTATATACATAAATGACCTAGATTTAGGTATAACTAGTAGGATAAGTAAATTCGCAGACGATACTAAAATAGGAGATCAATTGATTCAGATAGCGATATAGAGTGCCTCCAAAGGGATCTAGATACCTTACATGAATGGTCAGTAAATTGGCAGATGAAGTTTAACATTGACAAATGCAAGGTATTAAAGATAGGGAAGATGCAAACAAATGTTAAATATAAACTAGCTAATTTAGAATTAGAAAATTCAGACTGCGAGAAAGATCTAGGTGTGTTTGTTAGCAATGATTTGAAGCCTAGAAACAGTGTATAAGCGTTCGTAATAAGGCAAACAGGATTCTCGGGTTCATCTCTAGAGTGTGAGTAACAGAACTGCTGATGTTATCTTAAAACTTTACTTGTCATTAGTGAGACCCCATATGGATTATGCTGTCCTTATTACAGAATGGACATAGATTCATTGGAGAGAGTACAGCGTAGAATGACAAAAATGATCCATAATATTAGAAATCTTTCGTATGAAGAAAGGTTGAAGAAATTAGGTTTACATTCGTTAGAGAGACGCAGAGTTAGAGGGGATATGATAGAGGTGTTCAAGTGGGTTAGTGGGATTAACAAAGGGGACATGGCAAATGTACTAAAGCTCAGTGATAGCGAAAGAACTCGTACCAATGGTTTCAAATTAGATAAATTTCGTTTCAGAAAAGATATAGGCAAGTATTGGTTTGGTAACAGAGTTGTAGATGGGTGGAATGGACTACCAAGTGCTATAGTGGGATCTAAAACTGTAGGAAGCTTTAAGATAAAATTGGATAAGCATATGGACGAGAAGGGTTGGGTGTGAAGGGGGATCAGCCGGGTTGGGCCAATCAGCGCTCTGCAGACCTCCATAATCCTGCGTTAATCTCTAACCGTTTTTGGTAAGATGATCCTCAGGGTATTAGAGTGTGAAGCCTATAATTGGGCTTTGTAATTGAATTGGGGTTGTGTGGGACAGGGATCTGCCTTGCTTAGGCCAATCGGCTTTCTGCAGACTCCCATTTTCTTATGTTCTTATGTATAGGTGGCAATATGCGGAAATAGATTATAAGGGCATTCCGCCCCCCTCTGACAAAAGTCTATCAATCTAGATGTGACACGGATTTACAATGTTTCAGAGAGACATTAGCCTAACCTAACAACCTTACCTAACCTAACCTAGTATTATGTGTGGGGGCTGCCACCCCCACACCCCTGCTGGTTGGGTAAAACGGTAGAAATCCAGTTGGGGTGGAGTGAATAATCGTAGATTTTCGTAAGGGGGTAAGAGGGGGGCAGAATGCCTTTATAATCCATTTCCGCATATTGCCACCTATACCACATCACTTACCTCGCCGTACCTTCCTGTTAAATACAATAATAATTTGTGAAGCTCGTATAGGTGCAATTATAGAATAATACCATAAAGTATAACTAGTAGGAGAAGTAAATTCGCAGACTATACTAAAATAGGGAGATCAATTGATTCAGATAGCGATATAGAGTGCCTCCAAAGGGATCTAGATACCTTACAATGTACATGAATGGTCAGTAAATTGGCAGATGAAGTTTAACATTGACAAATGCAAGGTATTAAAGATAGGGAAGATGCAAACAAATGTTAAATATAAACTAGCTAATTTAGAATTAGAAAATTCAGACTGAGAAAGATCTAGGTGTGTTTGTTAGCAATGATTTGAAGCCTAGAAAACAGTGTATAAGCGTTCGTAATAAGGCAAACAGGATTCTCGGGTTCATCTCTAGGAGTGTGAGTAACAGAACTGCTGATGTTATCTTAAAACTTTACTTGTCATTAGTGAGACCCCTATGGATTATGCTGTTCAATTTTGGTGTCCTTATTACAGAATGGACATAGATTCATTGGAGAGAGTACAACGTAGAATGACAAAAATGATCCATAATATTAGAAATCTTCCGTATAAAGAAAGGTTGAAGAAATTAGGCTTACATTCGTTAGAGAGACGCAGAGTTAGAGGGGATATGATAGAGTGTGGTTAGTGGGATTAACAAAGGGGACATGACAAATGTACTAAAGCTCAGTGATAGCGAAAGAACTCGTACCAATGGTTTCAAATTAGATAAATTTCGTTTCAGAAAAGATATAGGCAAATATTGGTTTGGTAACAGAGTTGTAGATGGGTGGAATGGACTACCAAGTGCTATAGTGGGATTAAAAACGATAGGGAGCTTGAAGATAAAATTGGATAAGCATATGGACGATAAGGGTTGGGTGTGAAGGGGGATCAGCAGGGTTGGGCCAATCAGCGCTCTGCAGACCCCCGTAATCCTGCGTTAATCTCTAACCGTTTTGGTAAGATGATCCTCAGGGTATTAGAGTGTTGAGCCTATAATTGGGCTTTGTAATTGGGGTTGTGTGGGACAGGGATCTGCCTTGCTTAGGCCAATCGGCTTTCTGCAGACTCCCATTTTCTTATGTTCTTATGTAAAAAACTAAGCAAATTAGTAAGGCAAGAACGTCCCTGAGTGAATCCATGCTGAGAAGAATTTATTAAATTAAATGTATCTAAGTGGTTTCTAATTTTACTAGCAATAATTGACTCTAGTAGCTTTCCTATGATTGATGTAAGACTAATGGGACGGTAATTGGATGCTATTGATTTGTCACCTTTTTTGAAGATCGGAACTACGTTTGCAAGCTTCCAAGCTTCCGGAACTATACCTGTCTCCAATGATTTGTTAAATAAAAATGTTAATGGGTAACTTAACTCATCCCTACATTCTTTTAATACTCTAGCATATACCTCATCAGGACCAGGCGATTTATGAGGTTTCAGTCTGTCAATTTCCTTAAGCACATAATTTCTACTTATAGTAACCGTACTTAACCTATTTTCTATACTATCGCTATATACCTTACGGACTTCTGGAAACTGTGCCAAATTTTCATTAGTGAAAACGGAAAGAAATTGACTATTTAATGTACTGCACATTTCTAAATAATTTTCTGTCATTTCTCCTATCGAAGTTTTAAGGGGACCAATTACATCTCTAACCTTGGATTTATATAGTTGGTAAAAAGCTTTAGGATTATTTTTCGAGTTATTGGCAACCTTAATTTCATAATTTCTTTTTTCTTTCCTAATATACTTTTTTATCTGTCTTGATAGATTCTGATAGTAAGCAAGTAGGTGAATTTCGCCTTTTCTAATTTTTCTATACTGTATATTCCTCTCTTTTGTCCTAGAAGATCTAATAGTCTATTATTCATCCATTTGGGTTGGTTCTGTGTTGATCTAAATTTTCTTTTGGGGATGTATTTATTTTGTGCATTGAATACGGACTTGATAAAATTATCGTATGTATCTACCAAGGTTGACGTCTCTTCCTGACTTAAGATGTACCTTGACTGTAAGATGGTACCTTTTTTTCCAAAATCTTCCAGACGTAGATGATGATGATGTATCTCTCCCTACGTCTTTGAAGTGAGTACAGCTGGAATTTTGGTGACGAAACAGGTTTTGGGGGACGAAACGTCCATACCCCTATGCTTCATTGCTATATACTTTTTTATCCACGGGATTTTTTTTTTTTTTTTTTGCATTAACCTAACCTAATAGCCCCCAAATACATTTAGGTTAGGGTTTTTGGTTAGGTTAATGCAAAAAAAAAAAAATCCTGTGGATAAAAAGTACATAGCAATGAAGCATAGAATGATAGGAACCCAAAACTACCATTAGAAATGAGATCCCAGCTATGGTGCGACTCATAAATATTGACCAAAAACTATTAGCGTAGCCTACACCGAAAAATAACACAAAAATAATGTCCCGACCATAAACAAAGCATTGCGTCCAATGAATCCTTCGACTTGACTCCTCTTCTTGTTTTGAATGATGCGGTGGCGGTGGGTGCGATTCACCCAATAAATTACTGTACTTTTAAAATTTGAATTGGGCAGGTCCTAGATTGTTACCACTACTTTTATCACAGATTATTAGGTGTAGGCCTATTCAGTTGATAGGCAATGTCTGTGTGGTACTTGCTAGGATGGACAGATGTTACATAGGATTTGGGCCAGGTTATTTATTGTACCTTAGTACAAAGTACAAAGGTTATAACCTTAGTTATTGTATTGTTACCATAGGCATATTTTGTTTTATATGGATCTTTCCTTTATTTAGCAGTGAAATAGGGGTATCGGTAATGAAAATGTATTATTTTTGTTTTTTTATGGGGGTGGCCGACTTGAGACAGCCAAAAGCCTCTGCACATGGCTAGTTTTGATGACAGTATTTGTTATTATTCCAGGCTGAGAAGATCACTACCATCCTGAAGGCTTCCAACGTGACTGTGGAGCCCTACTGGCCTGGTATGTTTGCCAAGGCTGCCGCTGGTCTGGACCTGAAGGCCCTGGTCAGCAACATCGGCTCCGGGGTCGGTGTTGGTGGCGGTGGTGGTGGAGGAGCCGCGCCAGCTGCTGCTGCTGCTGCTGTTGCTGGTAAATATATTACTTTTACTGTACTAATCTGATACCTTGAATATATGCCCTTAGAGATCTGTGCCCCATAAAATGTTTCCAAAACATTAGGCTATTCAGTGAGCAGTTGGGTTTTAGTACATGATTAGATTAACCCCTTCAGACTCATATGATGCAGAGGTTGCCAGATTAGCAATAAGAAATAGAGTTCTCTCACTCTTATAATTACCTCTCCAAAATTAGTTTTCTGTCCACAGCTAACTCAAAGACAACTGCAGAGGTTGAAGTAACTAAACTAAAGGTTTCTAAATACCCCTGGCTTTAAAAATATCCCTAATCGGCTCAAAATCGCGTCATATGTCGGAGAGGGTTAATATCCAATATTCGATAAATGGATATAAACTTGTAGTCATGTACTTAACCTTTAACTGTCTTGATGGTGTAATGGTTTGAGTGTTTAAGATCTGTATGTGGAGGTTCGAATCCCGGGTGGATCACAAGCTTCATTAATTTCATTGAGATGTGTTTTGAGTGAGATTAATAAATTCAATCATCACAGATCTCCCGTCGATTTACAAGTGTGTTAAGTTCCTGAAAACCCAATTTTAAATACAAAAATCATATAGCAAACCTTAAATTAATGGGGTAAATGGGGATGCGTTCTCGGACCAGCCAAAACACAAACACCTAAGAACCTAAAATAATATCGTTAATCGGGGCATCGGATAATGAGGGAAAACTGTACTTTGACCTAATTTAAACCTTTATTAGATTTCTTAGATTCGTACATGATTGACAAATTCTGAATAGGCTGCATAAATAACTAAATCCCACTGTTTTGCTTGAGTAATAAACACTTCTGTTGTGTTGCCAATTCTTTAGTTTATTCTAGCTTCCTTCAGATAATTGTTGTTGTTCCCCAAGCTGCCTGGCCGAACAGCCGCCCCTGAGCAAGGCCAAGGCCATAACCGAGCGCCCCCACAGAACCCTCCCTGCCGACCACAATAAAGCCTGGGTGACCGAAGCCACTCCATGGCATGGAGCTGAGGAGGGTGCGGGAAACGCCTGGGAAACCAAAGCCCCACCCAAGGCCCTGTGCCCCTCAGCAATTATGAAGAGAAAGTTGAGGGGCAGAGGAGAGATATGACACTTTGGTTTCCAATCTTGGTAGATTGGGAGGTCAATCCACGGAAGAGACGCCGTCACTTGAGATCTAGAAAATATCTCAGATAGCTAGATGGGTGGAATGGACTACCAAGTGCTATAGTGGGATTAAAAACGGTAGGGAGCTTTAAGATAAAATTGGATAAGCATATGGACGAGAAGGGTTGGGTGTGAAGGGGGATCAGCAGGGTTGGGCCAATCAGCGCTCTGCAGACCGCCGTAATCCTGCATTAATCTCTAACCGTTTTGGTAAGATGATCCTCCGGGTATTAGAGTGTTGAGCCTATAATTGGGCTTTGTAATTGGGGTTGTGTGGGACAGGGATCTGCCTTGCTTAGGCCAATCGGCTTTCTGCAGACCACCATTTTCTTATGTTCTTATATGAGTAAAGGGAACAGTCAGAGTAAGCTGTGGGTATGGCAGAGATCGCTCAGTTCTCACTCTGATAGAGCAGCCCATCACCACATGACTAGAACCCAATCCTCTCAGGATCAGCTAGGAAAGGCCCTAGAAAGCCGCCTTTGGCAGGGGGATAGCTCCCCTATTTCAACCCCTTTAGGGCACCCGCCGAGATAACAGATAATTGTTGTCAATATAGGAAATAGCTATTAATTTACAGTACTTAAGATAGTACTGTAACCCTATGCATATTGGGCACCCGCCGAGATAACAGATAATTGTTGTCAATATAGGAATAGCTATTAATTTACAGTACTTAAGATAGTACTGTAACCCTATGCATATTGGGCACCCGCCGAGATAACAGATAATTGTTGTCAATATAGGAAATAGCTATTAATTTACAGTACTTAAGATAGTACTGTAACCCTATGCATATTCATAAATGCCCTTCCTAAACTTACAAAACTTATCTCGTGCTGGTATTGTTAAAGTAAAGTTAGTCCTAATTGGACCTGCAATGGGATCTAAACTCAGATTTTTAATCATATACAGGAGAACTGTCTTGATGGTGTAATGGTTTGAGTTTTGTATGTGATATCCTGAGTTTGAATCAGGAGAACCACATAAGAAAATGGGAGTCTGCATAAAGCCAATCTACCCACACAAGGCAGATCCCTGTCACACCCAATTACAAGGCCCAACTCACTAATACCTTGAGTACTGACCCCACCAAAACGGTCAAAGACATGCTTCCATTAATTTAATTTTGAGTGTTATTGGTGTTAAAATTAATTACACCAGTATTATGTAATCAGTTGAATGCCAGTGGATTATTTCAATACCCTTCTACATGTACTCGTATGATGATAATTTCCGTGTTTCACATGAACTTAATGACTACAGCTATCATTCTGAACCCGTGATACAGTTAGCTCAGAATCTTTCCAGTGTACAGTCTGCTTTAATGTATTATTTTTCCCCACAGCCCCAGCAGCTGAAGCCAAGGAGGAGGAGAAAGAAGAGGAGGAATCTGATGACGACATGGGCTTCAGTAAGTCCTTCATTATTTTACTTTGGTTATCATGCTTATGTTCTGGGTGTGGTGTCCCGAGTTCGAATCCCGGGAGGACCATATGCTTTCATTAGTTTATTCAAGTACATTGGGGTTTATAGTTAATATGTCTAGTCAAGGCAATGGGAGAACCAAAAGACACCGCTCGGTTAATGTGGGCTGGCTGTTACTTAGTTTTTTTATTGACCTAGCTTCACATGACCGTTTGTGGTTAAGGTGACCATAAATTTAGTTGATAAGAGACACCTGTCAGTCTACACACTTTCATTTCTTGTGATGATTATTCCTGGCTTCACCTGAACCAAAGTGATAGAAATTTATTTTCTACTGATTAAATAATTATATGTTTACAATTATGTTGATTTGTTATTAAATGTTCTCTCTCTCTCTTTCCAGGTCTGTTCGGTTAGATGTCGGACCAATATTCCACTAAGTAAATAAACTTGGAAGTTTGTAACAATAATTTTATTATATTCCACTCTTAATATTATTGTATGTACGGTCGAACTAGTAAGTTATGTCCCAGCTGTCATTACGTTTGGCTCGCTCTCTGATGTATTAACCCGTTGAGCCCCGGCTAGTTATAATATTTTGTTCACCCCAGTCCCAAGCCATTTTCACTTATTTTTTTTGTTTGCTAAAATGGAAGACAAGGATGAGAAATGAAAAAAAAACAAAAAAAAATCACCTCTGACATTTTTTTTTTTGGGGGGGGGGGGAGCTTCAAAAAAATTTGTTGAGCCAAAATGGAAGAGAATGGTGAGAAATGAACACACAAATAAAAAAAAACTCATTTCGGTCATTTGGGGGGGGGGGGGTTTCAATAGTTCGTCTCCCCCGCATGACCACCCGCCCGGGAGCACTGGGGTAAAAACTGAGTATGGCATTGTACGGCATACATCCTAAGGAGTATCTCACATAAATCTCAAGCCTCTAGCTCCCATACGACCGGAGTAATGAAGGTTCAAAGTGGCGGTAAACTAGGGGTGTAAACTATCCCCACTAAGCCCACCACCACCAGCCGCGCGGCTGTCTCGCCCGCTCACACCTACTGGCCCGGCTCCCCCACACACTACGGTACCGCCCCCTCCTATTCTCCCGCCATTTCCTACCTTACGAGCCACGTAAGTGTTTTTTATATGTCGGACGCACGTGATGCGTCGCTGGGAGTTGGTGATCAAAGACTGCCGACGCAACACGTGCGACGCTGGGTCTCAACGGGTTAATGTCTGTCAGATGTTGAATAGGGTAAGTAAATGTAGGAACATGTTTGTATATTTCACTCGATATGAATAAATTAAGCTTAGATAATGCTGATACCAATTATTTATCAAAACATACTTCGTGCCAAGACATCACTTAGAGCGACTGTACCTGTACACAATACCCAGGCACAATACCTCATAGCTGGGGTGGCCGAACAGGAACTACATTTGAAGTTCCAATTCTTAGGGTCCGGGACGGGATCACTTTCGTGTTCCCTCGCCCCTTTCTCGGTCTCGTTGAGTAGGTAAATTTTACAAGGGGAGGAGGATTCCTAGCCCCCTTACCCCCAATACTAATAATAAAAGAAAAACAAATAGTAATAAGAGGGCGAGAGAAAAAACGCCATCGTTCAAAGAACGAACAAACTGGATAGGAGAGTGTGCCAATAACAATGGTTAAAGTGGTGTGCTATCATGGTTGTTGTTGTTGTTGTTCCCTAAGCTGCCTGGCCGAACAGCCCCGAGTCCCTGAGAAAGGCCATGGCCACGATCGGGCTTTCCCACAGAGCTCTCCTTGAGTGTAGATTGTGTTGTTGGCGTAAGTGGTTGTGTGAAATGCAGTCTTCTATGATGTGTTTAATGGTATGGGGTGCTGTGTTACATCCCGGGCAGGCGTCGACAACGGAGTCATCCAGTCTCTTCTGATAGCTCAGGAGAGCTGGATGGTGTCCGCATCTCAGCCTGGCCAGGTGGACTCTGTCCTCGCGAGGAAGGGAGGATTCGGAAGGATGGATTTCGGGAGGTCGTGCATGCAGCTGTGTGTTGTCTGTGAGTGAGTGGATGGATCGGTGAGAGATATGAGTATGGATGTGCTTCTGGAAGTTGGTTCGGGGTGGGCAGGGAGGGAGAGAGGACAATAATTGTGTGTGATACCGTGTGCTGGGTGTTGTTTTGATATTTCTTGGTGTCTGTGGGTGTGTTGCCATGTAGTTTAGTGGGTGGTCTTGGTTCGTGGAGGCTGCTGCCAGGAATTGAGTGCCTCTCATGTCCAGATGGTCTTTGACTTTGAGGATTTTGGTTTCTTGATGTAGGTGATCTGTGGGTGCAGTAGCTGTGCAGCCTGTAATGATCTTCAGGGCTTTGTTTTGAATAGTCTGTAAGGTCTTATGATGTGTTTCAGCTAGGTTAGAAGCCCAGGCTGGGCTTGCGTATTCCATCACTGATCTTATGTATTGTTTATATACTGTGGTGGTAGTTTCTTTGTTGTGTCCAAATTTTGTGTGAGCAAGTGACCTGAGGGCGTTAAGTCTGGGTGTCAGTTTCTTTTTAATGTTTGTGGTGTGCTGTTTGAATGTCATATGAGTATCATATGTTACTCCTAGGATTTTGGGTGTGTGTGTATGTGTTAGGGGTGTGTTGTTTATGGTGAGTTGAGGGATGTATTCGTGTTCTCCTGTCCAACTTGTGAGCAGGGTTGCGGTGGATTTGGCTGGGGCTAGATTAAGTCTGTTTGTAGTGCACCAGCCATGTAGTGTGTTGAGATAGGGTTGAAGGAGATCTGTTGCTCTTTTTGGGTCATGGTGTGTGCATGTGAGTGTTATGTCATCTGCATAGGAGGCTAAGTTTATTTGGGGCGTATTGGGTGTAGTTATATCGTGCATGTACAGATTGAAGAGTGCGGGCGATAGGACGGATCCTTGTGGGACTCCGTTTGGAAAGTTTCTGATTTTAGATGACTGACCGGCAAAAGATACGTGTGCACATCTGCCTGCTAGGAAGTTGGCCAGCCACCGTTTTGTGTTGTTGTGCATGTTTGTGTTGTAGATTTTGTTTGTTAGGTTGTGGCGGGGGATGGCATCGAAGGCTTTACTAATGTCGAGTGTGGCTAATAGTGATCTGTGTGGTGGTCTAGCTGAATTGATGCCGTCGAAAGCTCTTTGTGTAAGGTCTGTGAGAAGAGTGTTTGTGGAGTGCAGTGGCCTAAAGCCATGTTGTGTTGGAGCTAGGGGTAGGTCAGGTGTAATTAGTTGTAATACTAGGCGTTCCATGACTTTGGAGGGGGAGCAAAGGAGTGTGATGGGGCGGTGCGAGGAGGGTAGCGTGGGGTCTTTGTTGGGTTTGGGGAAAGTGATGATGATACCATGCTTCCAAATGTCTGGTATTGTGTTGTGTGAATAGCTGTAGTTTGATATGTTAGTGAGTGCTTGTATGCCTTGTGGTCCCAGGTGTCTGAGGTGTATGTTGCTTATGTTGTCTAGGCCACAGGCGGGTGAGTGCTTGAGATTGTTGATGATATGCTTTGTCTGGTGATTGGTGAAGGGTGTATAGTCAGGGTCTGTGGGGAATTGTCTCTTACGTCGGATGACACGTCGGTCGTCTTTGTGAGGTTTTAGGTGGCTGACATGTGAAAAGTGATTGATGAGAGTGTTTGCTTGTTGTTTACATGAAGGAGTAGAGTCTGTTGTTGTGATTGCAGCATGTGATTGTGTTGTGTTGCTGTTGGAAAGTGTGATGCTGTTTAGTGTTTTGTATAGTTTTTTGGGGTTTGTTTTGTGATCAAGTGTTTGTAGGAAGTTATTCCAATTTAGTTTTTGTTGTTCTTGTATTTTGTTGTTAGTTTGGGTGTTGAGTGCTTGAATTTGTTGTGTGATGTCTTGTGTGTGGGGTGCTGGGGAGTGTTTCAGTATGTCGCGTTGTCTGATGAGGTTTTGAATTTCTGGTGTGAAGTTGGGGTTGTGTCTTTTTCTGTTACCTCTTGGAATGTGTTTCTTGTCAGCGTTTTGGATAGTTTTATTGAGTATGTGTACAGCATTGTTGATGTTAGTGATGGGTGTACTGTTTAGAGTTGTGAAGTGTTGTTCTGTCTCATTTGTGAATGCTTCCCAGTTAGCTCTTTTATAATTGGTGTATGTGTGTTTGTGGCTAGCTGGGGTGAGTCTGGTTTTGGTGGTGATAATGATCGGGAGGTGGTCAGAGCCTAAGGTTCTGACCACCCTCCAGGATGTTGTGGGGGCGAGTTCTGGGGAGCAAAAGGTGATGTCTGGAGATGATGGGTTATAGAGGGCTTGGTGAGGAATATGGGTATGTTGATGGATGTCGTTAAGGATGATGAGGTTATCGGTTTGGTTTTGTAGTACCAGCCCTCTGTCTGTGTCGGGGTTGTCGACATGCTATCATGGTTGTTGAATAATACAGTAAAGGCCCTAACAATTTGAAGATAGTCTTGCCAGGAAGTGGAAAGGTGTAGTCAGAGTAATTTAAAAAAAAAAATAATAAGTCTAGAAAGGGGCATTAATTAAACACTGCTACGGCCTGTGGCATGTCCGACTGCTGATAAAAGGGTTGGAAGTTCGTTCCCACCACGAGCCATTGGTATATGTCGAGTCGAGTGATTCGTGGTAAATGTCCAGTTCAGTCTCTGTAACAAGGGCACGCCCTAGTCCTGTCAATCAAGGGAGTGTCTTACTTACTTGTCGGAAGTTCTGGTAGAATCACCACGGCCAACTTGCTAGTCCGCCGCCTCCACACTTTTGTTCAATCTTCATGTACTGCAGCTGGTCAATTATACTGTTTGACGCTGCACCCCGTGGGCTTGGGCTGTGTGGAATAGGAGGCTCGTCTGGTATGTTTTTCAGAAATGTATCGAGCCTCCTTTTAAACGCTTCTGTGCTGCATTTTGTTTTGTCCCTTATTTCTCTAGGCAAACAGTTGAAAAGCCTGAGACCAAAGTTATTAAAATGGTTTCTGCCTCCATCTGCATCGTAAAACAAAATAAATAGTATTAGTCACAATGTTAGAAACTCCGAACTCAAATTGAATCATTAAAATAAATTAAGTGTTGACCCTCTCCGACATATGACGCAATTTTGAGCCTATTAGGGATACTTTAAAGCCTTTATTACCATCAGGGGTATTTACAAACCATTAGTTTAGTTACTTCAACCTTTGAGTTAGCTATGTGCAGAAAAGTAATTTTGGAGAGGTAATTATAAGAGAGAACTCTATTTCTTATTGCTAATCTGGTAACCTCTGCGTCATATGAGTCTGAAGGGGTTAAGACACAAGTTTCCATGAGAATAGTCAAAGGAAAATAATTGTTTTAAACTGCCGTATGCGAGAGGTTTTCAGCAAATGATTTATGTTGGCTAGGTACCACCAATTCCAATCCTGGAAGCCTAGGTCTATTTTACTGTGTAAATAGAAAGGTGCAAGAGAGAACATAAGAAAATGGGAGTCTGCAGAAAGCCGATTGGCCTAAGCAAGGCAGATCCCTGTCCCACACAACCCCAATTCAATTACAAAGCCCAATTATAGGCTCAACACTCTAATACCCTGAGGATCACCTTACCAAAACGGTTAGAGATTAACGCAGGATTATGGGGGTCTGCAGAGCGCTGATTGGCCCAACCCGGCTGATCCCCCTTCACACCCAACGCTTCTCGTCCATATGCTTATCCAATTGTATCTTAAAGCTCCCTACCGTTTAGATCCCACTATAGCACTTGGTAGTCCATTCCACCCATCTACAACTCTGTTACCAAACCAATATTTGCCTATATCTTTTCTGAAACGAAATTTATCTAATTTGAAACCATTGGTACGAGTTCTTTCGCTATCACTGAGCTTTAGTACATTTGTCATGTCCCCTTTGTTAATCCCACTAACCCACTTGAACACCTCTATCATATCCCCTCTAACTCTGCGTCTCTCTAACGAATGTAAACCTAATTTCTTCAACCTTTCTTCATACGGAAGATTTCTAATATAATGGATAATTTTTGTCATTCATGCTGTACTCTCTCCAATGAATCTATGTCCATTCTGTAATTTGGACAGCATAATCCATATGGGGTCTCACTAATGACAAGTAAAGTTTTAAGATAACATCAGCAGTTCTGTTACTCACACTCCTAGAGATGAACCCGAGAATCCTGTTTGCCTTATTACGAACGCTTATACACCGTTTTCTAGGCTTCAAATCATTGCTAACAAACACACCTAGATCTTTCTCGCAGTCTGAATGTTCTAATTCTAAATTAGCTAGTTTATATCTAACATTTGATTGCATCTTCCCTATCTTTAATACCTTGCATTTGTCAATGTTAAACTTCATCTGCCAATTTACTGACCATTCATGTAAGGTATCTAGATCCCTTTGGAGGCACTCTATATCGCTATCTGAATCAATTGATCTCCCCATTTTAGTATCGTCTGCGAATTTACTTATCCTACTAGTTATACCTAAATTTAGGTCATTTATGTATATAAGAAACAACGGACCTAATACCGATCCCTGGGGGACACCACTTTTGACTGCTCCCCACTCTGACTTGGTACCATTTATGCTGACTCTGTTTCCTACCAATTAGCCATGACCTAATCCATCCCAACAACGATCCTCCTATTCCATGTGCCTCAACCTTTCTCATCAATCTCTCATGAGGGACTCTGTTGAAAGCTTTACTGAAATCTAAATAAATAATATCATATGACTTGTCACTATCTACTGCTTCATATACCTCTGAGAAAAAGCTAAGCAAATTAGTAAGGCAAGAACGTCTCCGAGTGAATCCATGCTGAGAAGAATTGATTAAATTAAATTTTTCCAAGTGGCTTCTAATTTTCCTAGCAATAATAGACTAGCAACTTTCCTATGATTGATGTGAGACTAATGGGACGGTAATTGGATGCTATCGATTTATCACCTTTTTTGCAAGCTTCCAAGCTTCTGGAACTAAACTTGTTTCTAATGACTTGTTAAATAAAAATGCTAATGGGCTACTTAACTCATCTCTGCATTCTTTTAATACTCTAGCATATACCTCGTCAGGACCAGGCGATTTTTGAGGTTTCAGTCTGTCAATTTCCTTAAGCACATCATTTCTACTTATACTAACTGTACTTAACATATTTTCTATACTATCACTATATACCATATTGACTTCTGGAATCTGTGCCAAATGTTCATTAGTGAAAACGGAAAGAAACTGACTTTAATGTACTGCACATTTCTAAATCATTTTCTGTTATTTCTCCTATTGAAGTTTTTAGGGGGCCTATTACATCTCTAACTTTAGATTTATATAGTTGGTAAAAAGCTTTAGGGTTATTTTTGGAGTCACTGGCTATCCTTATTTCATAATTTCTTTTTGCTTTCCTGATTTCCTTTTTGACCTGTCTTGATAGAGTCTGATAGTATATATGTAGATGATTTTCACCTTTCTTTATTTGTCTATATATTCCTTTCTTTTTTCCTATAAGATCTATTAGCTTATTAGTCATCCACTTTGGTTGGTTCTGCGTCGATCTAAATCTTCTTTTAGGGATATATTTATTTTGAGCATTGTGGAGTGAAGCAATAAACTGGTTATATGTAGGTGGCAAGTTTAACTCTGGCATATCCTGACTTAATTGCTTAACAATAGGGTCTACCCTTAAGTCTCTTCTTAGCCCACCATAATCGGCTTTTCTGAAATCTGGGATAAGTGTCGTATTCTCTTTAGCATTCCCTGTCCATTGTATATTAAAATAAATAGATTTATGATCGCTATTTCCTAGGTGGTCACCAATCTCTACATCATTTATCATATGTTCATTGTTACTGAAAATTAAATCAAGAATATTAATACCTCTAGTCGGCGTATCTATGAATTGAAATAAAAAACTATCTTGTACTACCTCAATAAACTCTACTGAATCGGAGTCGCCTATTTGGTGCTGCCAATCAATGTTCGGAAAATTAAAATCCCCCATCATGCACACATTGCTAAACCTTGATGCTATTTTAATTTCCTCCCATAACGATGTTCCGCCATTTCTACTCATATTAGGCGGTCTATATATAACTCCAATAACTATGGTCTCACTACCTTCATTAACCTCTACCCAAACACTTTCATTATCATTATTTAGTCTAATACCTGATTTAATACAGCTTTTTAATGTACTCCTGACAAACACTGCTATACCCCCGCCCCTCCTACTTGTTTGGGTCATATTTAAACAAATATATCCTGGAATATATATTCTGCTAAAAAATTTGAGATTCGGAGGGAGGCGAGAGGAGGTGGTGAGTAGGAGGTGCAGGAGGAGGAAGTCAGGGAGGAGTACTGGAGAGCAGTGAAAGACGACTAGATGGTTCGACCTGGAAGTTATGGAGGAAATAATTATTTGTTTAAGGATGAGACTGTGCAGCATGTGAGGAGGTGTGTGGAGTGAGGAGAAGAGGGAGGGGAGTGAAAGGTACAGCATGGTGGACAAGATGTAAGAATGCTGTGGAAGAAAAGAAGAAACATATAAGTGTGGTTTGGTAGTAGAGGGAATGAAGATTCCGAGAGACGAAACGAGCTGAGGTACGTGGATGAGTAAGAGGGTGGTGAAGAGAGTAGTGAAGGAAAGTAAGAGAAGAGTAGATGAGGAATTTGGAAGGATCTGAGTGTAAAATGGAGGGAGAGTAAGAAACTGTTCTGGAAAGAAGTCAAGAAAGTTAGGGAAGGTAGCAAGGGAAACAGTAAGGGTGTGAAAGATAAGAATGGGAGAATGCTAGCCGAGAAGCAAGAGAGAGTCGAAAGATGGAGGGATTACTTCAGTGAGTTGCTAAATGAAAGGAATGAAGAGCCAGCAAACATAGCTGGATATGGTATGGGAGGGAGAAGAAGAGAAGTAGTGGAGGAGGATGTGGGGATCAGGAGGTCAGAAGTGTGGGAAGCCATGAAAAGAGTGAAGTTGGGGAAAGCACCAGGAACAGATGGAGTGTGTGGGGAAATGTTGAGGTATGGTGGTGAGATAGTGATAGAATGGGTATGGAAAATGTGCAAACTAGCATGGGAGAAGGGGAGTGCACCCGATGACTGGAAGACTGGCATAATAGTCCCCCTATATAAGGGCAAAGGGGAAAGAGGAGTGTGTGGTAACCACCGAGGAATATGTCTTCTAAGCGTAGTAGGGAAGGTATACAGTAGGGTAGTGATTGAGAGAGTGAGAGTGAGAACGGAGAAATGGATAGGCGACGAGCAGGGAGGTTTAGGAAGGGAAGAGGATGTGTAGATCAGATTTTTACCCTGAATTGTGTTGTGGAGAAGTATCTGGAGAAGAAACAAAAGGTGTATGTTGCCTTTATGGACTTGGAGAAGGCCTATGACCGAGTGGATAGAGAAGGTTTGTGGAAAGTACTTAGAATATACGGAGTAGAGGGCAAGTTGCTGAAAGCAGTGAAGAGCATGTATGAGGGTGCAAAGGCGGCAGTACGTGTGGAGAGTGAGCAGAGCGAGTTCTTTGACCTGAATGTTGGTTTGAAACAGGGGTGTGTGATGTCCCCGTGGTTGTTTACTGTATATATGGATGGAGTCATGAAAGAAATACTATCAAGAGCAGTGAATGTTGGTGTATCGCTGAAAAGGGAGGGAATTGAGTGGAAGCTACCTATACTGCTGTTTGCGGATGATACAGTTCTGATGAGTGATAATGAATGGGAGTTGCAGGGTCTGGTAAATGAGTTTGGAACAGTGTGCGAAAAACGGAATTTGAAGGTAAATACGGGGAAGAGCAAGGTTATGGTCTTCGAAAGGGGTGAAGTCACAGAGTGTGAGGTGAAGCTGAACGGTCAGGCTATGGAGATCGTCAACTCTTTTAAGTATCTGGGCAGTGTGTTGAGTAAAGATGGGACTATGGATGAAGAGGTGCGGGAGAGGGTACAACAGGGGAAGAGGGTTGTAGGAACGCTAAAAGCAGTAACAAGAAATAGGGTGGTCAGTATGGAAGTGAAGAAGTCCTTGCATGACAGTGTGGTAATCCCGACACTGACTTACGGAAGCGAAGCATGGACGTTGGTTGAGAGACTCAGACCAAGAGTGAGAGCATGGAAATGAATTACTTAAGGAGTGCGTGCGGAGTTACATGGAGGGATAGACAGACTAATGAGGAAGTAAGAAGGAGGTGTGGTGTGGAGGTAGATGTGCTGGAAAGTGTGAAAAGGAACAACTTGAGATGGTTCGGCCATATGGAACGTATGGAAAGCGAGAGAATGACTAAGAGGGTGTACGAGAGCGAGGTGGAGGGACAGAGGGGGAGAGGTAGACCGAATATGAGGTGGAAGGATGGAGTGAGGAACTACATGAACGAAGGCGGTGCTGGTTGGGGGGAGGGGCGTCGACTGACTGGGGACAGAGGTGCATGGGGGCGGTTCGTTCGTGGCCACCCCTTCGGGGATCACGGCGTCAGGCAATAGATAGATAGATAGATATCCTGGAATATCAAATTCTGCTAAAAAATGCCTAGATTCTGTATTAATCCACGTTTCAGTTAGCGCTATTATGTCTATATTTTCTGTGCTAACAAGTGCTCTAAGTTCGTTCATTTTGTTACATAAACTCCTACAATTTGTATAATATACCCTCAACCTATTACTTTTATTTGCAACTAATTGTCTATTGTTTTTAGCTAACTTATTATTTCCTGTTGAACTACTAGCTCTAGACGGAAATTCTACTCTATCAGCAATCTCATCTTTACTATCAGTTACATGTGTAGTGTTATCGATACTACTATTACACATCACTATATTCGCACTATCTTGACTGATTATTTCTATTTTACTCACTGGTTTGTCACATGAAGTACCTGCTCCATATAGAGACAGTATTTTACTTACACACCCGTTACGTTATCCCTTTGGTCATTATCCCTTACAGTACCGGTGCCGTCCTTTTAACTTTACTCTGGCTAATTTAAACAATTGTGTTTAGTTTAAAAAGGGCCTCCAGCAATTAACAAGCTTCGAACTATCTCGCTTAACCCTGTTTACTACCACAGATCCTTCTTAAACTGCACAAAATCTTATAATATACCTAGAATAAAATTATACAGATGTCGCCAGTACAGAAGAGGTCCCCTTCTGTACCGGCGACGTCTTTTAAAATTATATTCTAGTTAAATTTAGATGATTTTATGCAGTTTAAGAAGGATCTGTGGTAGTAAACAGGGTTAAGCGAGATAATTTCAAACTTTTGAATTGCTGGAGGCCCTATATACATTGAATATAGTCGTATGATAGTATCCACCATCATTATATTACACCTTCCCTACCAACCAACCAACTTTTACATTCACCATAACCACCACCATCACTACTGTATATTAGACCATCACTCCAACCAACCAACTTTTACATTCACCATAACCACCATCATCACTACCCTACACGTTCCCTACCAACCAACCAAATTTTACATTCACCATAACCATCACCACTACCCTACACCTTCCCTACCAACCAACCAACTTTTACATCCACCATAACCACCACCATCACTACCCTACACCTTCACTACCAACCAACCAACTTTTACATCCACCATAACCACCATCACTACCCTACACCTTCACTACCAACCAACCAACTTTTACATTCACCATAACCACCACCATCACTACCCTACACCATCACTACTAACCAACCAACATGTACTACTAAATGTTATAAATTACAACACGTTTCCTCTCCCCTTACCGTTGTACTCTAGGAATTTTAAACACGACGCCACTTTTACCACACAAGTTGGTTAGTCTATATTAACCTCTCTGCTGTATCATATACAAAGGTTCAGGTCAACTCCATCCGTCTCTCTATAACCATGACAACACCACTCAACATTAGCCGAGCTGCTGTTTTTAGCTGTTCTTTTTTTATCTTAACTTTTATTAATCATATTAAAACTTTTATTCTTCAGTCCATCCTCCTGCTGTTATGGCGCAAGTTATATCCTTGTTATATTGTTAGTTACCCTCAGTGTTGAAGGAGTATAATAACGAAGCTTAGCCCCCCAGAGGGTAAGGGGCCTTCATCTAATGGTGGAGGAAACAAAGAATGTACCCCACGCATCCTACTGTGTGTCGTACAAGGCGACTAATAGGGGGAATTGGGGTAGATTGTAGGCACCAATCGAACAGGGGTATACCCAGGAGAGGCTGTAGGCATTTGATAAGGAGTCGCTGGTTCCCTTTGTGCCTCACTTACACAAAGAGTAATCCAGCTAGCTCTCACCAACACCTCCTCCTATCCACTTAACTACACTAAACATCCACATCACACTTCCTTCTTCCACACCAAATGTTTTTTACAAAGATGATTAACTCAAGCCCAGCCTTGGAGTCCCCAGGGGGGGGGGGGGGAGAGATATATGACCCCGCACCCGCACGACCTCCCCATGACGACCCCTCAAAAGTACCTGGACCTCGGCCTGTTACACTTTCTATTAACTTTTGCAACATTCGCGGGCTTTCCTCTAATTTTCTCTCTGTTAAACACCCTCTTTCCTCCTACATGCCTGATATTTTTGTCCTCACCGAAACTCAGGTGTGTGAAGCAACTGCAAGCAACCCCTTTACTGTATCCTCCTACTTTCTCTATCCTAGGTTCAAAGCTAAAGGCAGATGTTGTGCATACGTACACAACAAACTCACTTGCTCTTGTGTTCCCGATTTTGACTCTTCTGAATTCTCAACTTTATGGCTCTAACTTTCCAGTCATTCTCTTAATAAATATTTCTGTGCTGTCTATCTTTCCCCTAACTCTACCGACTTTCCCAAATTCTTTGACTATCTAAACTCTACAGTGGAACACATTCTATCCATTTCTCCTTTCTCAGAAATCTCCATCTTAGGAGATTTCAACATTCACCACCACCAATAGCTCTCCTCTCACACTACTGACCAACCTGGTGAACAAGCCTACATCTTTTCTATCCTAAATGACCTAGAGCAGTTAGTTCAGCAACCCACCCATATCACCTCCGAGATCGGCCGAACATTCTTGACTTGTTTCTAACTTCTAACCCTTCTTCTTATACTATTGATCTTTTCTCTCCTTTGGGCTCCTCCGACCATAAACATATCTCTGTCACCTGTCCTATCTCTCCTGCACGGCCACCCTACCCGCCTAGCCGGCGCCGCTTGTGGCACTTTGGCGCTGCCGACTGGGAGGCTCTCCGGCAGTACTACTTTAGTTTCTCATGGAATGATTTCTGCTTCCGTGGTCGAGGATCCTCGTAGAGTGCTGAACGCATTACCAAGGTAATCCTATCGGGCGTAGAAGCATACATTCCATTCTCTTTCTCTATGACTAATGCAAAAAAATATTTGTTCACTCATGCTTGTTCTACTGCTGTCGCAACAAGGAGGAAGCATTCAAACGGTACCAACGCCTTCATACTAAAGAATCTCATTCTTCATAATTATGTTTCTGCCCGGAATCAACCCAAATATGTTCTTCGACTTGCCAAGCACTCTTTCATCAATAATAAATGCACTGAACTACCCAACTCTAGCTTTTCCCAAGCTTTCTAGCATCTAGCCAAAAACCTCTCCAACAAATTCTCTTCCTCGACTTTCCCTCCCCTCTCCCACTCTGATGGCACAACCATCACTTCTTCCTCAGACAAAGCTGAACTCTTCGCTCAAATCTTTGCTAGAAACTCCACCTTGGATGATTCCAGTGCTATTCCTCCCTCTCTCCTACTTATGCCTAATATCCTAATCTCTTCTAGAGATGTACTTTCTACCCTCTCTGGGCTTAATTCTAAGAAGGCGTACGGTCCGGACGGTGTTCCTCCTGTTGTACTAAAAATCTGTGCTTCCGTGCTCACTCCCTGCCTAGGCAATCTCTTTCGTCTTTGTCTCTCCTCTTACGTCTTCCCTTCTTGCTGGCAGTTTGCTCTCATTCAACCTGTCCCAAAGAAGGGTGACCGCTCTCAACCCTCCAACTATCGTCCAATTGCTCTCATCTCTTGTATCTCTAAAGTATTTGAAACTATTCTTACTTCCAAATTTCTTAAGCATTTCTCTTCTCATAATCTACTCTCAGATCGCCAGTATGACTTCCTTAGAGTCGTTCTACAGGTGATCTTCTTTCATATCTTTCATCCTCCTTTCGGGACTTCAGTGAGACCTTTTCTATTACGCTAGACATATCGAAGGTCTTCGATAGAGTCTGGCACAAATCTCTAATTTCTAAACTACCCTCCTTCGGTTTCTATCCCTCCATCTGTGCCTTTGTCTCTAACTTTCTTTCCGGTCGTTCCATAGCTGTGGTTGTGGACGGCCATCGTTCACTTCCTCATCCTATCAACTCCGGTGTTCCTCAGGGTTCTGTCCTATCTCCAATTTTATTTATAATCTTCTCAACTGTACCTCCAGTCCCATTCATTCATACGCAGACGACTTTACCTTACACTACTCAACTAGATTTCAAGAATGCCCCAGCCAGCAATCTCTCAAAGACAAACGTAATGGAGCCATATAACACTTATCTTCTGATATGACTACTATTTCCAATTGGGGTAGAGAAAACCTTGTCACGTTTAATGCTTCCAAAACCCAATTTCTCCATTTTACTACTCGTGCAGAACTCCCATAGGACTTTCCCTTACACTTCAACAATACAAAAATCAATCCATCATCCTCTCTCAATATTCTTGGTGTCTCTTTTTCGTCTGCTCTCACTTGGAAGGACTTAATAACCAGTCTTCCTAACGCAGCCTCCCAGAAACTGGGTGTGCTCAACCGCCTCAATGGGTTCTCTACCCCTGCACAGATTCTTGCTCTGTACAGGGGCATGGTGCGTCCTTGTATTGAGTATTATTCACATGTGTGGGGAGGTTCCTTTCACACCTCTCCTAGACAAAGATGAAAGGAATGCCTTTCGTATCATTAACTCCCATCCACTCACAACTCTCTGCAATCTCTCTCTCTCCACCGCAATGTTGCATCCCTCTCGCTATTCTATCGCTACTATAATAATCAGTGTTCCCCAGAGCTTTCCCAGTGTATTCCACATCCTCTACGTAGGGTACGTGGTACCCATCTTGCAACACAATCCCACCCCTACTCTTTGCAACTCTCCAATCCAAGAGTGAAACATTACTCTCAAGGTTTCTTCTATTCAACATCTCTCCCAAAATCCGTCTTTCCCTCTTCCTATGACTTAAATTGCTTCAAACTCTGTGTGTCCTGGCATTCTGGCTCGAACGTTCCTTGATTTTGGCCCTATCACCCTTTCAACTCTGGAGGAGGCACTCGCTACAGGCAGTTCTGCCTGTTATCTCCCTCGCTCACATAGAAAACAAAAAAGAAGAAGTATGTGTGAAGGGTGTTGGGAAGGTCCATAACCACTTATATTTGGTTCTTATTAACCGTTTCAATAATATGATGTTTTTCTCAACTGTTTTCAAATTACTTGAAAATATTTTTGTGAATTTCAATTCAATGGGTTACTTGAAATATTAACCCATTAGTTAATACAGGTCTCTCAAGATGTTCTAATAAGATACCCTTTAAAGGAAAATTGCATTTATTTGTTCAATTATTTATTTATTTATATATTATTTTCTTCAGTTTCTTCCCAAGACCTCCACCAAGCTTCAAAAATACCCCCAAGACCACCCATGGAGATAAATTTGTACTTTTTTTTATAGAATTTTGTTCCAGCCGAAGGCCAGTTCCTCCTAAGTTACAGGTTCGCTATCGCTCGCCAGGAAAGTATCGACACCTAAATGGCACGAGAGTTCATTAGTATGAAATATACCTCACAAATACACGTGAGATACATGAAATGGAAATAAACAGGAAACTGTTAGCTAGTCTGCCCCTGACTGTCCCTGGTTCTATCTTGGGTAAGGGTAAACACATCTATTCATGTAACTCAAATGTATTTGTGAGATATCCTCATTATATATATATATATATATATATATATATATATATATATATATATATATATATATATATATATATATATATATATACGTACACACAGTTTGTATTCTCCTTTTGATACAGGCAGGTGCGGCTTGGAGCAAATTGGTGGGATCAGCTGCTGTCTTTATTTGGTGAGATGGGCCAGTTGTTTGTCTGTCTGTCGGCGAGAGTTTTTATGAGGCTTTTTTCCCTTTCGTTATTGTCCATTTGCTTGTTTGGTTTGTTTATGTACAGTTGCCCACATAAGTTGTTCCTCGTCGTGATTTACTGTAATGTATGAAATTAAGATTAGTATGAATGATTTGCGATTGTGGTGTCCTTTAATTATCAATTGATTAATCAGATGAGTTAACCACTGCATAAGAAACTACACTCGTAATTAAATCAACCACATTATATTTCCATACATAGGATCACGGAGAGGAACAGAACTTATGCGGGTAGCCTAACTGTATGGCATTCTCTTTATTTCACCTGCCATAACATTGATGTTTTACCACAAAACGCGGTTGGTTCTTGGCCTATTCAGCATCCACATTTTGATATGTTCAACTTCATCACAACCCAAATGTCAGCTGTTGTTATCATACAGTACAATATTCTTCACCCACTCCATCAGTGTGACAATACAAAGTGTTAGGATATACATATGAATAATAATACAATTTCAATGCTTTGGTATATGGTTAATTTGTTGTATGATAAATTATTCTACATGGTATATTCATTTTACTTACTAAATTATGTACATATAATTTCCAAGACAATTATCTATCGACTATCACTCCGAGAAATTCCGTGCTTTCAACTATTTTAATGTATAATTGCTAATATTTATTGCTTCCAAAGTGTGGGGGATATTTATATTCATGTGTGAATCTCAATTTTCAATTTCCAACTGTAATAACGTTACTCTAGTGGCTTGTTTATATAGTTTCACTGCCTTCATGCTAATGTAATGTATTTCGTACATAACATGCATTTTCCGTCTTTTCAAAAATCTTCGGTGTTTACATCGATATTTCCGCGACCCAATTCTACTTTAATGCGAACCCTGTAAGCCCCCCCCCCCCCAGGAACATTTTGGAAAATTGAGTACTTTTAGGGGCATTTTGAGGCCTATGGAGGAATGAAGTCCTGTAATTTATAGTGGTTTTAATATGACCATAGTGTTTTTCACTCATGATAGTCAAAGTATTATTTGACACGACATGAGCGACTGAGCCTATTTGTGCTATTTCACTATAAATTTGAATCATTTTGTCAATAGCCTAGTGATCACGTTATTTTGCTTAGCTTTGTAACTAGTAAATTAAAATTGCAGATGAATATAGATATACACAATTAGCCATAGATCTATGTACAACAACGATAACACTGACAATATTGATTGAGTCAGTCTGTTTTGATAAAAATATAAAACAAAATGCATATTTTGCAGCTTTTGCTGTATATACTGTAGCTAGGCTATGGGAATGGATCAGTTGTTGGTTGTGCCGAATGAGGCTTTGAACTTCTGTGAAATATAGAAAATAATTAATATTTTACTTTGATCAAGTTTTCAATGTGAAAATTGTCATTGACATTGTGTCATAGAAATTAGAACGAGTTGCTGGAAATGAAGCCATGATTGCATTGCCAATTATATTTATCTTTAGACTAGCATGATAAAACCACCTTTACATTGTAAACTACTGTCCAAGACTACAAACTATAATTGTAACTTATTACCTCTCTACTTAGCCTAAAGCAAGACGGTATTGTAAGTGATTGGAAAATGGGCTGGACAACATTATTTTTCATAACAAATAGTATAATAGATTATATACTGTAGATAAAATATATATTGACATATAGGCTATTATACATTTGTAATATATTAAAATCGTCTAAAAGAAGCCAGATTTTGTTTAAAAGGATGGCACTGGTACTGAATGGGTTAAGCTAATGTAGGCAAGCAGCCTAAGGACTAAGGAGATTGATTAGCATGGGTCTAGATTCCATATACATAGGCATACAAATTGCACCTCCACCTGGGACCTATCTGCTCCTCTTGCATCTCGTTTGGGCTAGGAAACGAGCGTGCCGAGCTCTGTGCTATACAGGTGCCTACTATCCATAGACTACCCATCAATAATAATTGGTTTAGCAAAAATACAAGGCATAGGCAGTGCCACTAACATAACCACTTACCACAGGAATTTATAAGTGAGGATCAGTGAGAAAAATTGTGGAAAGAGTCCTAGATACCAATAATCAATAATATAGTGTTAACAAAATACTATCAGGGATAACTAAATGTTTTCTACCAGGTAAACGGGTTACGCGTTTTACGGTTTTAAAATAAATATAACGCAATCATTATACATTTAATACCCATTATTTTATGTTCTAAAAGTCATAATGCCATTAATCCCAATAGTACTGGAAATGGGATAATCGCTAAAAAAAAATAATAACCGAAAATGCAAATTGTGAATTAACTTTTATTTTTTTATTTATTTTTATTTTTTTACCATAGGTGTGGGCCCCTTGGAGGTGCGGGTCCCTTGGGGGCGCGGGGCCCTAGGCCATGACCTACTCCCCCCCCCCCCCTAAATCCGCCACTGCCCTTTCGTACAGTTTACTTGTATTTCGTGTTGCCAACCTACTTAATTTTAGTATACAATTTAATTAAAATTATAATCATAATTCTCCTACACGTTTTAAATATTATCCATTAGTAATATGCAAATAATTATGTAGGCCCTTTTTGTCTTACTTTAGGCTGAAGATGGCTAGTGTGTAAGCCGAAACGTCCCACAATAAAGATGTTCATCCCAGCGCTGGTTTTTCTATTTTTATATATATATATATATATATATATATATATATAGCGGTGGCAACGGATATGGGTGGTCATAAGCCCCGACTTACAAACTACACTCCATTAAACAATCGCCTCATCTTTGGCAGTCCTCCCTCCAACCGTCCCGTGCGCTGAAAGTTCTGGACACGCACCTACGTATTGGCCATACCAGACTATAACACACAGTTACCTGATGTATTGGCCATACCAGACTATAACACACAGTTACCTGATGTATTGACCATACCAGACTATAACACACAGTTACCTGATGTATTGGCCATACCAGACTATAACACACAGTTACCTGATGTATTGACCATACCAGACTATATCACACAGTTACCTGATGCATTGGTCATACCAGACTATAACACATTTACCTGATGTATTGGCTATACCAGTTTATAACACACAGTTACTTGATGTCCACACCCCATGCTTCAAGACCAGAATGCCAATCCTGTCACAATACTCTCACCGTTCGTCATAATATACACTTGTCACTTGTCACTGTCTATTTTAAATATGTAATGAGTAAAGCAATGTTTATGATTGGTTAAGTCGCGTGGGCCGAGTCAGTCAGTCTCCACCTCTAGCTTACTTCTTGGGTTTATCATTTCTTAATCTTGCTTGGGTCTACTTTGTAGAATATACATTATTATTGTGTTTTATGTGATATTCTATGGCTCTAAAGCTTTGGATAGCACTGTACATTATTAATTATCAATACAATTACTATAACATATCAAATGTAATGAATAAATACGGAACAATAAATTAATATAATAATGAAGAAGTTATCAGCTCTGTGACTCTTCCGGGCCTGTGAGCTAGGGTATTGATAAGACGGTGAATCGTGAGCGTCGATACATGAGCGTCGATACATGCACCAGTTAGGAGCCAGATGCATATGGTTCCAGTGGATGGAGTATGCTATAAATATACGTTTTCATGCATTCAGTTAAGGAAGGAAGTGTTACAATTAAAAGGGTTTCATACGAGGTCAATTAAGTCTTCAAATACCACAGAACCTTCCTTAGCTGCACAAAATTGTCTAAATATGACTAAAATATAACTAAGCACAACCCCGGCATGGAAGGGGTTAATCTCTGAGGGAGCAGCACTCGCTGGGGCAGTTGAAAGACGCCAGTTAGAAAATATATGCAAATATGTGTAATGTGAACCACATTTATTGTCTGTGGCCGTGTGTTTGAGTCCACTAGTTACGAAACGTTTATATAAGTATGCGCATACTGTAGTTAAGGGGGAGGTGGCCTGGCAGGCATGTGCACACGTAACCAAATTTTATAACTTTCGATATTCAATTAATTGAATTAAGGAACCTATTATATGTGTGTGTCAATGATACATTTGAATAATATACAAACATATACATAGTGGTTTATATGGGCCTATATAATTATAACTGAATTGAGAAATGAGAATCCAAAAGTAAATTGTATCTGGCATAAATACACATATGGTTAATTCACTTTCACCTTCGATTGGATAATACATATTTCTATTGTGCTAGTTTTTTAATATAATGGCTAATATGAGCATGACCTATGTAACGTTATGGTAATTTAACGATATGATATTTCATGATAGAAAGAAACTTTGGAAAACATGCACAACAATGCAATGGTTCGATGAAAGGGAAACATATAGACAGAAGGGAGAAAGAGGTTATTACTGGAAAGTAAACCAGGGCGAGGGGCTTATAGACATGAAACAAGAAACAAAGTAGTTGAGGGGGAAGGATCGAAGCGCTTGGCTGAGAGAGGGTGGAAGAGTGAGGATGGAGTGGGGGGTGGGGTGAGGGTGAGCGGCAATGTTACCAACAAGATTCGCGATTCTCTGCCAGGCAGGTGTAGTAGGACTATGTCCTCAATAGTACATGCTCAGATTAATATGCAGTATTTGAGAATGCATAATATATCATAGGCTGTTGCATAAACCTTTAACCGTCTTGACAGCGTATTGGTTAATTGCGCGGAATTTCGGTGTGAGTAACTTAGGTTCGAATCCATGGAGTACCACATGTATTCATTGTTTCATTAATTTCATTAATTAGGTATATTTGTAAGTTAATTGGTGGGTTGGTGATGATATGAATATATAACGAAAGATGGCGATATCAAATATATATACGGTATATATAATTATATAAGAGAGAGAAAGCGAGAGATACTGATTAAGGTAGAATATCTATCCAATGTCTATCCAATATAAAGTTTTATGAAAGGAAAATTACAAATTTTTTTTAGGTAATGAGGCCTTTTCAAAGTTTTGGCCGCATCACAGTTTTAATGACGCCCAAGACACAAGCCAAACAATATTACTAGATTAAATTGACCTAACTAAATATTTGCTAGAAAATATAAGTGCAGAGAATATATTATTACAGAGAAAGATTAAAAAGGGTAGGCCTAATTATGAAACGATTATAAGTAAGGAAAATGGAATGCCAAAGAAAGATAAAACAAACTACCACAACAAATCTGGAGAAGCAAAACAGTTAAAATTAAATTATATAGCACAATAAAAAAACAAAATATAGCATAAATAATAATAATAATAATAATAGTACTTTAAAAACAAAACTAAAATAGGAAGATTAATTAACCCCTTCAGGATTATGACGCGTTTTTGAGAGTGTATTCTGGCTATTATTAGACTATTTTATTTAGCTTAGGGAGAAGTTGTGAAAGCGATTAAGTAAATTGCAATTGTTTTTTACCCCCTTGATTATTACAGATCGTTCCCTAATTGCATAACATCGCTAAATGATAGCCAGACAAAATACCAAAACATGTCATAATACTCAAAGGGTTTAAACCAAACATACATAATTTGAAACGATGCTGGAAACACGAAGCGAACAATTTAACCCCTTCAGCACCCTGCCGCCTTTTTACCTTCGATTTTGGCTGAAATTAGATTATTTTATGCATTTTAAGAAGAACCTATATTAATAAGAGGGTTTATTGAGATCGTATTTACTCATTTGAGTCGTAGAGGTAGATTATATACTAAAGAAAATCGTCTAATGTTAACCAGAATATGATGAAAATTACATAATGGTGGTGAAGGGGTTCAAAAACATTATAATATGAAGTTGCTGAAAGCAGTGAAGAGCATGTATGAGGATGCAAATGCATGTGGAGAATAAGCAGAGAGAGTTCTTTGACCTGAATGTTGGGTTGAAACAGGGGTGTGTGATGTCCCCGTGGTTGTTTACTGTATAATATGGATGGAGTCATGAATGAAATACTAGGAAGAGCAGTAGATGTTGATGTATCGCTGATAAGGGAGGAAAACGATTGGAAGATACCTGTAATACTGTTTGCTGATGATACAGTACTGATAAGCGATAGTGAAAGGGAGTTGCAGGATCTGGTAAATATGTTTGGAACAGTGTGGGAAAAACGGAATCTGAAGGTAAATGCGGGTAAGAGCAAGGTTATGGTCTTAGAAAGGGGTGAAGCCACAGAGTGTTAGGTGAGGTTGAACGGTCAAGCTATGGAGAATGTCTGCTCATTAAAATATCTGGGCAGTGTGCTTAGTAAAAATGGGAGTATGGATGAAGAAGTGCTGGAGAGGGCGCAACAGGAGAAGAGGGTTGTAGGAACGCTGGAAGCAGTAACAAGAAATAGGGTGGTCAGCATGGAAGTAAAGAAGTCCTTGCATGACAGTGTGGTAATCCCAATATTGACTTACTGAAGCAAACCATGGGCGTTGTGGAGAGACTCAGACAAAGAGTGAGAGGGGTGGAAATGAGTTACTTGAGAACTGTGTGCGGAGTTACATGGAGGGATAGACAGACGAATGAGGAAGTAAGAGAGAGGTATGGTGTAGATGTAGACGTGCTGGAAAGTGTGAAAAAAAAACCCTGAGATGGTTCGGCCATATGAAACGTATGGGAAGCGAGAGAATGACTAAGAGGGTATACGAGAGCGAGATGGAAGGACAGATAGGGAGAGGTAAACCGAGAGAGAGGTGGAAAGATGGAGTGAAGAAGTATATGAGTGAAGGCGGTGATGGTTGGGAGGAGGGGCATCGACTGACTGGGGACAGAGGTGCATGGGGGCGTTTCGTTCATGACTATCCCTTCGGGGATCACGGCGTCAGGCAATAGATAGATAGATAGACTAAAAAATATACCATGCAATTTGAGCTTTAGAAAACACTATCTATTTTCACTTAAACAAAAACGGAGGATACGAGGACAACTGATAGCCCCTCAGATTATAAAAGGATTTGATAACATAAAAAACTTACAATCTGTTATGATAGCCAAGAGAGTTTTGTAAGAGTAAACAAAAATATATTATTATACAAGAAAGCGAACCTAGATACAATAAAACATTTCTTCTACTAATATTATTTTTAGTAAGTAGGAATAAGCTCCCTGATAAAGTAATAGACAGTTGCTCAATAGATAAAAATAATAACAACAAAAATAAAGAAACAAAACTAGACTCCTACCACAGATAAATCGGATGTAGTAAATTAATAATAATACGATCAGGCAGTAATGAACTCTGTTTCCAGTTATAGGGGAAATAGGAAAACAAGTGTGTGGGTATTTTATTATTATTATAAATTAGGAGTATAAGAGAAGGTTTGCATATAAATTCCTTCCCATTTCTAACTGTTTTATACATTCCTGCAAGCGAAACTCCGTGCCCTGCAAGGTTATTCACTTCTAACTATCTCCATGTATTGCATTGCCGGAGGGTGGGGAGACAGCCTTTTTATTTGCTATCCTTTCCTTTCACTTTCCCATACTATCGTGTTTGCTATCTCTACTAAAATTAAGTCTTGACCACCTCGCTGAGATCGTAAGGACTGTGTGGCCAGTGTATATATATATATCTTGCGTCTCCTCTAAATTCCCGTCTCCTTTATTCGTCTTGATGATTTTGACTTCCTCCCCTATCTATCTATCTATCTATCTATCTATCTATATGCTCAGGCCCAATCCCCATTTTGGGGGTAGCCGACTCAAGACAGAGCAAGAACAGGGAAAAACAAAAAAAAACCAAACAACAAACAAATAAAACACAGATAAAAAACACAAACTCACACACATCCAGGTCACACCAGGAGAAGACCCAAGAGACCAGGGTTATCAAGGTCGCTCACGCACTCCCCCGGCCACTCACCACCCGGAGAGAGGTTCCGATCTCGGCAGGGAAGACATGCAGGCGGAGCCAAAGCCACAAGCCCGCACACCACCACTCCAGGCAAACCCTTCATTAATCGTCCCCCCGGGCCCAGGCGCCACTGATAGGACTATTATCTAGTCGAAATTGCGCCCGACCCTTACTTTTATCTCTAATTTATTTCCCACTTTTCCTCATTTCTTCCCAATTATTTCATAATCTTCTTTAATTGTGCCAAATAACTCCCTTCCCCTGCCAATTATTTTGGTTTTACTTTAATTTCACCCTTTGTGGTTTGAGGGAGGTTTTTTGGACATCCCTGGTTCAAGTAGTTAGTTGGAGATTTTTAGACGTTTCACCCAAACAGTTTGGTGATAATAAAAACTTCACCCAATTCAGGTGTGTCGATTTTTCTGGTTTGGGGAGCCCCCCGATAACGAGCCGTTGAGCTTGTAACTTGAAAAAATATGCCTTCGTGATGGCGACACTTAATCTATCGATGAATTAGAAGTTTTGATTGAAAGGGGGTCTGGAAGGGCATTTTATTTGTTCTTAAGGGACGTCTTGGAAGGCGTTTTTGTTAGCCCTACGAGGACAAACTAAAATAACACTTGCTGGAAAATGGTTAAAAAACAAGCAACAATCATTAATACTGGATTAAACATAATATCATAATAACCAAGACGTAGGACCAGATAGTATTAAGCTCCCTTCCCTCCTCCATCATATAGGTATCTACTGTATAAGAGTATCCCTTAATATTTTTTTCTCCACCTTTACCTTCTCTCACTGAATTGACCTCTCTCTATTTCCTTCTTCTTACCTTTTCGAAAAGTCAGGTAGGCTTGATTCTATTAATTGTTTTAACTCCCGGGGCATCGCTTTCCCTGCCCAGAGCCCTCTATCCACTTGATTCTTATCCTCTGCCTCCTCCCCCTATTCCTTATACTCTATCCCCCGTCTGCCCTAGTTTCCCGGTTCAGAGCCCTCGATCCCTTATCCTATTATCTGCTACTATCTTAGTGGCCTTGCCCAGAGCCCTCTATTACTTATTCTTATTCTCTGTCGATCATAGTTACCCTGCACAGAACCCCTTTATCCCTGATCCTTTATCCTAGTACCCCTCGTTCTGACCATGTTATCCTTAACCTGATCTACCACTGATCCCTTAAATCCAGGCCCCCTCAATCCCCCAAATCTCCTGTGATTGTCTTTAAGAGCAAAACCCAAGTAGGTAGTCCAGTAAATCTAGCAATCATTTAACTGGACTAGAACAAAGTGCAAAATAGGAAGGATTTTTTTGGCTTTACACTTGTTTATTAGGGCCCTCTGATATGAAACATATAAAAAAGTCATACCACTTTTGGACACTGGGAAAGTGGTTAATTTGCATAAATTCAAGATGGCAACAGTTCCAAAGCCTTCAATTTACAGATAACTTTTTTCTGGTTGCTCCTAGACCCTATAAAATGTATTAAAAACAACGTTTTTTGTTTCTTTAACTGGGTTATTAGGTCCCTCTGATTAACATATAAAAAGTCTCCAACTTTTGCAGACCACATGGAAAGTGGTTAATTTACAGCCGAAAAACCGTACAGACAGCGCTGAACTGTCTCATTCACAAGGGGTGACACAGGCACTTTGGGCTTGTATGGGTTTTTTGTACCTGTTGTGTCCCTCTTTTTTATCAAACAAAAAACAACAAAACATGCACGTAGTATGAGGACGTTCATACGAGCCAATTAGGTAATTCATGATAGGAGTTCGGATTCACTTGGATCATCGGTGCTTGCATACAAAGTTGCTATTTTGACAGAGTCCTTTACATTGACCACATGCACTGGGAACATTCAAGCTCATTCCGTTTGCCACTACAGCGTTGCGTGGCACAGTTGCCATTACACTGACATCTATCCAATTTCAGTAGTGAATCAGGAGCCACTGGCGGAATCCATCGTCTTCGGTTCAAGCTGTCCCTTCCGCAGACACCAGCCCCATTTATCGGGGTCCACAACAGTTCCCCATCCATTCTGGGACCTGACAATAAAATTGGAACGAGTGGTATTTGGCTGACATCGGTTGTTGGGGGAAGGCGGTGAACTTCAACGGTAGTGGAACTTTTTGCAACCGTGTTGCCAAAACTTTGTCTTTCGCAGTCCGTTCAAGGGTTGTCATTTCCTTTTCCCCAGTACAAATAAAAACCAAGGCCCGTTTCACCAGAAATGATGATTATCGCGTTCTTTACTTCCACGTTGGCAACAGAATGCCTTCTATACATTTCAAGAAACCGTTGTCTTCACTCACTTTCCTTCAAGGCAGCCCCTTTACCAATACCATACAGGCCTGAGGTTGTGTCACATTCACAGAGGGCTATCGGGACAACTGGCAGGACACGGGGACAGATGCTTTCACCGAGAGCTTCTGCTACTGAGGTAATATGCCAAACATTTCCCACCTTCCTTGACTCGACTTGAAGTACAAATCATTCATCCCTCGTTCCGCCTAATGACACAACAGCACCAACAAGTCTGTGTCCTAACCTATCACATATGTCACGGTTTCCCATTTGCATGCTTTCCCCAAATTCCCTTCTTCGCAATTCATGACATCTGCATCTGCTGTTGCGCATTGACACAAGTCAATTCCATTGTGCCTTGAATGTCTTCAACACACACTAAGTCAATGAAGTTTTTTTGCTTATTGGTCACGAGTTTGACAAGAGAGTTTTCCTTTTTTGACCGAAGGGGGCATGGTTGGGTCGCCGTGAACATCACCCTTTTGACCAACAGACTCCTTTTGATCGTCGAATTGTGTGATCATGTCCTTGGGTAGTAGGTCCTGAGTTATAAACACCGTCGAGGATACCGAACATCCGGGAGTTGAGAAAGTTTTTGGAAAACATGCTTCATGTACATGCTTGCAATGTCCTCAGAATGTGTCACCCTTCTTCCATGGAATCCTTTGCAATAAGGAACCACCATCCAGAACATGGGTCACAGTCCTTTCTTCCTCAAATGAGTTCCAATGACGACTTGGGAACAAACAGCAGCGTATCTCATTCTCCTAGACTGTGGTTTATTGGCTTCCCTGAGCATCCCCCCACTTTATCCGAACAGAAAGCCAGTAGGGGTAGCCTAGACAAACTCATACGCAAAGGGACCTCTTCAACACCTAAGTCCCTGTTATTAGCAAAGAGACTTGAGGAGACCTCTGGAAAAACAAGGAGTGTGGGGTCGATTGGTACTTTTTCAGCACTGATTGTAACCTTTGCACGCCCAACCAGAACTCCAACTTGATCTTTCTTCCTAAATGAAAATGTCAGAAGCATTGCTACCTTCCATCTTCACTGCACAATGTTCATCAACCAACATAACTACAGGGTAAAATGAGGATTGGCCGATGGCTGGTCCTGTCACACCGTTGGCAATATTCCTGAATTCATTGATTCTTGAAATGGATCATAATCCTTGAAGAATGCGCCGTGAGGAGTAACCTTTCTCTGGTGTCCTTCCTATCTCGCTTCACGCCTTGCTTCAAGGTCATTTCTTGTGCTGCGGGCCTCAGAGGTTGTGGAAATAGCTTCCCTGTCAGTGTCTTGCATAACTTAACACCTCACCACTCAGGCGTCCGCAGAGAAGGACGTGTACGCCACAAGTAACCAGCAGCAGGCCGTTGGGGTTTCCGCCTCCATTGCCCCCCTACCACGTTGGTCAATGCCACCATTCGTTTTTCATAAAGATGTGACGCGCATGCAAAACCTGCTTCTATAACCAAGTCTAGCGCCTTGGGCAAGGTTTTTTCTGCCCACAGCCGATCACTTCGGCGGATCACAAATAGACGGAGTTCAAATTGACAGGAACATTGTCTGGTTTTAGGGTTGAGCTGCTCAAGTTCAATCATGGTCTTGAATGTACACATGGGCTGACGCACTTGGCAATAATTGTTATGACCACACGCTTGCAAAGTACGGGCAATCATTCTCCTGGAGTTGTTCCCGAGGTACAGCATCGCCCACATTCTCAGTGCCACTCAGGAAGCGACCGCAGCAGGTGCAATAATGTCCATGTATTTGAATCCATTAGCTTTCCCATCTTATGCGGGCCTAAGGAGCATCTTTCTCAGCTTTAAGTTTTTCAGGAAATTCTGTTGAGATCAAACGTGCTTGTAACTGCAGACTCTCATCCGGTTGAAACGGTCTTTCACGCAACACGCTTATCCAAAAGATCTGCAGCAATAGCTCCTGGGAAAGTCCTTGCATGCGTCACTTTCCTCATCTACCATTGAAGAGAGTTGACACCCGTATGCCCTTGCCTAAAACAATTCGAACTCAAGGCGGGTGTGTCCAAACCAAGGAGAAGTGGCCTCTGATTGCTCGTGCATAGGCCTTTCTCCACTCAGCATTTTTGGGTCAACAGCATTTTCAGCGTATATAAGTTCCAACAATCCTCCTTAAGCCCAGAGTGCTTCCATAACATGGCCCATGCATCCCAAAAAGCTCATCACAGAGGGGAAAGGCCACCAAGGGTTCCAAAACAATGAGGTTTCCAGTTCGCTTCCTTCCTTCTCTATGAACAATGATCGTCTTCGCTTCCAAATAAAGCGGTTGGTTCGAATGTGTCAGCATTGGCGATCGTTCCCTGGCGATGGCTTTCCGCTAGCAACGAAGTGAAGTGTTGATCGTAAAGTTACAACTCATGTCGTGCGTAGGGTCCCTGTCAATCATGGGCAAGAAATGGAACGGATGATTTCCCTCCTTCATTCTGCGGGCTGTGTTCCATGGCATCACACACTTGCATGTAAGCCGGACCAGCCCTGAGTTCGTTTTGGTCGATCCTCTAAGCGAAACCTATTGACGTTTTACAACAGTATGTCTCAGATTTTCACAGCTTGTCAGATGCTTTGTGAAATGGAGGTCAAGCTTTCTAAATTCGACGAGTGAGAGGGTAGGCCCCCACCCTTCTTGCGAAACACTGCGGCGGTAGTATCTTGATTCTCAATTTGAGCTGCCGGTGAAGTGTTTTCATGCCGGTGACTGCCAAAAAATCCCTTTTTTGGTATTGATGTTGTGTCTCTTACTTCAGGGGTGACAGCAACAATTATACCCATACCATGGTATGTTCCTCGCCCATCAAGCGTACGCAAGTTGTGATCAACATTGTCTGCAACGAACTGTCCAAACCTGCCTGCAGGGGATATGTGGGTGCCCCTGAAGTTGGCAGCACACTTCGAAAACCTCAAAACTTCTGCGTAAGGCAGACAGAAGCCGTGGCTGTGTAAACTGTCCACAAGAAAGCGGGAACCAAAGTGCTGGTGCATTTGAACCGCCAATCCATACTGAATGGGTGCTACAATGGCCCTTGGTCTGGTAAGTTGCACGATACTTTGTCCAATTGATGCAACTTCAAGATCACATGAATTGCCACATGAACGTCTCTTGCAGCAATTACGAAGGGACTGCGGAACGTACGCCACATTCTTTTCCAGCCGACCGGAGTTCAGAAGGATCTGGATAGAAATCTCTACAAGTATCAATGTTCTTTATATCTGCTTTGATCAACCGGGCCGCAGCCCTGACTATCTTTCTTTGTTCTGCTTCCTCATCATCAGTCTGTGGTGATGTCTTTGAATTGTTGCAAAATCTTTGCAGCACTTTCTTTGGCCGTTACAACATGGCTGAGTCCATGCACGTTACTAATAACCAGTTCATCCCCAAAATATGAAATAAGTTTCTGTTTCATGTATTTTACACTATACGCTTCAACATCAGGACACAACTGGGACATTCTATCAACGAGATCAACCACTGTAGTCTGTTCATCATCATTGCCACTGACTAGGTCCTCGATTGCGAGTAGAAATGCTTCCTCTCGTGATGGCATCTACTTTGCGACCCTTGCGAGGAGGGTTCACTGTCTGCGGAATCACGATATTTGGAGGGGATCCGCCTATGTGTCTGGAAATTTGAGCTGCACTGCTTGTGATATATTGCGTCAGCTGCTGGAAGATCGCGTGCAAAGTTAATTCGGCCTCTAACAGTGGTCAGCCCAATCATCAGCCCTGGCATCACATGCAGAAACAGTATTGTCCTTTGAAAGTTGAAGGTGCGTACTGGATACACTTCTTCTGAATCATGCTTTGTGTCCAAATAGATTTTTGTACCACAAAAAAAGCAGTTCTCTGTAAAACAAAAGTCTGGTGTCTGAGAACGAAGAGCAGGTTTTTCAGGACGTTTCTTCTGCTTCCCAGGAATTCTATTTGGCTTCGTATTGACATGCTTCTTTCGGCAATCAATGTGCACCGTTTGGCCCTCGGACACGGTAATTGATGGCGTTCCACGTTCAGTACTGGCCTTGTTGATTAGTATCTGCTCCCTTCGCCCTCAGCTTGACTGTTTCTCCTTCGTCTAACGTGTTTGAGCAAATGCCGCAGGGATTATGCACCACCCCTTCTACCATGGCTTCGGTAGATGTCGCACCAAACTGTTGAAACAAGAAACAAGATGATGCGATTAGTATAGGCCTAGGCAAAATGTAATAGACAATAATGTGCAGTAAAGGTAGGGCTTGACCTAGAACAAATTGCAATAGAAGGTTTTTTGGCTGTAAGGTTTTTTGGCTGTAAATTAACCACTTTCCAGGTGTCCAAAAGTTGGAGACTTTTTATATGTTCATCAGAGGGACCTAATAAACAAGTAAAAGCCAAAAAACGTTGTTTGTAATACATTTATAGGGTCTAGGAGCAACCAGAAAAAAGTTATCTGTAAATTGAAGCTTTGGACGGCGGCCATCTTGAATTTATGCAAATAAACCACTTTCCCGGTGTCCAAAAGTTGGAGACTTTTTATATGTTCATCAGAGGGACCTAATAAACAAGTTAAAGCCAAAAAACCTTCTATTGCAATTTGTTCTAAGTCCAGCCCTACTTTGACTGGTCTATATCCCTTATAGTTCCCGGCCCCTCCCTATCAGCCTACCCTGGCCCTTCACTCTCTCTTAAACTGTACACGGACTTCTACTTTATCCTGGCCCTTCGTGTTTGGTAGTTTACCTTGGTTGCGTAAGGAAGTAGAAGGAGACTCGGCTCACTCTTTTTTAATTTGATTGTATATTTTATTTATTTGTGAATTTACTCGTTGTCTGAATCAGCAAAATATCTGAAAAAGAAAACAAAAAGATTGTAGGAAGGAGAGAAAATGGAAGGGGTGTGATGGAGATGGTTCATATTCGTTAACAAGATTTGTTAAAAAAAAAAAAAAAAAAAATAATTGATAATATTTGTTAACAAGATTCCAAGGCCAGATGAGAAGGTATGTTTGACTACGGTTCGGTATGTAACTCCTTCCACTCTCTTACCAGCCTGTCTGTCTCTCGTAACTTTAACTATAACCCTGTATCTCCTTTTGTCCTCCTTCATAATCTCTCTCTCTCTCTCTCTCTCTCTCTCTCTCTCTCTCTCTCTCTCTCTCTCTCTCTCTCTCTCTCTCTCTCTCTCTCTCTCTCTCTCTCTCTCTCTCTCTCTCTCTCTCTCTCTCTCTCTCGCCCCTTATCTTCCTGCCTCACATCTTTTATTCCCTCTTTATTCAACGTCCCTCCATCTCAAGAGGGTTACCACTATCTGGTCCGACGTCTTGGGGGTTATTATACTATTTTGTTTAATTAGTATTGAGGATTTTCCTTTCTTTTGCCATTATCGAGCAATGTATTATAGTTTATCCCCCCTAGGCTAACACAAACACCTTCCCAGACTTCTCTTGAACTAAGAAATGCCCACCCAGACTCCCTTCAATTTAAGGCCTATTTCTTGTAAGTTACAGGCTCGCTATGGCACACCCAGAATTTATTTTGCAATGCTGCCATTCCAGTTATGTTATATCATTACATGTTCCCTTTATAGGCACCTTCCGTTAATGATATAGTATTATGTAAATATGTTATGATAAAATATAGGTATCGCATCTTCCTCTCATTATGTAAATTGCCCCCCCCCCCCCAACACACACACACACCCTTCCCGTAGTCACGTACCACCTTTGAAACTATATTTATAATTTCATTTTGATATTCGAAGGAAATAATGGACGTTAATGAGCAAAGATAAAAATATAACGCTTTGTTAGTGTTTATTATGGACATTATATTTTCATTTCCACAGAGGAAAAGCCATCCATGAAATATACTGGAAATTTGTCTCGTCATACAAACGGGGGTAAATTACAATACCGTTCATTAAATAGAAGATCTAGAACGCTTAAGTTATTCATATTTCGTTTTAATATACAACACACACTTTCAAAATTGCCATAGTAATAGAACAACGTTAAATATTCTGAGAGTTCTTGGTCATATTCAAGAAGGTTCTTTCTTTGACAAGTAAATTAACATCACTACTTCAATATAAGATTCTATAATAGGATCTATATATTTGAGTGGGTCGCTTAATTTGAAAATAACGTAAACAACTCTCCCATATTGGAAAGTTATGATCAGTACCCTTAAATCGTAATTGATATTTCGAACATTATTGATATAAGTGATATGAAGTGATGACCTAAAATGAGAAACGTCAATCACTAACCTATCGCAGGATTTTAGAACTACTCCTTCAGATGACAGCACAATTTTACATGGATCTACGTGGCTTTGACTGTACCTGTCTGTCTTAATGTTCCCCCTTGACTGGAGGAAGAATTATATTGGAAGAAATATCAAGTTAATGGTTGCGGTAGATTGCACGTTGCTACCGCCCTAAACCCTTATGCCATTGTCCTTTGGAGGCTGTGGTGGCTGAGTTACCCAACCTGGTACACAGGTGCTGCTGCATGTTAGCCAGGTTACTACACTATACTTTACCGGATATTACTACACGTTATCCAAGTTACTACACCATACTTTACCGGACGGCCCATCACAAAATTATGTGACATACTGCATGTTTCTATTTACTGTTTAGTAAATAGAAACTTTGTGATTGTGTAGAGCATTAGCCATCACTCTCTCCCTACTTGGGAATTGAACACAGATACTTTTATTATAAGACGAAACAGTTAACCAGTGAACCACAAGGCATCCCATTTAAGATAGAAGAGTTTCATTGATAAAAACCGTGATCCCCCCCCCCCCTCCCCTCTCTATCTCTCTCTCTCTGAATATACACGGTTACCAGCTAAGAGAAGGTGATGTGAGATGGTGGTGTTGGTTCTTGGTAAATACGCTATTAATTAAACTAGTCCATCCCCAGCAGCCCTCCTCTTCCTCCGGCTGCCTGTCTTCCTTCCTTGGCCTGCAGGGACGGTGGTTATATCCCCCACTGGTAACACATTGACTTATACCAACGCCACTTACCATTATTATATACTGAACAACTGGTGGAGAAGGTTATAGAAGAGGCTGGTTTGTGGAGATGGAAAGTCAGTGAATGTTGCTTTTTGCTCTAGCACTTGTAATTTGCATCTTTGCCTTTTGTTTAATTATTAATATACAGTATACTGTATACTGTATGCATGTATGTACCGGTATATATATATAGAGAGAGAGAGAGAGAGTGGGAAATGGATAGTTAGTTAAATATATAATACTTTATATATAGCAATAGATATGATTGTTTTGCAGACAAAAAATGCATACACATACTGTATACATATTCCTCGCGAGCACTCACGTAGACACCTAGGATACAGCCAATAGAATATACAGTATACCACTCACAGTAATAAGTGTTCTTTGACGCTGTCGTTTCAAACTGAAACATCTATTGGGAATAACCCTTTAGTGAAATCTGTACAAACATTTACTTTGTAGGTTAATGACTGCCATGTGTTTATTTTTTACAAAATATACTTGTTTTCTTATTTCTTCTAGATGTAGCTACAGGTAAGGTGCTCCTAAATAATAAAAATGACCGTAGTTCTACTATGGCTTGTTAATATCCTCTTATATAAGATGTAACCATTTTAATTTCCGTTCTCATAGAAGTCAATGTTGCCTCAATTCTCTCTCTCTCTCTCTCTCTCTCTCTCTCTCTCTCTCTCTCTCTCTCTCTCTCTCTATGATCCTCAGCGTTTTGGAGGACAAGCAGCCTAGAGGGGTCGCAAGACCTGTTTTTGCTTGATGTCCTTTGTACTCCCTTCGTTCACCACCTCCCTCCCTTCGTTCATCTCCTTTCCTCCATTCGTTCATCTCCTCCCTCCCTTCGTTCATCTCCTCCCTCCCTTCGTTCATCTCCTCCCTCCCTTCGTTCATCTCCTCCCTCCCTTCGTTCATCTCCTCCCTCCCTTCGTTCATCTCCTCCCTCCCTTCGTTCATCTCCTCCCTCCCTTCGTTCATCTCCTCCCTCCCTTCGTTCACCTCCTCCCTCCCTTCGTTCACCTCCTCCCTCCCTTCGTTCATCTCCTCCCTCCCTTCGTTCACCTCCCTCCCTCCCTCTCTCCCCCCCTCCCTTCCCCTCTACTCTTACTACTCCATTGCTCACCTCTCTTATCTAACAGTGCCTTCCTCCCTCCCAACCCACCACTCTCCCACCTTTCCTGCCTCTTCTCTGCATCTTCTCACTCACTCACTCACTCTCACTCTCTCACTCTCTCACTCACTCTCACTCTCACACACTCTCTCTCTTCTCTCTCTCTCTCTCTCTCTCTCTCTCTCTCTCTCTCTCTCTCTCTCTCTCTCTCTCTCTCTCTCTCGGGCCTACTGTATTGACAATGTAGTTCGTAAAATGAAAACTTGCATAATGATTGTTTTGCCTATATTTAGAGGTAATTAATGTGACATATTAATATATTAGATATATCCCAGTTTTTATACTAACATTTAAACTACCAAGAGCTCCATATACCTGCACAAACAATTGGGTTAACATAACACCAACAACATTAATATTGTGTTTATGTTTAAGATATGATTAGTTTGCTGTCATTTGAATTTTGATTTAGCCAACAAGCATAACAGGATTTGTCCACACAAACGTTGAAGCTAACGTTGTACAAGGGCAAGGACTGATAATGATATGGTTTCGCTTAATTAAGTTATTATTTAAGAGGAGATTTTATTTATATTTGTTAATGTATTTATTTATTTTCTGTAGTTTCCTCCCAACACCTCCACCAAGCTTAGAAAAATACCCCTAAGACCCCACCTTCGAGATAAATTTGTATATTTTTTCTCTTAAATTACAGGTTCGCTATCGCTCTTCAAGAAAAAATGTACACCTACATGGCACAGAATGTCTTAAAAATGTACACCTACATGGCACAGAATGTCTTAAAATGTACACCTACATGGCACAGAATGTCTTAAAAATGTACACCTACATGGCACAGAATGTCTTAAAATGTACACCTACATGGCACAGAATGTCTTAAAAATGTACACTTACATGGCACAGAATGTCTTAAAAATGTACACCTACATGGCACAGAATGTCTTAAAAATGTACACCTACATGGCACAGAATGTCTTAAAAATCGCCAAACTAAAGATGCGAATGTCTTAAAATATCAAAACTAATGGGTCTAAACATGAACAGAAGAAGGTCTAGAATTATAAAAACAAAAACAAAACTCCCCTTATGGGGGAGGTAGTTGCTTTTTCTGAACCTCCTTCTCCCTCATGTTTAGCATATTAGTGTTGATATGTTAAGACGTTCGTTCCAGTAATTTGGCGATTTTGAGACCTTTTGTCCCATTTTTTGTCAATATTTAGGTGTCGATTTTTGTCCTGGCGAGCGATAGCGAGCCTGTAATTTTAAAAGGAACTGGCCTTCTGCCGGGAAATTTTTCTACCGAAAAATGTACAAATCTATCTTGAAAGAGGGTCTAGGGGTGTGTGTTTTCAAGCTTGATGGAGGTCTAGCGAGGAAACTCAAAAATAAATGAATAAATAAATACATAGGACAAAAACCAAGCACTGCCCCCTTAACCCCTTCTGTACCGGTGACGGTGATGTACTTTTTATTATATTCTGGCAACTATTAGACGATTTTGTACAACTTAGGAACCCCGTCTACTCATTAAAAGGCTACAAACCACTCAATTAAGCCTTTTAGCTACCATATATCCTTCCTAAGCTTCATAAAATCGTCTTAATATAGCTAGAATTAAATAAAAATGACGTCACCGGTACATAAGAGGTTAACCCACTAGCATATCAAGCTCATCATTTATCACCCATACGCAAGAGCTATAACGCTACACGAAGGCCAAACCCAACACACGGATTAATCTCTCATTTCGTAATTTAGAGCAAACACTGAATCTTTTGACCGAATCTCAAATCAACACGGACACACTTTACTCAATATAGACTCAACACTAAATCTTTTAAGGGGGGACGGGTATATTAAGAGGGGACGGGTGTATTAAGGGGGGACGGGTGTATTAAGGGGGGACGGGTGTATTAAGGGGGGACGGGTGTATTAAGGGGGGACGGGTGTATTAAGAGGGGACGGGTGTATTAAGGGGGGACGGGTGTATTAAGGGGGGACGGGTGTATTTATTTGCTCATTTATGTATCTGTTTACTATGTTCTTAGTTTCCTCCGTAGACCTCCAGCAAAATTGTTGAAACATCAGCCCAAGACCCTCCTTCAAGATAAATTTGTAAATTTCTCGATAGAAAAATGTCCCGGCCTATTCCTCTTAAATTACAGGCTCGCTATCGCTCGCCAGTAACAAAATCGACACCTAAATGACACTAAAAGGCTTAATATTGATAAAGAAATGGGACGAAAGGTCTTAAAATTGCCATACTAATGGGCCGAACGTCATAAAATCTGAAAACTAATGGGGACATGAGGATAAGTTTGACCAGAAAAACGGCCCATCTTCCCTTAACTTAGCCCTGATAATAAATGTGCATGGAACAGGGTAATTTGCTGAGTTTTAATTATTCATCAAAGCTGCTATTTTTTACCTTTGGCAAGATAAACTGGATGGGGGAGATACATTTTGTCTCATTATAATTTGTCAGGTGATACCATTAGCTCCTCCCTCACATGGTCACGATCGATTCATCCTGATTGTGCCTAATTTACATATTAATGACCTTCATAGTGGTGTGCGTGTGTGTGTGTGTGTGAGAGAGAGAGAGAGAGAGAGAGAGAGAGTGAGAGAGTGTGTGTGTGTGTGTGTGTGTGTGTGTGTGTGTGTGTGTGTGTGTGTGTGTGTGTGTGTGTGTGTGTGTAAATCAGTCTGTTAGAGTTATATTGACATCGACGTATGTGTGTGTGTGTGTGTGTGTGTGTGTGTGTGTGTGTGTGTGTGTGTGTGTGTGTGAGAGTGAGTGTGTAAATCAGTTGGAGTTATATTGACATCGTCCCAGTTCCGTAGCAGCAGGAGCGAATTAATGTTGTTGGCTATTTACAGTATTGTATCTCACTCGTACCTCAAATAACTTAGTACGAAAATAACTTTATAATCGTGATCAACCTGTCTATACTCCACCACTGTAGCCATTTCTATCAAGATATAAACGATGGAAACAGAGTTGTTGCGCGATTATTGGTAATAAATCTTGGCTTTCTACTGTTAGCGCCCATTGCTCCGTCCCCTTCGGGGTATTGCACTCCTAACAATTTTATTACAAAGGTTCAGATATCAAGGAATGCAACTATCGGCTGTATCTTTTCGTAACGGTAAATTTCAAAGTTCCCATCAAAAATATGTTATTTTGAAGATTGTGTAGTAACATATGGTGCTAATTATATAAAATTGGTCTCGAGATGATGCAGAGACATAGGAGTTTCATATTTGTCCTTTAATAAGTATCGATAAATTACCCGCTAAGTGATTCAATTTATCGTCAGCTGAAAAGAAACAGGGTATAGACCAAAACCATTAATCTAGAATTAGTGGGTATTATTATGGCATTAGTTTATTATAAGAGTTACTGAAGGTAGTTTGTATCATCTATGACTATGAGCCACCTTACCTTAGCGTAATGTTAACCCCAATAATTGGAAATAAGAGACATCGATCAAAAACGGTTCCTCTTCTCAGTGTTTCTTCTTCAATTTTATAAGGTAGATACTCGTCTGTTTTGTTCAGAATGTTGTCATTGTTAGGAATACATGCTAAGAGACTATTATTCCATATATGAATGTTTGAATTGTTGGGTGTGCATCATGTACCCTAAACCTGGCAAGATTTCAAAGTGGCCCAGTGGTAATTGTATGTATGCTAATATAGAGTAGAGGTCTCCGTCACTATCCGATGCCCCAATTTGCGATATTTGCATAGGTTTTTAGGTGTTTGTGTTTGTGTTTGGGTTGGTCCGAGAATGCATCCCCATTTACCCCATTATTTCTAGGGTTTGCTATATGATTTTTTTTTTTTAAAAGATACAGTATATGAATAAATTAATTAATAGACCAAACAAACGGTCTGCCTCCCCTTAACTACCCTCTACTTTGCTCATTTCTGTCTTTTGTATTTCTAATTTTTTATATTTATTAATTGCTTAAATACCATTAATAAAAGAAGCCCTGAAACAGCTGGAATTCTTGCCGATTGTACAAGTAAGGAACCATAACATTGAGTAAAATCAGTGCTAATTTAACCTCTCTTACTGTCACTTGTACGGGTAATTAGTTAGTATTAGAAAGTTCAATATACAAAATATGACTGAATTAATAAGCTATGTTATTGTTTTCTATATTTCAGGTATGTGTGACGGTGATGGTGATGTGTGTAGTATTCAGCAGGCTTGGTGAGTACACATTCAATTGGATCATTATTTTACCAACTGTATTCGGGATTTCGGGTTAGCTCCTATCTATCTATCTATCTATATGCTCAGGCCCAATCCCCACTGTTCCTATTTGTATTTGTATTTTTTGTTTGGGGGGGGGGGGGGTTAGCTCCTACAGAACAAATACTGACATCACCAATAGCACTATTTTATCTCACTATTCATTACAAATATACTTGCAAATACTTTTACGAAAACATTTGCGATTTATCAATATATATTTTACGGTAAAATGCAAGCAGTAGACTTCAATGTCTAGCGGAAACATAAGGTCAAATACGTGTACCATAAACACTATACATTAAATGAATTGTTACCATTGTTACCTATTGCAAATCCATATCATGTTGTATCTCTGCGCAATTTAGATATCCACATTTTGAATTGTTTTATAGTCCGAAAGTCATCAATAATCAATTCTATCACCATAGCTCTATATCCACCACCATCCACATCCCCACCATCACGTCACCCATCATCATTCCTATCCTCACCACCACCACCACATCACCCACCATCCACCACCATTCCTATCCTCACCACCATCACTATCACCATCACGTCACCCACCATCCACCACCATTACCACCATCATATCACCCACCATCCACCAGTATTCCTATCTTTGCCACCATCCACCAGCATTCCTATCTTTACCACCACCATCCACCACTATTCCTATATTTACCACCATCATCACCACCACACATCCCACCACCACCAAACTACCTTCCCTCCACCATCAATCCCCCCCCCCCCCCTTCACTCACCACCACCACCTCAGATATGTTATTTTCGTTTTATCGCCCCCCTCCATTACCTCTGTTGCACAAGATATGAGCAACATTCCACCCTGGATCTTTTCATTTCCCCCCCCCCCCCTCTCTCTCTCTCTTTCTCTCTCTCTCTTTCTCTCTCTCACACACAAGGACCTATAGTAAAAGAGATCGGCCAACCTCCGCCATTTTGGTGCCGTTGGTTTTATGTTTCTCTTATTACAGCCAAATATCTCCATCCCCATAATAAACATTTGGGAATATTGGTATAGGATATATAGTTTGGTCTTTGGATATGGGGGTCTACATTATCAATAGTAGAATAAAACCTCATTGTTTGATAATTGAGGTACCAAGATGGCCGCCAAATAACAAGATGGCTACTCCCTCTCTTTACTACGGGAAAGGAAAACATCTATTGTCTCTAATGTTGGCCCCATACACTATCACACTCATAACACGGTTCACCCGATTAGTTTAGCGATGAGAATACACGTCACCGCTTTCAGGTGTTGATTTTTTTTTCTAGGAAAGCGATAACGAGCCTGTAACTTTATAGAAATGCTTGGAATAACACGAATATTGGTGAATTCATTCATTGTATGCCCACATACAGTATATTTGATTAACAGTGATTCAGTATTTCCATTTGATTAATGGAGTCTTATTGGCTCTTTCTTAGTGGAAGGAGTTTTGAGAATGTACAGTTTTGCAATGCTAGAACGCAACACAGCTTCTATGGATTGCACAAATATTGATTAGCCTATAATTATGAGCTCTACTGTTTTGTTACTGTTATTGTTGTTGCTGTTCTTGTTGTTGTTTATGGTGGTGATGGTGAGGTTTGGTGTTGTTATTGTTGATGTTGTTGTAGGTGGTGGTGGGGTTGGTGTTGTTGTAGGTGGTGGTGGGGTTGGTCTTGTTGGTGGTGGTGATGTTGTAGGTGGTGGTGGTGTTGATCTTGTTGTTGGTGGTGGTACTGAGGTTGTTGGTGGTGGTGGTGTTGATGTTGCTGTTGTTGTAGGTGGTGGTGGTGTTGATGTTGGTGATGTAGGTGTTGGTGGTGTTGATGTAGGTGGTGGTGGTGTTGATGTTGTAGGTGGTGGTGGTGTTGATGTTGTTGGTAATGTAGGTGGTGGTGGTGTTGATGTTGTTGGTGATGTAGGTGGTGGTGGTGTTGATGTTGTTGGTGATGTAGGTGGTGGTGGTGGTGTTGATGTAGGTGGTGGTGGTGTTGATGTTGTTGGTGATGTAGGTGGTGGTGGTGTTGATGTTGTTGGTGATGTAGGTGGTGGTGGTGTTGATGTTGGTGATGTAGGTGGTGGTGGTGTTGATGTTGTTGGTGATGTAGGTGGTGATGTAGGTGGTGGTGGTGTTGATATTGTTGGTAATGTAGGTGGTGGTGGTGTTGATGTTGTTGGTGATGTAGGTGGTGGTGATGTTGATGTAGGTGGTGGTGGTGTTGATATTGGTGATGTAGGTGGTGGTGGTATTGATGTTGCTGTTGTAGGTGGTGGTGGTGTTGATGTTGTTGGTGATGTAGGTGGTGGTGGTGTTGATGTTGTTGGTGATGTAGGTGGTGGTGGTGTTGGTGTTGTTGTAGGTGGTGTTGGTGTTGGTGATGTAGGTGTTGGTGGTGGTGGTGTTGATGTTGTTGGTGATGTAGGTGGTGGTGGTGTTGATGTTGGTGATGTAGATGGTGGTGGTGTTGATGTTGGTGATGTAGGTGGTGGTGGTGTTGATGTAGGTGGTGTTGATGGTGATGTAGGTGGTGGTGGTGTTGATGTTGTTGGTGATGTAGGTGGTGGTGGTGTTGATGTAGGTGGTGGTGGTGTTGATGTAGGTGGTGGTGGTGTTGATGTTGTAGGTGGTGGTGGTGTTGATGTTGTTGTTGGTGATGTAGGTGGTGGTGGTGTTGATGTTGTTGTAGGTGGTGGTGGTGTTGTTGTTGGTGATGTAGGTGGTGGTGGTGTTGATGTTGTTGGTGATGTACGTGGTGGGGGTGTTGTTGTAGGTGGTGGTGGTGTTGTTGTTGGTGATGTAGGTGGTGGTGGTGTTGATGTTGTTGGTGATGTAGGTGGTGGTGGTGTTGATGTTGTTGGTGTTGTAGGTGGTGATGGTGTTGTTGTAGGTGGTGGTGGTGTTGTTGTTGATGTAGGTGGTGGTGGTGTTGATGTTGTTGGTGATGTAGGTGGTGGTGGTGTTGATGTTGTTGGTGATGTAGGTGGTGGTGGTGTTGATGTTGTTGGTGTTGTTGTAGGTGGTGGTGGTGGTGTTGATGTTGTTAGTGATGTAGGTGGTGGTGGTGTTGATGTTGTTGGTGATGTAGGTGGTGGTGGTGTTGATGTTGTTGGTGATGTAGGTGGTGGTGGTGTTGATGTTGGTGATGTAGGTGGTGGTGGTGTTGATGTTGTTGTAGGTGGTGCTGTTGCTGATGTCGTTGTTGGTGATGTTGTTGTTGTGGTGATGTAGGTGATGGTGGTGTTGTTGTTGTTGTTGTTGGTGGTGGTGATGATATTTATTTTCTTATATTTCTCCATTATCACCACTTTCTCATAATCTTAAAACAGTAATCAATATATGAATAAATACACAAATTTCGTCTTAATTTTGGCACTAGTCTGCCTCGCATCTCATCCCTGCCTAATGAACGGCCAGACTTGACTTGAGAGAGAGAGAGAGAGAGAGAGAGAGAGAGAGAGAGAGAGAGAGAGAGAGAGAGAGAGAGTTGTGCTTAACACTATCTGGTCCGACGTCTTCTGGATTATTATATTTTGTTTATGATATTTTGTTTAATTATATTTGAGGATTTTCCTCGCTTTTGCCATTTTCGAGCAATGTATTTTAGTTTGTCCCTAGTCTAACAAAAAACTCCTTCCCAGAATTCCTATAAACTAAAGAAATGCCCACCCAGAACCCCTTCAAGCTAAATTTGTAAAAAATTTCGACAGAAAAATATCTTGGCCGAAGATCGATGTTTTCTAAGTTGCTCGCTATTGCTCGCCCAGAAAAAAATCGCCAAATTGCCAAATTGATGAAGTGAAGCGTCTTAAAATCTCCAAACTAATGTAGCGATAAGGGGAAATCCAAAAAGACCTCCCTTGGACCAAATAGGGTTAATACCAGTGTGAAATAAGCTTTGGTAATGAATGATACAAAATAGCCCCATTGTGTTTACCTCCTTCGGTACTTTTAGTATTCCTTAACCCTTAGAACAGTGATTCTTAATCTGGGGGGCGCGCCTCCCTAGGGGGGCGTTTGACAATGCTAGGGGGGGCGTGGGGTAATCAAAGTTCAAAATAGGGCTAGGCCATTCAAATGCATACAGGGTAATCGCAAAGATATATATAAATAAGCAACTTTGATAGGAAAAATTATAATTAGACGATTTTATTCATATTAGGAAGGATATATGGAAGTCAGAGGGTTAATTGAGATAGTCTTTACCACAGATCCTTCTTAAGCTGGATAATATCGTATGATGATAGCCAGAGTTAGTCTTTACCGCAGATCCTTCCTAAGCTGGATAATATCGTATAATAATAGCCAGAGTTAACTGTCAAAGTGCGTCATAATCTTCAAAGGGTTAATATATACAAAGAGGGATGAGAGATGAGAGGTTTAACAAATAGATAGTTCATTTGTTTAGGAAAGCAGAAGACATTTAAGAATATATTCCCTCACTAGTGATATTTAGGCCCTTAGTGATCTTTGGTCTCTGGGTTTTCTCCTGGGTGACTTATGCCCCTTTCCCACTGGTGCGACAACTCACGATTTTCGTTGCCGAGGACTTCGTTTTGTCAAATTCGCAAGAATGCATGCAACGTTCACGATTTTGACCGTTTCAAACAGATGACAAATTATACTCGGCAAAGATGTCGCCGATGAATGCGACGCAATCGCCGACGTTCTGCGACGTTATCGGCGAAGTGAGCGATGTTTCGCCAATGACCTCTGCGAGGCATGTCACATTTTCAAAAATATCTTGCGAAATCATGCAAGGATGAAAGAAAACTCGCCATATGTTCTGCGACGTCCTCTGCGATTCAAGCGATGGTTCGGCGTTTACTTCGGCGAGGTGATAAGATTATTTTTTAAGGCACAAATTCTTGCGATGAATGAACGATTCCCTCGTCGATCATCGGCGTTGCCATCGCAGATACGCGCCGAGGTGTCCGAACAAGATCGGCGAGGTGTGCGCACCTGAGCGAATGTAACGTGAATGTGCTAATTGCAGAGTGGAATTAGCATATCACGTTACAATCGGGCAAGGAAATAGCCCCCACACCCACCCCATATCTCGTTACAATGGGTCAAGTAAACATGCCCCCACCCACCCACAACCCCCCAAACTTTTTTTGTTATATTTAAAGACATTGACACGGCCCCAGAGCTCATTCTACATTAACCTCGACCACAACGTGCCTGTAAAATTTTGAGATGGTGAGACATACGCCGCATCTACGCAAAAGCGATGTACGTGTTCGTATGGACCTTGTCGCCCATACGACGCGGATGCGTCTAATTCTAAATAATCCAAATGATAACAAAATATTTTGGTCTACTCTTAACTCATTCAAATCCAACTTCACTACTGCTTCATCCATTCCACCATTAAAATCTCCAACTGGCAATCTTGTAAGTGACCCACGAGGTAAAACTAACCTTCTTGCAGATATTTTCTCCACCAACTCAACCTTAGATGAAATAAATCAAGATGTCCCTGTACTTAATTTTAATTCACCTGAAATTCCCTCACTTAAGATCCACACCAGACATGTCAAAACTATTTTGCAGAATCTCTCAGTAGATAAGGCTCCTGGTCCAGATGAAATTCCTCCAATAGTACTTAAGAATTGCTCCTTGGTGCTCGCTCCTGTATTGGCAAAATTTTTCCGTCTGTGTACTCATTACCTCATGCTTCCCAGTACCCTGGAAAGAAGCAAACATCCATCCAGTTCCTAAAAAAGGTGCCTCTTCAGATCCATCAAACTACAGACCAATAGCTATAACTTCCACTCTTGGCAAAGTTTTTGAAATTATATTAAATAATCACATAATTAAGCATCTGGAGAATAATAAATTAATCAGTGATAGGCAATATGGTTTTAGACGATGTCGATCAACTGCAGACATTCTTTGCCTTCTTACGCATCAATCAACCAAGCTACAGACCAACATGGTGAAACACATACAATAGCACTGGATATATCAAAGGCATTTGATAGAGTCTGGCATCAATCCTTATTGTCGAAGATGTCACACTACGGCCTTGCATCATTAGTTCCACTAATTTCTTCTTATCTTCATAACAGAAAAAATACGTGTAATGGTAGATGGCCTTTATTCTCAATTTCACTCAATAAATGCTGGTGTTCCCCAGGGATCAGTTTTGGCCCCAACTCTGTTCCTCATTCATATCAATGATCTCATATCTACCACTCATAATCCAATACATTCCTACGCAGATGACTCAACACTCCACAGTTCCTTCACATTTACCAATTCTTTCACCCAACCCGATCTTATAAATTCAAAAATAAACACTGCAATTTCTCTGAACCAGGACCTTTCTAGAATTAATGAATGGGGACAAGAGAATCTAGTTTCCTTTAATGCACAGAAAACCAAGTACATTCAATTTTCTAACCGACAGAATCTCACTGACTCCCATATATTTTTTAATGATGTAAATATTCCCACTTCCCCTAGTATTGACATTCTCGGTGTAACATTAACTACTAACTTGAGCTGGACACATTATGTTAGAAGCATTGCTAAGAATGCCTCTAAAATACTGGGACTCCTGTACAGAGTTCGAGAATTCTTCACTGACGAGCAGTTGGCCGTAATATATAAAAGTCATGTGCGCTCTCAGATGGATTACTGTTCACCTCTGTGGGGTGGAAGTGGAGTGGTTGCATTGAGGCAGTTGGACAAAATTCAAAATAAAGCTATTAGATTAATCAATAACCCTGCAATCACACAGGACCTTCCTACATTAGCCATACGAAGAAACGTTGCATCCCTTGCATTATTCTACAGATATTTTCACAGCAATTGTTCCGAGGAACTTGCTTCAATTTTGCCGCCTCTCCACATCTTTCCCCGTAGAACTAGGGCAGCTGAGAGCGCCCATGAATTTACACTTTCTCCTCCACAATGCAGAACTTCTGCTTATCAGAATTAATTTATCCCCAGAGCTACTACTCTTTGGAATTCACTTCCCTCGAATTGCTTTCCACAAACTTACAATCAACAAATGTTTAAATCCAGTTGTTACAAACATTTTATGAATGGAGGATGCCTTTAGGCACATGGACCTTTTTGTTTTATCTGTGTTTTTCCTTCCTCCGTTCATTGTCTCTTAAAAAAAAAAAAAAAAAATTTTTTTTTTATCTGGAATGCCTATTGGAGCTTTCCAGAAAGGAGAAGGAAGCAGAGAGGAAAAGGAAGGAAGAAGAGGAGAGGAAAAAAAAAAACGAAGAAGCGAAAAGTGTGGTCGAGAACGTGGCTGTTAAGGCGAGCTAGGCTTGGGGGTTATGAAAACCTTATGAAAGAAGTAGAAGCAGAGGACCAAGCTGATTTCAAAAACTTCCTGAGAGTGGACCCGGTACTCTTTAAAGAAATTCTGGAAAAAATTGGACCCTTCATTGCCAAAAAGGACACTAACTTGAGGAAAGCCATTGAACCTGGTTTGCGTTTAGCAGTTACATTGCGTTACCTAGCTACAGGTGGCAGCTACAAGAGTCTAATGTATTTTTTCAGGATAGCGCACAACGACATCTCCAAAATTGTGCACGAGGTGTGTGAGGCTATTGTGAGTGCGTACATGGATGATGTTATTGTTTGTCCAACAACACCACAAGAGTGGAAGGTAGTTGCAAATAGATTTGCTATGAAGTGGCAATTTCAACATGCTATGGGCGCCTTGGATGGCAAACATGTTGCAATCAGAAAACCACCCAAAGCTGCCACGACCTTCTATAATTATAAAGGTTACCATTCCATTGTGCTGCTTGCCATCGCTGACGCAGACTACAAATTCCTCTTCATCGATGTAGGTGCAGAGGGATCAGCATCGGATGGAGGACTGTTTCTACGAACACCCATTCGTTTGCTGTTGGAGAAGAATGGCGTTGGTGTTCCTGAGCCAGAGCCGCTAGAAAACGGCACCGAGGACATTCCATTCTTCTTAATTGGAGACGATGCATTCCCATGAAGACTTGGATGATGAAACCATGCCCACGTACGTGGCACCTTTGAATTTTCCGCCTGTCCGATATCAGGTGCCGACAGTATACCAAGCTGAAGACCCGCGGGTAACTCAAGTGCCGGGTCAAACCCTTCCTCAGCAGCAGGCGTTAGCGCCTCCTCCACCTGTTCTGGGACAGCCTCCTAGTGTCCCTGTCACAGGTCCTTCCCATCATCATCAAGTCTACCAACAAATTCCGTACCAAACCATGACAGCAGCTCGCCCACCAACGGTGATGTTGACAGGGGCACCAGCACCACCCGTTTCAACGACGGACACCCTGCAGGGAACTACGGGCGCGGCAGCAAGCACGGGCGGCAACGTACATTAAATAACATACATATGTAGAATTAAAAAAAATTAATGTAATAAAAAAATAACACATTTGTATGATTTTCCCCTCTCCATTGTTCCATTGTTAATAAAGTGTATTTACAAATAAGTGAGGTTATTCAGTTCCATGTCATCATAATTGTTGTTCCCGTAAAGTTTATATGTACAAAAAGAAACAAAACAAATATTGGTCAGTTCAAATTTTCTATCTTTTGATTGACGACAATATAAATAAATAAATTTACAAATTCATTGAAAGTAATTATAAGTTTTGTTTACATGAGCCAGTAAATACATGGATGTAAAGAATGGTTCACGAAGAAAATTAATGTTATTATTGTTCATAAACTAAATATAATAAATAAAAATCATACACAATTTATTTGGCAATTAAATTTGTCTTGGCAAAAAAAACAAAAAATGAGACAGTGATCTCCCTGGTTGAGCTGTATGACAGAAAATATTTATAAGTTACGCATCTTATTTTGGGGGTACTTCTGAATATAAGAGGTTATTAATATATTAGTAAACCTATCAGTCAAGTAAGGAAAATAAATACTCGCAAAGCTACACGGTGAAAATTTTTGATTATAATGAAAGGCATATGATAAAAGTTATGAGTTGCTTCAAGCCGTGTGTTTCTTTTGATTTATTTATAAGAATTGAGATGAACAAATGTCTTGGGTACTTGATGCATATAAGATGATAAACGAAAACGGAGAATTGCTGTCACAGGAACGCTTTTCCCGTCAATTGAACCTGAGCAAGTTATTTATCACTGTTACTTGTGAATGTTTTGCATAAATAGGTAAATATAGTAAAGTTAAACATATGTGGCTTTTTATATTTAAATATATTTACATTTGTGTACGTTTCACACCATAATTGCTTGTAACTATTGCTAGCTAAAGTGTCAGTGCGACAACAACAGATAACTGAAAAACAAACATGCTGACAGGTAGATAATCCCTTGTTACACACCTCGCCGAAGGTCCTCTTTGGCCTCGGCGAGGTGTGTCTTGAGCATTCGGCGACGTCGCAAGGCCTCGTGCAGAGCATGCCCCTGGCGGGTATACTCTCGACGAGTATTCGTGCGCACGTCGACGATTAATCGACGAGGAAATCGCCGATGATTATTGTGCATCGTCGATGTTCTCGGAACATCCGAGAGCATCGGCAATCCGTCGTGCGACGTTTTGGAAAATTAAAACTTTTTTTCGTGCGACAAACTCTGCGATGTCTCGCCGATGTCGCAGATGATCGCAGAAACCCTCGCAGATCCCTCGGCGATGCTCGACGATGCTTGCGAGGGCAACCAATCCTCGTGAGTCCTCGTCCAAAATTTTGATCGGTCCGAACATTTGCGACGACCCGCGAGGGCCCTTGCGAGGCCTTGAGAGGCTTTGAGAGTCAAACGATTTTTCATGAGAGGTGTTGAGACATGTCACGAATGTGCCAATTTATTGGTGTCGGCGACGAAAATCGTGAGTTGTCGCACCAGTGGGAAAGGGGCGTTAGATGTGTGTGACTTTTGTATTGTTTTATGTTGTGTTGTCCCTTTTCGGGCTCTGTCTCGAGTCGACCACCCCCACCTATGGGGTTTGTGCCTGAGTATATACATACTGTACATACATACTAGGCCTAAGTATATTTGGTATTATTCTACTTACTTTCGTTAATTAATAGTTTTGGAGAGCTAATTTACAGGACGTTTTTGTATTTATATTTATTGTTTATTTATTATATATATATTCTTTCTGTGTTAGGTAAATCATATAGTTTTGTGTATGACTCTTGCTGTTTCCTATAGCGTACAGTATATACCGGTACTATATATATGTAAAAACAAAAATACTAAGCACATACATACAAACATAAGAATACACACATACACACAAATCCTCTCCGCCCGCCCGCCCACCCGCCCGCCCACCCACCCTCCCTCCCTCCCTCCCTGGAACAAACCAATGGGCTAACACTATTACCTATACAGACCGAGAGTTGGGACCAGAATGGGTAATAACTAGAGGCCTGGATCGGTTCGGGTCTGGCTTCCATATTTACATAACTTCTATAACTTTGTATCCAGTTAAAACCCAGAAAAGTTCAAATACACCCGGTACAATACAAATCGGTTCACTTTTCGCATTTTATTGTTATCATCTAGTTAATGAATAAATAAATAAATGAATATATAAATATATGAATAAATAAAATTACAAATACACAATACAAACAGGTTCACTTTTACATCTGCATTTTGCCTTTTCCTGTTTTATTAATTTATTCCCTGGAGGACCATATGCTTTCATTAGTTTATTCAGGTACATTGGGGTTTGAAATGGATACTTAATGTTAAGAGCGGGGTGTTAATTACTTATTGTATATTATATTTGTATTTGTTATTTATTTGTTTTCATGGAACTTGTATTCCTAACCCCTTCAGTAAGGTTGTGTTATATTGTTCTTGTATTGGATAACATTTGAACCATTGTGTTCAGTTAGAGTACGACCTATAAATAGCAAAGGAGCGCAGATTATCCTTATTAAGAACATAAGAAAATATATGAACATAAGAAAATGGGAGTCTGCAGAAAGCCGATTGGCCTAAGCAAGGCAGATCCCTGTCCCACACAACCCCAATTATAGGCTCAACACTCTAATACCCTGAGGATCATCTTACCAAAACGGTTAGAGATTAACGCAGGATTACGGGGGTCTGCAGAGCGCTGATTGGCCCAACCCGGCTGATCCCCCTTCACACCCAACCCTTCTCGTCCATATGCTTATCCAATTTTATCTTAAAGCTCCCTACCGTTTTTCGTCCCACTATAGCACCTGGTAGTCCATTCCACCCATCTACAACTCTGTTACCAAACCAATATTTGCCTATATCTTTTCTGAAACGAAATTTATCTAATTTGAAACCATTGGTACGAGTTCTTTCGCTATCACTGAGCTTTAGTACATTTGTCATGTCCCCTTTGTTTATTCCACTAACCCACTTGAACATCTCTATCATATCCCCTCTAACTCTGCGTCTCTCTAACGAATGTAAGCCTAATTTCTTCAACCTTTCTTTATACGAAAGATTTCTAATATTATGGATAATTTTTTTCATTCTACGTTGTACTCTCTCCAATGAATCTATGTCCATTCTGTAATAAGGACACCAAAATTGAACAGCATAATCCATATGGGGTCTCACTAATGACAAGTAAAGTTTTAAGATAACATCAGCAGTTCTGTTACTCACACTCCTACCCACTCTAAACCACTATTTGGACACTTGATCCTCAGTGTTTTGGAGGACAAGCAACCTAGAAGGGTCACTAGATCTGTTGTTGCTTGATTTCCTTTGTACTCCTTTGTACTTTGTACTCCTTTGTACTCATAGAGATGAACCCGAGAATCCTGTTTGCCTTGTTTCGAACGCTTATACACTGTTTTCTAGGCTTCAAATCATTGCTAACAAACACACCTAGATCTTTCTCACAATTCGAGTTTTCTAATTCCATATTAGCTAGTTTATATTTAACATTTGTATGCATCTTCCCTATCTTTAATACCTTGCATTTGTCAATGTTAAACTTCATCTGCCAATTTACTGACCATTCGTGTAAGGTATCTAGATCCCTTTGGAGGCACTCTATATCTCTATCTGAATCAATTGTTCTCCCCATTTTGGTATCTTCTGCAAATTTACTTATCCTACTAGTTATACCTAAATCAAGGTCATTTATGTATATAACAAACAACAGAGGACCTAATACAGATCCCTGGGGGACACCACTTTTGACTGCTCCCCATTCTGACTTCGTACCATTTATGCTGACTCTCTGCTTCCTACCAATTAGCCATGACCTAATCCATCCCAACAACGCCCCACCTATTCCATGCGCCTCAACCTTTCTCATCAATCTCTCATGGGGGACTCTGTCGAAAGCTTTACTGAAATCTAAATAATATATCATATGACTTGTCATTATCTACTGCTTCATATACCTCTGAGAAAAAACTAAGCAAATTAGTAAGGCAAGAACGTCCCTGAGTGAATCCATGCTGAGAAGAATTTATTATTAAATGTATCTAAGTGGTTTCTAATTTTACTAGCAATAATTGACTCTAGTAGCTTTCCTATGATTGATGTAAGACTAATGGGACGGTAATTGGATGCTATTGATTTGTCATCTTTTTTGAAGATCGGAACTACGTTTGCAAGCTTCCAAGCTTCTGGAACTATACCTGTCTCTAATGACTTGTTAAATAGAAATGTTAATGGGCAACTTAACTCATCCCTACATTCTTTTAATACTCTAGCATATACCTCATCAGGACCAGGTGATTTATGAGGTTTCAGTCTGTCAATTTCCTTAAGCACATCATTTCTACTTATAGTAACCGTACTTAACCTATTTTCTATACTATCGCTATATACCTTACGGACTTCTGGAAACTGTGCCAAATTTTCATTAGTGAAAACGGAAAGAAATTGACTATTTAATGTACTGCACAATTCTAAATAATTGTCTGTCATTTCTCTATCGAAGTTTTAAGGGGACCAATTACATCTCTAACCTTGGATTTATATAGTTGGTAAAAAGCTTTAGGATTATTTTTTGAGTCATTGGCAACCTTAATTTCATAATTTCTTTTTTCTTTCCTATTATCCTTTTTTACCTGTCTTGATAGATTCTGATAGTAAGCAAGTAGGTGAATTTCGCCTTTCCTAATTTTTCTATATATTCCTTCCTCTCTTTTGTCCTAGAAGATCTAATAGTCTATTATTCATCCATTGGGGTTGGTTCTGTGTTGATCTAAATTTTCTTTTGGGGATGTATTTATTTTGTGCATTGAATACTGACTCGATAAAATTATCGTATGTATCTACCAAGGTTGACATATCTTTCTGACTTAAGATGACAGGTGCCTGAGAAGGCGTACACTCATTTGGACACCTGGATCGACTTAATTTTTTGACCATAGGGTCCGCTAATAGAGCTCTTCTTAACCCACCATAATTGGCTTTTCTGAAGTCGGGGATTAATGTTGTATTCTCTCTGGTATTACCTTTCCATTGTATATTAAAATACACAGAATTGTGGTCACTATTTCCTAGGTGGTCCCCTATCTCTACATTATTTACCATATGTTCATTGTTACTGAAAACTAAATCGAGAATATTATTACCTCTAGTCGGCGTATCTATGAATTGAAATAAAAAACTATCTTGTACTACCTCTATAAACTCCTCAGAATCAGAGTCTCCTATTTGATGCTGCCAATCTATATTCGGAAAATTAAAATCCCCCATAATGCACACATTGCTAAACCTTGATGCCATTTTAATTTCCTCCCATAATGACGTTCCGTCATTTCTACTCATATTTGGCGGTCTATACATAACTCCAATAACTATGGTCTCACTACCTTCGTTAACCTCTACCCAAACACTTTCATTATCGCCTGGTCCTGATGAGGTATATGCTAGAGTTTTAAAAGAATGTAGGGATAAGTTAAGTTACCCATTAAATTTTTTATTTAACAAGTCATTGGAGACAGGTATAGTTCCAGAAGCTTGGAAGCTTGCAAACGTAGTTCCGATCTTCAAAAAATATGACAAATCAATAGCATCCAATTACCGTCCCATTAGTCTTACATCAATCATAGGAAAGCTACTAGAGTCAATTATTGCTAGTAAAATTAGAAACCACTTAGATACATTTAATTTAATTAATTATTCTCAGCATGGATTCACTCAGGGACGTTCTTGCCTTACTAATTTGCTTAGTTTTTTCTCAGAGGTATATGAAGCAGTAGATAATGACAAGTCATATGATACAATATATTTAGATTTCAGTAAAGCTTTCGACAGAGTCCCCCATGAGAGATTGATGAGAATGGTTGAGGCGCATGGAATAGGTGGGGCGTTGTTGGGATGGATTAGGTCATGGCTAATTGGTAGGAAGCAGAGAGTCCGCATACATGGTACGAAGTCATAATGGGGAGCAGTCAAAAGTGGTGTCACCCAGGGATCTGTATTAGGTCCTCTGTTGTTTGTTATATACATAAATGACCTTGATTTAGGTATAACTAGTAGGATAAGTTAATTTGCAGACGATACCAAAATGGGGAGAACAATTGATTCAGATAGAGATATAGAGTGCCTCCAAAGGGATCTAGATACCTTACACGAATGGTCAGTAAATTGGCAGATGAAGTTTAACATTGACAAATGCAAGGTATTAAAGATAGGGAAGATGCATACAAATGTTAAATATAAACTAGCTAATATGGAATTAGAAAACTCGAATTGTGAGAAAGATCTAGGTGTGTTTGTTAGCAATGATTTTGAAGCCTAGACAACAGTGTATAAGCGTTCGAAACAAGGCAAACAGGATTCTCGGGTTCATCTCTAGGAGTGTGAGTAACAGAACTGCTGATGTTATCTTAAAACTTTACTTGTCATTAGTGAGACCCCATATGGATTATGCTGTTCAATTTTGGTGTCCTTATTACAGAATGGACATAGATTCATTGGAGAGAAGTACAACGTAGAATGACAAAAATGATCCATAATATTAGAAATCTTCCGTATAAAGAAACGTTGAAGAAATTAGGCTTACATTCGTTAGAGAGACGCAGAGTTAGAGGGGATATGATAAGAGGTGTTCAAGTGGGTTAGTGGGATTAACAAAGGGGACATGACAAATGTACTAAAGCTCAGTGATAGCGAAAGAACTCTTACCAATGGTTTCAAATTAGATAAATTTCGTTTCAGAAAAGATATAGGCAAATATTGGTTTGGTAACAGAGTTGTAGATGGGTGGAATGGACTACCAAGTGCTATAGTGGGATTAAAAACGGTAGGGAGCTTTAAGATAAAATTGGATAAGCATATGGACGAGAAGGGTTGGGTGTGAAGCGGGATCAGCAGGGTTGGGCCAATCAGCGCTCTGCAGACCCCCGTAATCCTGCGTTAATCTCTAACCGTTTTGGTAAGATGATCCTCAGGGTATTAGAGTGTTGAGCCTATAATTGGGCTTTGTAATTGAACTGGGGTTGTGTGGGACAGGGATCTACCTTGCTTAGGCTAATCAGCTTTCTGCAGACTCCCATTTTCTTATGTTCTTATGTTCTTATTATCGTTATTTAGTCTAAGACCTGATTTAATACAGCTTTTTAATGTACTCCTGACAAACACTGCTATATCGCCACCCCTCTTACTTGTTCGGTCATATTTAAACAAACTAAATCCTGGTATATCAAATTCTGCTAAAAAATGCCTGGTTTCTGTATTAATCCACGTTTCAGTTAGCGCTATTATGTCTATATTTTCTTTGCTAACAAGGGCTCTAAGTTCGTTCATTTTGTTACATAGACTCCTACAGTTTGTGTAATATACTCTCAATTTACTTCTTTTCTTTATTCCTAATTTACCTTTATTTCTAACGACATTTCCATCTTCCGTTGCACCATCACTACTATCATTTGCAATATAGTCATAATTTTTAGCATGAGACTGAATATCGTTATCGCTTTCGCCTGACGCTAAAATTGTTCCATTTAACCTCTCATTTACACTCTCAATATTTCTGTTCAAAACCCCACAACCACCCTATCTAAAGAACTAGCTAAAGTGGAAACCCCTAACCGTGCAAGATGAACCCCATCCCTTGCGTACATCCCATCTCTTCCATAGAAACTATCCCAGTTATCAATGAATGGTATTGCTTTTTCTTTGCAATATTTCTCCAACCGGCAATTGACACCAATCGCCCTGGATGTCCATTCCTTGGGAACTCCTCTTCTGGGTAGGATACAATGTACTACAGGGATCCCTCCCTTCATCCTAACCTTATCTAACACATCCCGATACTGCTGCAGCAGTTCCTCACTTCTACCCTTACCAACATCGTTACTCCCGGCACTGAGACAGATAATGGGGTTATCTCCACTATCTTCCAAGATGTGGTCCATCTTCTCTAAAACCCTCCCAACTCCATGGCCAGGCAGACACTCAACCTTCCTAAGTTTAGTGCGAGTAGCCCTAACTAAATGTCTTACCATGGAGTCGCCCACAATCGACACAGAATTACCTTCTCGGGACACAGACTTACCTTTCCCTCGGGAGGATCCAGCAGCTGCAGTTGGAGAACCCCCGGTGGTGGCAGAAGCTCCCTTGGTGGTGGTGGTGGTGGTACGTAGCACAGCGTCAGCGGTTGGAGCTGAGTCGGCGGCAGGCACTTCGGCTAACCCTCCCTTATCCTGACCAAGATACATAGACTATGTATCTTGATCCTGACTATCTTTTCCCTCACATTCGTCTCGCAAAGGAGAGAATGTATTTGTATCTTCTTAAGAGAAGATATGTTTTCCTGGACCCCCTTCTCCCTTATGTTTTGACATTTTAGATGTTTGCGCTATAAGAATGGCTATTTTATGACCTTTCGTCCCATTTTGTTTTTTTTCAATTTTAAGACCTTACGTACCATTTAGGTGTCGATTTTTTATGGTGAGCTATAGCGAGCCTGCAATTTAGGAGGAAACGGTATTCAGCCATTTTTCTACCGGAAAAGAAAACAAAATATAATTATCTTGAATAATAATAATAAAGCATTCCATTTTAATGGCAGTCCTCATCATTATTAATTATCCCATTAGTTTTGAGGTCATGGGATTATTATATTAATGCATTGAAATTCCCGCTAATGGAATGAGAGTTTAATACATAGACTTACATATATATAGTGGCCACACGGGCCTTACGATCCCAACGAGGTGGTCAGTACTTAATTTTAGTACAGATAGCAAAATGCGATATAGTAGGGAAAGTGGAATGAACGGATAGCTAAGAGAGAGAGAGAGAGAGAGAGAGAGAGAGAGAAGTGAACAATTAAATTAAGCGGGTTGATGGCTAGGAAATAGTGCATGGTGGTGCACTATTGCACTGTATGTTGTACAGCTGCCCACAGAAATACCTACCCATTTTGGTTTGGGTCTCAACATAACATGGTTGACTTACAACAATAATTGACTATGAAACCTAATTGATCATATTATACTGTTATATACTCTCTCTCTCTCTCTCTCTCTCTCTCATATATATATATATATATATATTGAGAATATTATATCACAAATAGTTTACGGCCGCATTTTTTTTTTAAGAGGTTATCTTCCCTCTGTACCCTGCCTGCTAACCAATCATGTTTTGTCTTGGAATATGCACAGTGGTGGGGCGCATATTTGTGAGCGGCTTCCATTGTGGATGGATAAAGTGTAGCACAGTCAAGGACTTGAAAATGAATGAGAGTAATAAATTTTGTTGCGCCTGGCAGCCAATCAGAGTAAATTAAATAGTGATGAGGGGGGTTTTTTTTTGTGCCGTGACGTCTGACAAACGTTGTGGTAGCCCATGTTAGGCAAGCTGTCTACAATGTGTCTCATTGAAATTTACCATAAATAAAGCGAATTAAATTTATAACATAAACAAATAAAGCTTTTTTGGATACCTGTAGAAATAGCCTGAGCATTTCAAAAACCGACTTTAATGGTCATTAATACCCCCCCCCCCCGAAAATAATATATCTTCGTTGTTAGGGATTATACATGGATGCAGACCCCAATGTAAAAGGGAAGAAGGAAAGACCCGACCGAGGGTTGTTAGGAGCCGCCTGTTAAGATCTGTTATGACTATAGCCTATAGTAGCCTACAGACCCAAAGCCAACGGCTGTATATATGGGCGCGCGTCACTACCCTTACACAACTGGATGCCGAACCTGTCCCACGGTTTGACCTTTTCCGTATACGACAATCAAGCCATTTGATCCACAAAGTTAACTCTACGCTACCCGTCCCCCCCCCAATCCTACAACCACACTCCCGTGTCGAAGGGTCCAATGTAGGGGGAGGAGAATCTGGATCTCCGTCCCTCTACTATATCCTGTGGGAATGTGGTAAGACGTGAGGTAGAGCGCCACATGAAAGCACAGAATTACGAGTTATATTGAGTAATGTGCTATATATAAGATAAATGATATTACTAGATATCTGTCAATTTCCTCTCAGAACTCAATCCCTACAACACCTCCTACCCCACCACCCCCACCCCCGCCCCCACCCCACACACCACACCACACCAAGCGCTATAGGACACGCCCCTCCCCCCCCCCCCCCACCGCACACTCACACCACACCACGTCTACCCCCACGCCCCCCCCCCACCCACCCCGCATACACCACACCACTCTACCCCACCCCCCCCCCCCCACCCCGCATACACACCTACATTGCAATCCCACTTTATCTCCTCCCCCCCGCTCAACCCCAGTTTTGTGGCGCTCTCAGCTCTCTCTCTCTCTCTCTCCATGATATATATATATATATTGAGTAAAATATATCACAAAGTTTCGGCGCATTTTTTTTTTAAGAGGTTTCCCCTCTGTAACCATCTGTACCATCTGTTTTGGCTGACCTAATATGCAAAGTGGTGGGAGGGCGATTTGGAGCGGCTAAAAATCCACACTTGTAGGACTGGTTGGCGAGCGTCAAAGATCAGGAATGACGATGATCTAGAGTGTAGAGTTATAAATTTTGTGCGCATGGCAAGGCCGCCATCACAGGGTGAAAATTTGTAAAGAGTGAGTTTTTTTGTTGGCCGACGTTCTGACTAACGTTGTGGGAATAAGCCATATGGACAAGCTGTATACAATGTCCATTGAATTTGAATAAATACAGCAGTGGGAACTTAGTTATAAAAACAATAAAGCTTTTTTGTACCTGTAGAAATAGCCTGAGCATTTCAAACCGACTTAAGGTACTTAATACCGAAAATAATATATCTTCGTTGTTAGGGATTATACATGTGGCACCAATGTAAAGGGAGTAACCGAGGGTAGGACCGCCTGTTAAGATCTGTTTGACTATAGCCTATAGTCCTACAGACCCAAACAGGCTGTTATGGGCGCGGTCACCTACCCTTACACTGGTGCCACCTGTCCACTTGACCCTTTCCGTACGAACAACCCCTTGTCCAAAATTACTAACTCGCGTACCACCTCCCCCCCCCCCACCCCCCGTTCAAGGTCAATGTAGGGAGATCGGCTCTCTCTCTATATCCTGTATGTGTAAGACTGTGTAGCCCACATGAATGCATAGATTATTATTGCTATAATAATGTATATTACTAAAAAAAAAAAAATTTGGTGTTTTTTTATAGTTTATCTCTCTCTCTCACTCACCACTACAACACCTCACCCCCCCCCCCCCCACCCCGACCCCACACACCACCACACACACACTCTACCCCCCCCCCCCCCCCCCCCCCCCCCCCCCCCCCCACCCACACACCAAACCACTAACCACCGTCTAACCCCCCCCCCCCCCCCAGCCCCCCCCACCCACACGACATTACACCACACCATCTCGAGCGCCCCGCGCCCCCCCCCCCCCCCCCCACCTCACCCCGCATACCCACAACTTGACACCTTGCAATCCACTTATATTCTCTTCTGCCCCCCGCAGTCTAGACCCCCCCCCACCCACTTTTTGTGGCCGCTCTCGCTCTCGTCTCTCATATATATATATAATATATTGCAGAATTAATATCACAAAGTTTCGGCGCATTTTTTGTTAATAGAGGTTTCCCACTCAATGTTATACCATCCTGTAACCATCTGTTTTGTCTGACTATGCAGTGGTGGGGGCGATATTTGAGCAGGCTTCCATTGTGGATGGTGTCAAAGTCAGGAATGAAATGTCAGTGGAGAGTATAAATTTTGTGCGGGCAGCTGGCAGCGCGCCATCACTGTGAAATTTGGTGATGAGGAGTTTTTTTGGCCGTGACGTCTGACAACGTCGCCGGTAAGCCATGTATGTACAAGCTGTATACAATGTCCATTGAAATTTACTAATCAGCGAATTTAATTATAAAAAACAAATAAATAAAGCTTGTTTTGTTAAACCGGTAGCTCAAATCAGGAGCCTGAGCATTTCAAAACCCGACTTAAAGGTGGTGTGTGCATGACATGGGCTCTAATTATAATGGGAAATACCAAACATGCAAGTAACGGCACAAGTTTGCATGGTTATAAAAATATTGTAAAATTTATGTCAAACAATAATCTCAATATATCAAATTTTTATAACCTTGCGGAAGGTGTGGAGAACATGAATTTCGGAGATTTTTAAGGCGATCTTTGTGAGCTAGTCAACACCATGGGGGAAAATTGTAAATCAACGACATTACAATAACCAGCACCGAACGGAGTGACGATTCAGGAAGTAACGCCTGAGAGGCTGAAAAAAAGCCTTGAGCTAGCCTAAGATGTGCCTCGGTGGATTTGTAGAGGCTCGACTCTTAGAGTCCTAAGGCCTATGAGCGCGTAATTATTCGTAACCTTTAACATTCGTTGTTATAACAACCTGCCATACAAATGTAGACAGATGAGATTAATGAGAGCTCATGTGAAAAGTAGCCTAAAGGAGGCGCTAGTGAACAATTTGGAAATTGCTTTTAACCAGGGATTCTCGAGATGAAGGGGGGAAGGGGGAAAGGAAGAAAGTAAAGGGAAAAAAAAAAGGAATTTAAGGAAGGGAGAGCGGCAGGCGGGGGAGGCGTGTCATATTTTGTTATCTTAGGGGGCTGTAGCCTAAGTTTAGACGAGTATTGGATAGCAGGGCTTAGGGAAGGGGGGGATTGTGCGGGAGTGTGAAGTGGTTTTGGTTGGAGATAGTGTTTGAGAAGTGTCCTTATTATTGCTAGACGTCTTTCCTAAGCTGAATATAAAAATCGTCTAGCCTACGAGCTTAAGAGCCTATAGATGGCCAAAATATAATGAAAAAGGAACGGTCCCTGTGTACTGAATAGAAGGTTATATGTGTTAAATTGTACAATGCACAAGTACCTAAATTTAGTTCAACCGTATGATAATCTGACCCTGGATCAGTTCGAACCAGAAGCTGGCCCACAAAGCACACCAAGGCAGTGGCAGAGGGCGCCCAGGGAACAGGCGCTCGACTAGGGACCGAACAGGGGAAGTGCTTCAACTCGGTTCAGGCCGCAGGCGTCAGGCTCAAGCTAGTAATGGTGGACACTTGCTATGCTTACACATGAACCCCAGGCCCAGAAAAATAGTAGACCTAGCCTAAACATAGGCTAATCATTTTCGCAAATAAATAAAAGGCCTAGGCCTAGGCACTCATGTTATTATTTTATAATGGGTGGGTTCAAATGGGATAATTTTGTTGTCAAGGAGGCTGGGGGGCTGACGAGTATAAGAAGAAAAATAGGGTCCTACAAGAAAATTAGTTTGAAATTAGCCTAGGCCTAGCCTATATTGATCACTTTCAAAGACATATCCTAAGTAATAAGAACTGTAAAGCATAATTTTAACTTTGTATAGGCCTAGCCTATTCGGCTAAATAAAAATTATGAAAAAGATGGAACTGCTCTTGTTTGATAGTCTGTTTTTGCATTAGGCCTAACTAGGCTATGAGGTTATTCTCTTTTCAGTCAAACATTTCCCTCTAGGCCGGTTTTTTTCTTTCTTACAAGCCTACTGTTTGCCTTTTTTTTTTTTTTTTATTTATTTAGCCTAGGCCTTTTTTTATGTGTGTGTAGGAACCTAAGGAGACTGACAATATTCAGATTTTTTTTTTATATTAAATTGACATAGGCCTAGGCCTAATTCTTTAGACTAAGACTTGGGTTTTCTGTTTTTCAACTGCTGAGTGGATGGGACTCGTTAGCCTTGGTCGGCAACTCATCTAGGGGAGACAACCTTATACAAATCCGGGTGGATGGGACTCGTCAGCCTTGGTTGGCAACCTGTCTAGGGGAGTAAACCTGATACAAATCCGTACTGCTTACCTAAGGGTAAGGCAGGTTAGTGGATGGATTAGCCGAACACCACTGTAGAAAAATAGTGCTAACAAGATACACAAGAGGGCCTCGGAGTTGGACGAATCCTAAATTGAGTGGTCAATCCTGTAAGTCCTTCACTAAACTGGCTCGGGTTGTCCCTCTCACAGGGAATAGGTCTGCTTGGGGGCATTCTGTGTATGGCCACCCTCGTAAGGGTAGTTAAGGCGTCCGGCAATAGAGAGATAGATAGATAGACACATAGGCCCAGGCCTAGCCTACCTGTGATCCTCCTGAAAGATAACAAATTTTAAAAGGCTAGCCCAGGCCTTTTACGCTCTAGGGCAGCTAACCAAACCAAATCTAACTTACTGTAACCTAACTTTTCCAGGTGAGGTTAGGTTATTTAATGTTGAATGTTGTGGGTTTTGATATAAATATACATACAAATAGCCAAATTGCAAATCTAGGTGTTTTAATGCTCAATGGAAACACTTAAAAAAAGGGTTGTGGTGGGGGGGGCAAAGCCCCCACATCCTATTACTGTATTGTGTCCCACAGCCAGTAACTCGACAATTTATGCAGCAGATGGCCGTGGGCTACAATAATGGGTAAAGCTCCTCCTCACCCCCCTTGAATTATTGTCATCATACTGTATAAATAATTATGTTACCAGCAGGGGCATATAACGGCTGGCTGTGGGATAATTTTGTAAACAAAAATTATAAAATAAAATAAGTCAAATTAGAAGCGAACATAGGCCTAATTGCAAGCGTACAACTTATGCAAATAGTACAAAGCGATAGTATGCCTGCTAACACAACCCTTACCAAACTAAAATTGTATTATTACTAGATGTGCCTTTATATCTTTGCCAGTTTGTTTTGCTTTACATTATATACATACTGTTACTGGAATTACAGCTTTGTGTATATTTTAACAGCAAATGTATCGTAAAGTGGCGTCATTCTCCTGCAGAAATAAGCCTACCGGTACCTACGGTATTTTTTTTTTTATTAAGACATGTTTGACAGTTTAAACAGTCATAGTGGAGATTATGCCTGGTTAGGCCAATACATGTAAATATATTTTTTCTTTGAAAAAATAATAAACTATTGAACTCGCTCTTATGCTTGCCTCGCCCGTTATGAAAACTCGTTCGTGTCTCGTGAACACAATAAAATACAAGTAGGCCTAGATACAGATTAACCAGGTGGACACCAGCGTCGGACGTGAGTCGACGGCATTCTAAATCCCTGCCAGTACCAGCGTCGGTTATAGCCGACGGCGCTAATTGAACATTGATAGAAGGCTCGTAGAGGGTTCAGATTTGTATGGGAACTGCTTTAGGATCCCACGGAACAATACCGATGGTTGGCAGCCCCCTACAGTAAGTCCAGCCGCGTGCACGCTGGAGTGATTTTCCAGTATTTTGCCTACCCATCACCCATGTTAATTGCGACTTTCCGCCGCCCCCCCAGGACCCCTAAATGACCTAAGGGAGCGGTTTTTTTGTGGTTTTCCCCCTATATTACTAACGCATCACCTGTGTTTTCAGGAAAAAAAAATTGACAAGTGGCTGGGTCTGGAGTGTGCATTTTTATTAAATCAGCTGGGGCTTAATGGGTTAAGTAGGCTAGGTTTTTCATCGAATATGTAAACAATTGCCTCTCGTGCAAGACGCGTCCCTAAGCTTCTCAAACACTGTTGACTAGACCTAGGCCTATGTCACTTTCCCCCAGGAATAATAAAAGGCAGTGGACGGTGGATAATTTGTATATGTAATATGCAAGGGGTGACCCATAGCCTATGTCAGCACTTTGGCTGATGTTGGTACTGTATAGTGCTAACCGTGCCGCAGCAAGACTCGGTAAGGGTTATGTTAGCGGGCGTACCGTCCACTTTGTTTACATAGTCGCATGCTCGCATTTATATTCGCGTCTAATTTGAGTGCTGTTATTTGCCCCTGCTGGTAATATATATGAAGATGACAATAAGTCATGGGGGTTGAGGGGAACAAAGCTCCCCCTCGACCCATTATTGTATCCCAAGGCCAGGTGTTGGATAAATTGTTATGTTGAGGGAGGCTTTGCCCCCCACTCCCCCATGATTTATTGTCATTATCATATATATTACCAACAGGGGCAAATAACAGCAGTCAAATTAGACGCGAATATACAGTAACTGCGAGCGTGCCACTATGTAAACAAAAGGTATGGTACACCCGCTAACACAACCCTTAACCAAGACTCAACTACAGTAGGTCCATCTGCAGTATCTGCAAACCATACCAGCCTCAACAGTGCCGCAACAAGACAGTACGGTACCATACCAAGACTCTACTGTACATTAGGCAACTTGGACTTTAGAACAACATAATCCTGCCACAACACTGTCCTACCATGTAACACTGCTGCCGACTCTGGCGTTGCGCCAACAGCGCCCAGGTTAAACTAGTAGAGTCCCTTATGGCACCTAACCGCACTCTACCAGTCTCGGCATTGCCATACCAAGACAGTGCCTGAGTGCCAATAACAAGGCTTTATTGTATAGGCTACTAATGGCTGTTAGTCGACAACTCATTTTCCACGCCCCCTATTAGTCGCCTTATACAACATGCAGTAGGATGCATGGGGTATATTAATTTCTTCCTTCACCATAAGATGAAGGCCTCCTTAGCCCTGGGGGGGAATGCATTCCTCTCTTCGACCTATTGACCTTTGAGTTCCGTTTTTCACACAGCATTCTAAACATAATTACTAAACCAAACTTTGCAACGCTCACTCATAAGAGCAGTATCATCAGCTAACCGTAGCACAAGCAACTTCCATCGCTCCATTGCCTTACTAGTGTACTGCAACATCCTCTGCTTTTCCTTGGATTTATTTCATGACTCCATCCATACAATATGTGCTGTATAGGCTACTGAACATCCATGGGGACAATACACACCCATGTTTTATTGAAGAAATCGCTATGCTCATTCTCTACACGCATTGCTGCTCTTTCTCCCTCATACATGCTTTTCACTGCTTCCAGCAACTTACCAACTACCGGTACTTGCTATATCTTCAGTACTTTCCACACACCTTCTCTACTTACTGTCTTAGGCTTCTCCAAGTCCATGAAGGCAGCATAAACTTCCATTTCTTCTGCAGATACTGGGTACTTCTTCACAAGGAGAAGATCTGATCTACACAGCCCTTCCTAAACCCACCTTGTTCCCCATCTACCCATTGCTCTGTTACATCACTATCCTACAGTACCAGTGATGGGTCTATTCTAACCCCCTCTTTCATTTCCCAGGTTAAAGTGCTTTCTTAGCTTGCTTCATCACTAGAACTCGCCCATTGTTATCTTTCACGCCCTTACTAGGCCTACTTCCATTGTCACCCTCCCTAACTTTCTTGACCTCCTTCCAAAACAATTTCTTCTAAATTTGTCATCTACTGTTCTCGTACTCAGGCTCACTACTCTCTTTTTCTTCACTTACATTTCCCTTTTCTGCCTCTCCAAATTTTCATTCCCTCTACTACCCAACCACTCTTGTATGCTTTCTTTTTCTCTTCAACTGCTTGTTTCACCTCCTTAGTCCACCATACTGTTTAATCCTTTCACTTCCTTCCCCTCCTCCTAACTCCTCACATGCTGGCCGTAGCACGGTTGGTAGAACACTCGCCTGTAAACCTCACGGTCAAGGGTTCGAGTCTCAGGCCAGCCAGTGTGTTATTGGAAGACGCCAGTGCTGTGGTGGAGGGTGCAATCTAGCAATCTGTGGCAACTGTTCATCAGGGCACCCACCTTAGTCCAGCTATTGAGCAGGTAGTGCATGGTTGTAAAAACTGCATCATTATCATCATGCACTATCTCTTCCATAAACCCAAAGCTCACCCCTTACACCTTCTCCATTCGCTTCAAGTCAAACCTATCTAGGTGTCTTCTACTGCTTTTTTTAACTCTTCCTGTAACCTTTTCCCTCTCTACATGGCTCCTCCTCCATCCTGCCTTACTCTATCTTTCCTCACCCACTTCGTCTGTAGCCTACTCACATATTTGCTACTACCAAATTATGGTCAGACAACCCCCATCCCCTCAAATACCCTCTATTATGAAACACAGATTACCTCATTCGTTCATCTATACATATAAAATCAGTCGGCACATTTCGTTCAACCGTCTCTACTTCCCTTCTCCACTCCTCTCATTGTGTACCAGTACCGTACCTTTTTATCTTTCTCTGCCTGAAAAAGTGGCAACCATCAGCCTCCTCCCCACACATACGTCCACAGTTGCATAGCTTATTAACCCAGGAACTACTATGTTCCTTCCGCCAGGCACGGTATGTAAACGTGTACATCAAATCAAATACTGTGCCAGTGCCGGGAAATGTCTCAAAATTGGGCGACACATAGAAAGTAGTGACATCTCTCCATACCACATCCTTCACTCCTCCTTTCCCCCCCCCCCCCTTAACTATACCCTTTTCTTTGTACAGGTTCTAGCAGTTCATGGGTTAACTAGTATATTTTGTTATGTGGTATAGTTTGGTAATACAGTATAAGTACTGGTACGGTTGCTTGTTAGCAGTTTGTGATACGGTACTGTACCATTCTTTTACCACATTAAAACTCTAGATAATTGCAGGTGTCTGTGTGGGAATTGTGATGTGATGGACACCTATGAGGAGTGTAAATGCTGTCAAGAAATAATAAATGTACGAATATATTCATGTGGTTTTAACCAGGGATGGAGTGAATACAAGAGTTCAGTATTCAAATACGAATACTTTATGAAAGTATTCATGAATGCAGTCATGAATACTTTTCCATAAATTAATTAACTTTTTTACTATAGGCCTAGCTAATTACTGTAGCTTATGCAATGGTTAACTATTTTATGACTGATAACAGACACTACCTGTATTCAATACTGGTATTTAAACATATATAGTGTAGTAACTAGATATATGGTATGGTATCAAATTTGTGAATATGACGAGATACGAACGATGACAGCTCTCTCTTGCTCTCGCTCTCTTTGTATTCGCCAATATTATTCTAAGAATACAAATAATTTGTCCAAATATTTGAATACGAATGCACATACTTTTACTAATAATAACAAGAATTTGAATACGAATACCATGAATTACTGTATTCGAATGCATTCGAATACGAATAACAAAAACGAATACTCCATCCCTGGTTATAACTTCAACAGTACGGTATATGCAGTAACTGTCTCGAGTGAGAATTGCCCGGCGCGACCGCAGCCGCTCCAAGGACGCGTGCCCCCAGGGAGGGGTCAGGGGATAGTTGTGGCGGTTTGGCTCCCGGAAACTGCTCCCCACGGTCGGCAGCCTGCTGTCCTCCACTGTCGGTGATCTTGTCCCCGGACGGGAGGGTCGGCAGTTTCGGGAGGTGGTCCCACGGCGTAAATGCCCTGACTATACACCCTTCACCAACAACCAGACAAAGCATATCATCAACAATCTCAAGCTCTAACCCGCCTTTGGCCTAGACAACATAAGCAACGTTCACCTCAGACACCTGGGACCACAAGGCATCCAAGCACTCACTAACATATCAAACTACAGCTACTGCCCGTGGTGATGGGCTGGTCTATCAGAGTGAGAACTGAGCAATCTCTGCCATACCCATAGCTTACTCTGACTGTTCCTTTTACTTATATATTTTCTATATCTCAAGTGACGGCATCTCTAACGTGGATTGACCTCCCAATCTACCAAGATTGGAAGCCAAAGCGTCACATTTTTCCCTTGCCCCTCAACTTTCTCTTCATAATTGCTGAGGGACACAGGGCCCTGGGTGGGGCTTTGTTTACCGGGCATTTCCGCACCCTCCTCAGCTCGCGCCATGGGAGTGGCTTCGGTCACCCAGGCTTTATGGTCGGCGGGGAGGGTTCTGTGGGGGCGCTCGGTTATGGCCTTGGCCTTGCAGGGCCCTTGGGGCTGTTCGGCCAGGCAGATTGGGGAACAACAACAACAACAACAACAAACTACAGCTACTCACACAAAACACAATACCAGACATCTGGAAGGAGCATGGCATCATCACATTCCCCAAAACCTAACAAAGACCCACGCTCCTCACACCGCCCTATCACACTCCTTTGTACCCCCTCCAAAAGTCATAGAGCACCTTGTACTACAACTGATGACACCTGACTTACCCCATTCTCCAACACAACACGGCTTCAGGCCATTGCACTCCACAAACAGACCTTACACACACAAAGAGCTTTTGACAGCATCAACTCCGCTAGACCACCACACAGATCAGTACTTGCCACACTCGACATTAGTAAAGCCTTCGATGCCATCCCCCGCCACAATCTAACAAACAAAATCTACAACACATACATGCACAACAACACAAAAAGATGGCTGGCCAACTTCTTAGCAGGCAGATGTGCACACGTATCTTTTGCCGGTCAGTCATCTAGCATTAGAAATTTCCCAAACGGAGTCCCGCAAGGATCCGTCCTGTCGCCCGCACTCTTCAATCTGTACATGCATGATATAAATACACCAAATTCACCCCAACTAACCATAACCATAACGCAGACGACATAACACTCACAAGCACGCACCAAAACCCAGACACAGCAACAAGACTCCTTCAAGACTATCTCGACACATTACATGAATGGTGCACTACAAACAGACTCAATTTAGACCCAGCTAAATCCACTGCAGCCCTCCTCACAAGCTGGACAGGAGAGCACGATTACGTCCCGGGACTCAACATAAACAACACACCCCTAACACACACACAAACACACATAAAATCCTAGGAGTAACATACGACACCCAAATGACATTCAAACAGCACACCACAAACACGAAAAAGAAACTGACACCCAGACTTAACGCCCTCAGATCACTTGCCCACACGAAATTTGGACACAACAAAGAAACCACCACCACAGTCTACAAACAATACATAAGATCAGTTATGGAATACGCAAGCCCGGCCTGGGCTTCCCAACCTAGCTGAAACACATCATAAGACCTTACAGACCATTCAAAATAAAGCCCTGAAAATCATCACAGGATGCACAGCTACGACACTCACAGATCAGTTACATCAAGAAACCAAAGTCCTCAAAGTCAAAGATCATCTAGATATGAGAGTCACACAATTCCTGGCAGCAGCCTCCACGAATCAACACCACCCACTACACTACATGGTTACACACCCACAGACACCAAGAAATATCAAAACAATACCCAGCACACGCTATCACACACAAATACTGTCTTCTCTCCCTCCCTGCCCACCCCAAACCAACTTCCGGAAGCACATCCATACTCATATCACTTGACGTTCCATTCACTCACTCATAGACAACACCCAGCTGCAAGCACGACCTCCCGAAATCCATCCTTCTGAATCCTCCCTTCCTCGCGAGGACAGAGTCCACCTGGCCAGGCTGAGATGCGGACACCATCCGGCTCTTCTGAGCTATCAGAAGAGACTGGATGACTCCGTCGTCGACACCTGCCCGGGTTGTAACACAGCACCCAATACCATTAAACACATCATAGAAGACTGCATTTCACACAACCACTTATGCCAACAACACAATATACACTCTTTGAGAGCTCTGTGGGAAAGCCCGACCGTGGCCATGGCCTTCCTTAGGGACTCGGGGCTGTTCGGCCAGGCAGCTTAGGGAACAACAACAACAACAACTGTTTCGAGTCGGCCACCCCTAGCTATGGGATATGTGCCTAAGTATAGGCCTATTCACACAAACTTAGTAGTATATCTTCACATCTATTGAAACTTCACTATGCCAGTATGTAATATTTTAAAAGGATTAGCAAATTTGGAACCAAATAAAAAGTTTATTTGCTGTGTAGAGTAGTTCTGTTAAGACAGGTACGGTACAGTATTGTAAAGTGGGGTGACTTTGGACTGGGGGTACACTTTTGACCTTTCACGGTATTTTGTAGACCTACCGTCATCAAGGCAATATGAAAGGTATTTAAAAAAAAAAATAAAAAATATGGCACTTAAGAGATATCATTAAAGTAGGTAGGAAACAAATCCCAAATCAATCACACAAATATATACCAGTACCGTACTGAATAGGCTAAAAAAAAAAAAAAAAAAACATTGTAAAGTTGGTGGGAAAATATATACAGTATAGGCTATCTATCTATCTATCTATTGCCTGACGCCGTGATCCCCGAAGGGGTGACCACGAACGAACCGCCCCCGTGCACCTCTGTCCCCAGTCAGTCGACGCCCCTCCCCCCAAACCAGCACCGCCTTCGTTCATGTACAGTATAGGCTATACCTGGTATAATTATAAAGTATATATATATTGTTTTTTGTTACCCTGGCTACCTTTGCTCATACAGAAGAAATGAGATTATACAGTACCGGTACTGTACAGTGTATATGCTGTATGTGAATGACTGGGTCATCATTTATTGTTATTATATTATTATTTTGTTTTTCTGTCTCAACTTCTGGACTGTAGGCTTTTCAATAGCCTGTAACTCGTACGAGGCTCCAGGATTATCAATTGAAGCTTTGAGATGATGGGTGCTTCATGTGTCGCACTAGATGAGATGGAGACAATGGAGCTTCAAGGTGTTTGTTGCTTCCTTTCTGCCACAATAGATGTATGTTTATACACAGGGACATACCCCATAGCTTGAGATGGTCTTAACAAAAATATATATTCACACACATCTAGATCACCTAGGAAAAGACCCAGAGACCAAAGATCACTAGGGGCCTCCAGCATTTCACTGGCCCCAGCCCTCCCGGAGAGGTTCCGGTCTTAGCATGCAGACACGCAGCGGGGCACACCACAATGCCCGCCCACCTCACATCCAGACATGACCCTTCATAATTATACACTGGCTCCCCGGGCCAGACGCTTGATGGACTACACATTATCTAGTCCAACTGGCGCCTGACCCAACGCCCGCGCTATCTCTCAACTATTCACAAGCATTCTCTAATCATTCCTATTTATTACCACTGCTCTTGCCTGTTCTACAGTCATCTCTCTATCTTTCAACGCTTGTACTCCACAATCACTCCATCTCAACGGAGGTAAGTCTTCCTCCCTCCCTTTGTAGCTGACTCATATACAGTACTCTCTTTGTAAGCCTTTCATATCCCATTCGCTCAACATGTCCATACCAGCACAGGACCCTTCTGGCTCATCTCTCATGACATCCAACTTCCTTCTCTCTTTTGCCTTCAAAGCCCATGTCTCAGCCCCATACATAACTGTTGGTACAACTATCCCTTGATACATTGCACTTTTAGCTTTCATTCCGAGATTTCTCACCTTCCACATACTTACCATTGCTCCGAAAACTTTCTTTCCTTCACATACTCTCTCTTTTACTTTCATTTCCACACATGTGTCCTTGCTTATCATTCCTCCAAGATATTTAAAAACACTCAACTTGTTCCAGTATTTCATCATCCAGTTTCACATCTAGATTCCCCCTACAAGCACCTCTACACACCATCACTTTACTTTTATTGATGTTCAATCTCAGCTTCCCCCTCCGACATACCACACCAAACTCTTTGACTTCTCGCTGCAGTTTCTCTTCAGAATCTGCTACCAATGCTATATCATCAGCAAACAGCAACTGGTAGAACTCCAAATATATACCACTCTTTCCTACTAAACCCAATCCTCTACCCATAGTTCTCATTTTCACCTCCCTCACCACACCATTAAACAGCCACGGTGACATGACACAACCCTGTCGTTGACAACACTAGATGGCGACACTTTATTTATAAACGTCACTTGATTGGAGAGAGCAGCTATTCGGTACCGGTAGTTCACAGCATCTTTGAATATGGCCGGGCATCTTTTATGCTATGAATTGGTGACTATATAGGGGGTATTTTCTTGACATGTTGGTGTAGCCAGGATACTGTACTTGTAGATCAGCAGGAAAGAATGTTGTGAGGCTGAACCCATACCTGACTGCATGATTGATCATCCAGGGTTTATATCTGTTGCCTTATGCCCGTGGAATCTTCAGGCTGTCTACTATGCTTATAGGCAACAATATGGACAAATACAAAGAAAACTGAATGAGTAAGTGTAATGCCTTTAAAAGTACAGTACAGTACTGTAACTAGAATATGTTATATCATACATAATGTACTGCTGATCACAATTATTTTCTTTTAATTTTTCTGAAGTGAATATACATAATTATGTCAATATTTTGTCACACCTTCAAAGTTTAAAGTTTGAATTTTGTGACTAAACCAGATTCTTCAAAATAGCAAACTACAGATAACAAAATTTGATCATCTTAGCATATAGATTTTTAGAGTAGCTTTAGCCTATGCTTATTATTCTGTACCAGCTATACATATAGAGAAATAGGTGAACAAGAAAACAAATATCACTTTTGACCAGATAGTAACAGACATCATACTATAGTGTGAATTTATATACTGTACTAAAACACTTATGATAAGTATACTCAAAGGATGACCCTGCTAAAGGATAAAATGGTTGCAATATGAAGTCATACTATAAACAGTAGGCCTACTGTACTGTATTGAAAAGCAAGTTAGAAGAGGAAATACTGAAGATGTGTCAGGTGGTATAATAAGGAGCTTATATGAGTAGAAGATGGAGGGTGATGGTATGGTATGCCTGTATGCATGTTATTCTGTCTTATTGTTAGAAAATGTGGAACACTAGAGTAGATAACACTATAGGTAAAACTTTGCAGTGAGGTAGGCTGTGATGCCCATCATAAACATTATGCAACACATTTTATAATAAAAGAAACATATTTGCTTTAAAGTATGACAGATCTGTTGATCAGTTGTACTTTCCAGCATTTACATCAGAGTGATTGACCTATAGCCTGGGTATGAGCAAGTGAAAACACAAAACATTAAATGGGGACCATTTTGGGATGGGCATAAGGGGCATGTCTGGACAAAAAAAGCTGGAGGTGTTCCCACCATGGTCATCCTTTAGTAGGGTATTCCTGGGAAGGACGAAAAGTATCAAAGATTTTGATATTATTCAGCAGTACTGTATTCAAAAATATCAAATACAGGTGATACACTCTTAACCCCAAGATAAAACAGTACAGTACCAGTATATACTGTACATTATACAACATTGAAAGTACTGATAGGGTTTCACCTAACACATCATCATCATCATATCATCTCCGACGCCTTGTTTCCCCCTGGGAAACCCCCACTAGAGGATGACCATGACAGAAACGTCTCCAAGCTACTTTGTCAAGACATGCCTCCCCTGCCCGTGCCACAATGCCCCTTTCACTACGATGGAAGTTTTTCTTCAATATATTTTTCCACTTTCTTTTCCCATACCATAGGTGGTCTTCCACTACTAGCGGTTCCACTCACCTGACTCCCATATATCTTTCTTGGCATTCTGTCTTCATCCATTCTCTGAACATGACTATACCACCTCAAAGTACTTCTCTTTATCCACTCAACCACACCACAATCAATGCCCAAAGCCTGCTCTTCCATTCCAAAGGACTCGTACACTTCCCTATTACTTGGCCCATCTAGCCTATTCATGCCAGCTGCCATTCTGAAAAAGCTCATATCCACAGGTCTCAGTTTGAAGAGGTCCTCGTCACTTGCCGTCCATGTCTCGCTTCCATACGAGAGTGTTGAGAGCAGCACACTGTTTCTCAGTGACTTTTTGACTTCCTGGCTAACCATTCTTCCTTTGAGAATACTATCAAGTTCTCCAATCACCTTTCTCCCTTGCATTTTTCTCTCTTTTATCTCACTCTCCATTTTACCATATTTGCATAGTACAGCTCCCAAATACTTGAAACTTTCAACCTCTTCTAGTACTTCATTTTCAATTTTATTTTACAACTTTTCTTGTGTTCTTTCTTGATTCTATATTTTTCCTTAAAATCTATGGTTTCATGCATTCTTCTCTCAAACACCATTACCTTACATTTCCCTACATTGACCTTTAACTTTCTCTTTTCACATACCCTGTCAAAGTCAGTGACCACTCTCTGAAGTCTTCAGCATTTTCTGCCAACAGGACTGCATCGTCCGCATATAGGCATGTTAAAATCTTCCATGTTCTTCCCTCTGATTACAGTCTAGCTCCCACACCCATTGATACAGCCCTACATTCCCTAATCACTCCATCCATGTATGTATTGAACAACCATGACATGACACATCCCTGTCTTACACCTACACTGACCTCAAAACTTTCACTTAATTTATCCCCTACCTTCACATTTGCCATTGCATTCCTATAAAAAGATTTTACTGCCATTAGCAACTTTCCTCCCACACCATATACTGTTAACACATCCCACAGGCCCTCCCAGTCTACTTTGTCGTAGGCTTTTTCCAAATCCATGAATGCTGCATAGAGTTTTCTGTTTTTGGCCAGATACTTCTCTACCAACAATCACATTGAGGCTATCTGCCCTTTCTGAAACCTCCCTGTTCCTCGCCTATTTTGTCATCGTTATCTTCTGTAGTCTCTCTGTTACTACTCTTGCGTGTACCTTTCCAGGTATGCTAAGCAAGCTAATTCCCCTATAATTCTTACACTCTTCTTTACTACCCTTCCCTTTGTACAAGGGTACTATCACTGCTTTCCTCCAGTCCTCTGGTACACTTTCCTTTTCCCATGCTAATTTACATAACCTATGCATTATGTCAACAGCTTCTTCTCCTCCATATCTCAGCATTTCACCTGGGATGTTATCTACTCCAGCAGCTTTGCCCATTTTAAGTCTATTGATTGCTTCTTTTACTTCTTCTCTGCTTATCTGGCTTTCAACTACCCTGTTTATTCTACCTCTCTCCATTCCTATGGATGAGATCTTTGCCTTCCCCCTACTCTTTACAGCTAAGCTACTAAAATGATCTTTCCATACTTTCACCACACCATCACCCTCTACCACTTCCCCATTCATGTCCCTCATCCTACCACCTGAGACACTCTCAGTCTTCTTCCCTCTGGCTTCTTTCACAGCTCTGTAGTATGGCTTTCAACTACCCTGTTTATTCTACCTCCCTCCATTCCTATGGAATGGAGTTTATTCCTATACAAGTATATAGTTAGGCATAGAGATAAGATAAGATAGAAACATGCATATATATATATATATATATATATATATATATATATATACCGGTATATATATATATATATATACGGTATATATTTACGTCTCACATTTTACTACCATTAGAAGCTATGCTATACCGTATACTTAATGTATAGTTGTGGTCATGAATTTCTGGATTTTTTTTGTAGAGATAATTATAATACACATGATAACTATATTGGAAAACTGTTGGAACCGCACAGACAAATTACTGGGATTCACTAGTTAATGTTTCATTGTCTTGTACTGTATTAGGTGTATTCTGACCACGACTGTACATACCCGGTAGATTATTGAAGCGTGGGGTTTAAATTAACAGCCCACTAACATTTTCTAGAATCTGCATAGGGCAGATTCTAGATATCTGGAGTTCACCCGTAATGCTCTGAGAACCTGCAAAAAGTGCTTATTACCAGTATATGGAATGCAACAAAATGCAGTGTTATAGGATAATCGCATAAGGGAAATAAACTGGGAACATACTCTTTATTGCATTAATCTAATAAGTTAGTATTTCTATGAAAGGGTTAAAGATAAAACAAATTCTTACTAATTATATTTTTTATTTCGTAAGTGTCATTGTATACTTGTATTTACATGTTTTAATGTTTTAATTTAGTTACCAACAAGCCTAGGAAATTATTAAAATTCAACAGTTTGGGAAGTCTTACATTTAATCAAAATGTCTATAAAATACAGTACAGTATATCCTCATACATGAATTTATACTCAATTTTATGTATGAAAGTGAAATTTGAATGATTTACAAGAAAAACAAAAATACTGGTACAGTACAACAAATCTGAGTGAAGTTTTGAGAAAACTTACCAGTAAGTTTCTCCAATTTTGGTTTCCTTAAATAAAAAAAACAAAAAACAAAAAAAACCCAAGCCAACTTTATATTTTTTTAAGTATTATCATTGTTTTATGTCTTTCAATTAACCCAACATTTTGGTAAAGATGTAGTATTCGGGCGTATCGCCCGTCTTGTTTACACTACTCACAGGCTCGCAATCACGTTCCTGTCTATTTTAACTGCCTTGGGATACAATAATAGGGTACCCCCCCCCCTATTACTTATTGTCATCATCATATATTTTGCCAGCAGGGGGAAAATTGCAGAATAAAAGCAGTCAAAATAGACGGAATTTAACCGCGACCGCACGACCTATGTAAACATGACGACCGTAAGCCTGGATACTACATCCTTCCCCATATTTTCCCTAATATTCATAGCCTGCCCCACTGCAGCTCCAGACAGCACATATGTATAATGAAGCATTTCATCGAGAGATAAATGATCGGTAAAAATGTAGTTACTTTGGCCAGTTTTATTTTTTATTTATTTTTATTTTTTTACCTAAAAACCTGGTGTATCTGTATATTCAAGTAGAATATTATGGTAAAACCCTATAAATCAGTAATATACGGGCCCATTACACCGAGAATATTAAAACAACAACAGAACAAGTGGGGAGGGCTTGGCAATGATGCAGTATTCGGGCGTACTGCTGCCTTGTTTACACAACACAGACGCTCGCGATCACGATCCCGTCTATTTTGACTGCCGTGGGCTACAATAATAGGTTGATTGCCCCCATGACTTATTGGCATCATCATATCTATTGCCAGCAGGGGGTAAATAACAAAAAATAGCCGGGAACTTAACCGCTGGTGATCTACTGTCGACTTATGTACAGTAAACATGACAACTGTATGCCCAGATACTACATCCTTCCCGATGGCTTTGAAGCTCAGGGAAAATGAGGGGTTAAGACGTTTAATGAGTGAATATGGATAAAAATACCTTGTCCAAACCTTTAATTATTTGAATAGTACATAACTACGGAAAGTCGTCAAGTTTTGTAGTTACGAGATGTAATATAGACATAAAATACGATATATGCGGGTCGATCCACACTTGAACATCATCCGTTCCTCAGTGTAAACACACGACTGCAGGCGGATCGCTAGATATACCTAAAACTAACCAAACATAACTTAGGCCAACTGATTTAGGGATAGATGTAGAGTTCGGTCGTAATGTTTACATAAGGCGATCGCCCGCGGAAAACGGTTCTTCGCCGTCTATTTTACATCTGTCGATTGCTGTTTTTTTTTTATTCCCTGCTGGCATACTGATGATAGTGTACATGTGAGGTGAGGGGGGCACCCCCCCTTATCATATTATTGTTTTCAATGGCATTTAAAATAGACGGGAACATGATTGTAAAGGTCCGATGCCTCCCCCGCCGCCATCATGTTTACATCTGTCGATTGCTGTTTTTTTTTTTTTTTTTTTTTTTCTATATTCCAACTTACTTCCTCTCGGGCATAGGCTGAGAGCCTTAACATTCACCGCTTTACAATGAACAGTAAAGCCCGTGAGGTCTTGTTCCAGTCTAGGGAGTGAGACATGTGAAGCACGTAGAGTACAACGAGCACCTGCCATCTTGCCTTCACATGAGGCACGGTGCTCACTCATGGCCCGAAACGACCCCATCTCTGAAGCCATCTCGTTCCCGTGCTTCACTGTCTCACTACCTACACTTGGACCCTCACACTTACACACACACAACGCCACCTGTTGAGCAGATAACTCACCATAGTAAGTTAGTATAGTGGTTAAGTTCGCGTCTATTTTGACGGCGATTTTTTCGTTTCGGTAATTTGCCCCCTGCTGGCAATATATATGATGATGACAATATGTCATGGGGGTATTATTGTATCCAAAGGCAATCAAAATAGACGGGAACATGATGGCAAAGGTCCGACGCCACTAATGCGTAGTGTAAACAAGGCTGGCGGTACGCCCGCACTTAACATTCTTGCCTTTATTTACCCTAAAGTAAGCAAATCGCACAAAGTCGAGGTAACAATTTGATCCGTTTAGTTTTTCTTTCAAGGGGGCCTAATCTGGGATCCGAATCATTATAAGATTGGTTGAGGGGGGGCACTCACCCCCTCAGAACTTAGTGTAATCATCATCTATGTTGCCATTACGGGGCATCAACCAAATACAGATATGATAATCCCGCGCACGAGTTGATATGAACGGATCGCCAGGATCGGCTAGATAGTCAACAAAACTGGGATTCAAACACAAGAAGTGGCGGATCTATCACAGACTTTACTCTTACAGGCGCCTGTGCACATATTAGTACCGTACCTAGGTAATGGACTAGTGCCAGGGCCCAGGGATGTATATTCTGCTTTACAGGTAGGAGTACAGTACCAGAAATTGTGTTCACGGCGAAAATATAGGCTAGTGATAAATTGACACCAAGCCACCAACACTTCTAGACTAGTACGAAATAATCAAAATACACACATAGGTCTAGCATTAAAATATAGCAGAAAGGGCAAGGATGTAGTATGCGGGTTTACCGTAAAACCGCCCGCCTTGATTACACTACACAGACGCTCGCGATCAGGTTCCCATCTATTTTGACTTACATGGTTTACAATAATAAGTTGAGGGGCCAGGGGGGACTTTGCCCCCTCTCACCCCCCCCCCCCCATGACTTAGCCTATTGTCATCCTCATATATATTGCCAGCAGGGGGCAAACAACTGTAACAACATGACAAAATAGACGGGAACTTAACCGCAATTTATCAACCTAGGCTATGTAATCATGCCGACCGTCGGCCTGTACACCCGGATACTATATCCGGGTAGAACGTTGAGTTCGGGCGTACCGCCAGCCTTGTTTACACTACGCGTAGGCTGTAGTGGCGTCGAACCTTTGCCATCATGTTCCCATCTATTTTGACTGCCTTTGGATACAATAATATGTTGAGGGCTCAACCCCCCCCCCCCAGGACATATTGTCACCATCATTTATACTGCCAGCAGTGGGCAAATAACCTAAAAAAAACGCCGTCAAAATAGACGCGAAGTTAACCGCGGCGATCGCCCTATGAAAACATGACGACCGTACGCCCGGAATCTACATCCATCCCCTATATCCTTCCCCAGAAAAGTATGTTTAGCCTACTAATAAAAACTCATGATGGTGCACTTATAGAAATTTACCAATATCATAAGTTGTCCATAGGCTCACCTAGGCTAAGTGTAATAATAATAATAGGCTAATAATTCAATTGTTCGACCTAGCCAGTAGCATAGCCTATAGGCTACTGCGAAAGATTAGGCTAGTAGCCTAAATGTCATAAACTGCACTAGCCTTAGCCTAGGGGTTATTTTAAACGACACTAGCCTAGGCCTACTGCAGCGTTATGAGAAACAATTTATTAGGGAAAATAGGCACCAATAGATTTGCCATATAGGCTAGGCTAGTCCTCATGGAGGATTTTCGTTATCGATAAATTGAAAAAATTCCCACTTCACATACAAATAGCCTACATCAAATATCTAGGCTAAGTCAAAGATGTAAAACAGCGGGGGTGGCAGCCCCCACCCATAATATTAGGATAGGTTAGGTAAGGTTGTTAGGTTAGGCTAATGTCATTTCAAAGGGGTATAGTAAACACTAGGATAGTCTAGGCCTATACCCGGTCAGAGGTAAGTCCTGCAGTAGTCTCCTTGAATGCAACCAATATTGAATTTGACGTTTCATTGCTGCTGGCCTCTGCAATGGTGAATGGTTTAGCAATAGGCAATGCACTCTCCTCGAAATGTAAAGTAGGCTACACAGCCTAGGCCTACAGCTAGACTTTGGCTTTTCATTCCAAATTCTTGTCTGGTTGACAAAAACATACTGTTCTTCCTTAGGAAATTTATAAAGACATATACATGGTCCAGGTGTGTTAAAACACCCAAATACCACACAGCAGTTCGGCAAACATAACCACTCCTGACGAGGGGTGAGGAGGCACTGCCCGTGACTGACGTGAAATTAATTCATTCCCAAATATTTTCGCACTCTATTCCTGGTGTGACGTCACACATCGTTGCCAGTGCGTATTGTTAATAATGTTTTTTTTGCCATTACGGAGTGATATTTTTGGTAAATTATATATAACCAGTTATTTATCAGCTCCTGTAGAACCTCTCAACCACGATAAAAAGTAAATGTGTTAATTCATGCATCACCACCTTTAAGGTACTTAATTACCGAAAATAATATTTTTTCGTTGTTAGGGATTATACATGTGGCACCAATGTAAAGGGAGTAACCGTGGGTAGGACCGCCTGTTAAGATCTGTTTGACTATAGTAATATTTATATGGGGGGCAGGGGGAAGAGGGAGAGGGAGGGTTAGGGGGAGGAGGGAGGGGAGCAGTATAATAATAATATATAATAAATATATAGTAGGCTAGTAATATTTATATGGGCGGCAGGGGGAAGAGGGGGAGGGGGTATAATGGGTGAGGGAGAGGGAGGGGAGGAGTATATAATAATATATAATAATAGATACTAGCTAGTAATATTTATATGGGGGGCAGGGGGAAGAGGGGGAGGGGGTATAATGGGGGAGGGAGGGGGGAGGGGATGGGGGAGGGGAGAGGGCATAACATAAATACATAAATATATATATATATATATATATATAGTATATATATATATATATATTATATATATATCTATATATATAATTATATCAATTCTATATATATATAATATTATATATATATATATATATATATATGGGGGGAGGGGGAGGGGGGGGGGAGGGGAGGAGTATAATAATAATATAATAAATATATATTAGCCTATAATATTTATATGGGGGGCAGGGGGAAGAGGGGGAGGGGTATAATGGGGGAGGGAGGGGGAGGGGGTATAATTGTGGAGGGAGGGGAGGGAGAGGGGGGAGTAGAATAATAATAATATATAATAAATAGATACTAGCTAGTAATAATATATATTGTATATGGGGCAAGGGGAGAGGGGGGAAGGGGTATAATGGGGGAGGGAGGGGGAGGGGGGTATAATGGGAGGGAGGGAGGGGGTGTATAATGGGGGAGGGAGGGGGAGGGGGGTATAATGGGGGAGGGAGGAGGGGGAGGGGGTATAATTGGGGAAGAGGGGGAGGGGGTATAATGGGGGGGAGGAGGGTATAATAATGGGGAGGGAGGGGGAGGGGGTATAAGGGGGGAGGGGGGGGGAGGGGGGGCATAACATACATAAATACACAAACACATACTAATTATATATATATATACATATATATATATATATATATAGATATATATATATATATATATCAGTCTACAATTTAGAAAAAATAAAATAAAAAATAAAAATAATATATATATATGGGGGGAGGGAGAGGGGAGGGGGGGGGATAATAATAATATATAATAAATAGATACTACATTTGGGTTGTTCGCCGCTCTTCTAGCGGCACCAGCGGTACTAGCCTAGTAATATTTATATGGGGGGCAGGGGGAAGAGGGGGAGGGGGTGTAATGGGGAGGGAGGGAGGGGGGGAGGGCCATAACATACATAAATACATAAATACGAATTATATTATATATATACCGGTATATATATATATATATCAATCTACAATTTAGATAAAAAAAAAAAAAAAATAAAAAAAATATATATATATATATATATGGGGGAGGGGGAGGGGGGGGGGAGGGGGAGGAGGGAGGGGAGGAGTATAATAATAATATTAATAAATAGATAGCCTAGTAATATTTATATGGGGGGGAGGGGGAAGAGGGACGGGGTATAATGGGGGGGAGGGGAGGCATTCATACATAAATACATAAACCACGAATTATATATATATAATATATATATATATACTGTATATGGGGGGAGGAGAGGGGAGGGAGGGGGGAGTATAATAATAATAAATACATAAATATATATATATATTGTATATGGGGGGGGAGGGGTGTATAATGGGGGAGGGGGCATAATAATAAAAATAAAAAACATAGTATATACAAGAGACCAAGTGACTGTCTGGGGAAGGGTCACTCAGGTCCAGGTATCCTATTGAGAGGAGTGAAGCCAAGGGAGTGGTATTCGAAGGTGTGAAAACCACCACAACTACCATCACCACCACCACCACCACAACTAACACCACTGTTTTGACAGAAATGTGGAGGCATATAAATACAGTATATATATACATGTAATATATATATATAATATATATCTATATAATATCTATATATATATATATATCATAATATAGATATAAGAATAGGAAAGGTGGGGGGAGGTTGGGTATAGGGGGAAAAAAACAAATATATCATAAAAAAATCGCTAGGCTACTCCTAAAAAATAAAAAAAATAAAAACAAAAAATAACCATAATAATAATATAGGCTACCCCTAATAAATAAATAAAATATAATATATATATCATTATATATAATTTATATATATATAATAATCTATATATATATATATATATAATTATATATATATATATATATACATATATATATATATATATATATATTTACAATAATAATTCAGTCACTACAGCTTGCTTGCTTTTTTTTTTTTTTTTTTTTTTTTTTTTTAGAGATACGTATATACAGACCATGTGACAATTAAATGGGGAAACTATAATAACACATCTGAATAATGCCAACCTGATTTATAAACACAAATATGAATGTAACCAGACGACGATGCTGTTGTTTCAGTGGAATAATGGCTCTTTGAGCAGTATGTATCGCCTTACTAGTGGTTGTCCCCTCACAGGATGGGGGGCGCTGCTCAATAAACTCGCCCTCGGGGCACAATCAAATCATATAATCTTTGGGTGGGGACATTTATAATAATAATGTTGGGTATAATAATAAATAATAATAATAATAATAATAATAATAATAATAAATTATAATAATATAATAAAGCAAAAATATAAATGAAATATAAATATAAATACTTTTTTATGGGTGATCTCATACACAGGAATAACAGGTATAATAATAAATAATAATAATACAAATAATAAAATACGCCTAGCCTAAACACAAAAATAATAAAAATAATAAAATGGTGGTGGTGGTGGTGGTGTTGACACCAATAGGGTTGGGTTCATTTTCTGACCTGACCCACGGTCAGAAAAGTGACCTGACCCATGGTCAGAAAAGTGACCCGACCCTATTGGTGTCAACACCACCACTACCATCTCCACCACCACCACCACCACCACCTCCACCTCCACCACTATGACTGCCACCACCTCCACCTCCACCTCCACCACCATGACCATCACCACCACCTCCACGACAACCACCACCACCTCCACCACCATGACCATCACCACCACGACCACCACCACCACGACCATCACCATCACCACCACCATCACCACCACCACGACCATCACCACCACCACCACGACCATCACCACCACCACCATCACCACCAGCACCACGTCCACCTACTCGTGGCCATCACCATCACCACCACCACCACCACCACCACCACCACCTCCACCTACTCGTGGCGACATAAACATTTTGACTGTACTTACTCACACTGCTGAGATTCCCTCGTGGCCACCAAGCCGTATATGTAGAGTGCTTTTGCCAATAAAAAACTTACCTCCCAAGCACTTTCCACCACTAAATTATCGAGCAAAAATGCACAGGGCTGAGGGAGCATGGCGACATATGCTCGACCAATAATGAAAGTTTTTTCACTAAGAAACACTAATACAAGTAAGATACACTACTTGAACTGATAAATAGCAATATAATTGACTGATATTTATATGAAAGTGATCCACAAACAAGCGAAACGTATAGGCAAATAGCATGGCCCCTCGTGGGCTCCACCACCTTGGTCACGTACCCTACACCAGAGAATGCTCGACCAGTAATGAAAGTTTTTTCACTAAGAAACACTAATACAAGTAAGATACACTACTTGAACTGATAAATAGCAATATAATTGACTTGATATTGTATGAAAGTGATCCACAAACAAGCGAAACCATGGCCCCTCGTGGAGCCCACCTTGGTCCCGTACACCAGACTAGCATAACACATCACTAACATGGTTATTATACCCTAAACAAGACTAACACAATAATCCATCGATAACCCAACGATATAGCACGTCGTTTGGGTTATATTAGGGCGGTAATACCAGCCAGGCTGGGCAAAATGGAGGCCCCTTGGTTTAAAGCGCCGCGCACACCCACCTAGTAGACTGGCTGCTGGGAAGAAACTGGCTCTCTCTACCCCTGCGGGGCCCTCGCAGGGACGCTAGGGAGTTGCTAGATGTTTCCACATGTACATCTAACTTATGGGACTTACCAGCCAAAAGACCGGCTCAATTGCGTCATAAACTTATTTTCTGGCAATATAATAAGTCCATATGACGCGGTAGCATCATATGAGTTTTTGGTTCACTCTCCCATATGAAGCGGTAGCGTCATATATGTCTGAAGGAGATATAGGCCTCACGAAACCAGAATATTCCACCACGATCGCGACCACACTAGACCCCAGGCATATAGGCCTCACGAAACCAGAATATTCCACCACGATCGCGACAACACTAGACCGCAAGCGCCGCTGCCTCTGTACGAGACATGAACACGTGAACGATGATGCAATCATACTCACCCTCACGAATCAAGAACTTTCTCTAAAATGCGTATATTAACCCTATCACTATTGTACTTATTTTTATTCATATAATATATATATATATATATATATATATATATATATATATAGGCTATAATGTGTGTGTGTCTTATAGCGCTTTAGCACCTTACGAGCGGCCTATGCGGTTTATTTATGTGTACCGCACAGCGGGGTGTTTTTAGCCAAAATAGGGCTGTTTACGTGATCATTTTCATGCCTAAATAAGACCCAGAACGTAAAACAAGTACCTATCCCTGAAAGGGCATAAACAGAGCTTTCGAATGACACCATAACGATCCTTGTATGATGGATAGTTTTCTTGCAATAACCGTGCAACGCGAGTGCAAAAAGCAGGTAATTCGGTACTTTCAGTACATAATTGAGTATGTAGCGAGTGAGAGAGGGAGGAGGGAGCTGAGATTTGTGTCAGTAGGTTCGCCGCGGTGGTCTGGAGCAGTCATACGCTCGCTAGTCTCCTGCCACCACTTGTCTCTCTCTCTCAGCCACATTACGTGCTGAAATTGCCACTCGAGTTATGTCGAGCGCCGCCACATAGTCCAGCTTTTTTTAACTCGACTTATGTTGCTCGCCGCTAAATAAGGGTTAGTATGGGTGTAAATGTATGAAGGTTCGGAGAAGAAAATATTCAATCTCTGTAAGCAAGACAAAATAATGAACCCAACAATACAGACAACCAAGACGAAACAAGGAAATACTAAGGAGGAACTACAATATAACGAACAAGACCCAACACACACACACACACACACACAGAGTCGTCAATAATAACGACACTAACTTCGGAGTACCAAAAGTAAACACACAACACAAGGAAGCGGTTGGAAAGAAACGAGACACCTCTGACATACGGAGAGGGAAGAAGGGAGAAAAGTAAAGAAGGGAAGCACTGAAGAGACACAATAGAGAAGAACAATGGAGACACAACAAAGAAGACACAATAAGAAGACACAATAGAGAAGACACAATAAAAAAGACACAATGGAGAAGACAATGAAGAAGGAAATATAAATAAGACACAATGAAGAAAATAACAAAGAAGGGAAACACTAAAGAAGAAACAATGGAGAAGACAAAATAAAGAAGACACAATAGAGAAGACACAATAAAGAAGACACAAAAAAGAAGACACAATAAAGAAGGCACAATAAAGAAAACACAATACAGAAGGCACAATAAAGAAGATACAATGAAGAGAAAGTGATAACGAAAGTGTTTGGGTAGAGGTTAGCGAAGGTACTGAGACCATAATTATTGGAGTTATTTATAGACCACCAAATATGAGTAGAAACGAAGGTACAGCTTTATGGCAGGAAGTGAAAATAGCATCAAGGTTTAGCAATGTGTTTATTATGGGGGATTTTAATTTTCTGAATATTGATTGGCAGCATCAAATCGGCGACTCAGATTCAAAAGAGTTTATTGAGGCGGTACAGGATAGTTGTTTTATTTCAATTCATAGACTCGCCTACTAGAGGTAATAATATCCTCGATTTAGTTCTCAGTAATAATGAACAAATGATAAATAATGTAGAGATAGGAGACCAACTAGGAAATAGTGATCATAAATCAATTTATTTTAACATACAATGGACAGGAAAGGCTGAAGAGAATACGACACTTATCCCAGATTTCAGAAAAGCTAATTATGGTGGATTAACACCTTACGAGCGGCCTATGCGGTTTATTTATATGTACCGCACAGCGGGGTGTTTTTAGCCAAAATAGGGCTGTTTACGTGATCATTTTCATGCCTAAATAAGACCCAGAACGTAAAACAAGTACCTATCCCTGAAAGGGCATAAACAGGCTTTCGAATGACACCATAAACGATCCTGTATGATGGATAGTTTTCTTGCAATAACCGTGCAACGCGAGTGCAAAAAGCAGGTAATTCGGTACTTTCGGTACATAATTGAGTATGTAGCGAGTGAGAGAGGGAGGAGGAGCTGATTGTGTCAGTAGGTTCGCCGCGGTGGTCTGGAGCAGTCATAACGCTCGTACTCCTGCCACCACTTGTCTCTCTCTCTCAGCCACATTACGTGCTGAAATTGCCACTCGACCTATGTCGAGCGCCGCCACATAGTCCAGCTTTTTTTAACTCGACTTATGTTGCTCGCCGCTAATTAAGGGTTAAGAAGAGCCTTAACACCTTACGAGCGGCCTATGCGGTTTATTTATATGTACCGCACAGCGGGGTGTTTTTAGCCAAAATAGGGCTGTTTACGTGATCATTTTCATGCCTAAATAAGACCCAGAACGTAAAACAAGTACCTATCCCTGAAAGGGCATAAACAGAGCTTTCGAATGACACCATAACGATCCTTGTATGATGGATAGTTTTCTTGCAATAACCGTGCAACGCGAGTGCAAAAAGCAGGTAATTCGGTACTTTCGGTACATAATTGAGTATGTAGCGAGTGAGAGAGGGGAGGGAGTGGATTTGTGTCAGTAGGTTCGCCGCGGTGGTCTGGAGCAGTCATACGCTCGCTAGTCTCCTGCCACCACTTGTCTCTCTCTCTCAGCCACATTACGTGCTGAAATTGCCACTCGACCTATGTCGAGCGCCGCCACATAGTCCAGCTTTTTTTAACTCGACTTATGTTGCTCGCCGCTAATTAAGGGTTAAGAGTCGATCCTATGGTTAAACTATTAAGTGGACCCAGGTGCGCTAATGAACATACTGTATCTCTCTCAGATACCTGTCTTAACTCAGGATAATTTGACAGCTACATATAATAATTTTATGTCTTCACTCCACAATGCGCAAAATAAATATATCCCCAAAAGAAAATTTAGACCAACACAGAACCAACTCAAATGGTTGAATAATAGACTATTAGATCTTCTAGGAAAAAAGAGAGGAATATATCGATAAATTAAGAAAGGCGAAATTCACCTACTTGCTTACTATCAGAATCTATCAAGAGAGGTTAAAAAAGGTATAAGGACAGACAAAAGAAATTATGAAATCAGGATAGCCAATGACTCAAAAAATAACCCTAAGGCTTTTTACCAGCTATATAAATCTAAAGTTAGAGATAAAATAGGCCCCCTTAAAACTTCGATAGGAGAAATGACAGAAAATGATTTAGAAATGTGCAGTACATTAAATAGTCAGTTTCTATCCGTTTTCACTAATGAAAATTTGGCACAGATTCCAGAAGTCCGTAAGGTATATAGCGATAGTATAGAAAATAGGTTAAGTACGGTTACTATAAGTAGAAATGATGTGCTTAAGGAAATTGACAGACTGAAACCTCAGAAATCGCCTGGTCCCGATGAGGTATATGCTAGAGTATTAAAAGAATGCAGAGATGAGTTCAGTTACCCATTAACATTTCTTTTTAACAATTCATTAGAAACAGGTATAGTTCCAGAAGCTTGGAAGCTTTCAAATGTAGTTCCGATTTTCAAAAAAGGTGATAAATCAATAGCATCCAATTACCGTTCCATTAGTCTCACTTCAATCATAGGAAAGCTACTAGAGGCATTATATTGCTAGGAAAATGAAACCACTTAGAAACATTTAACTTAATCAATTCTTCTCAGCATGGATTCACTCAGGGACGTTCTTGCCTTACTAATTTGCTTAGTTTTTTCTCAGAGGTATATGAAGCAGTAGATAATGACAAGTCATATGATATTATATATTTAGATTTCAGTAAAGCTTTCGACAGAGTCCCTCATGAGAGATTGATGAGAAAGGTTGAGGCACATGGAATAGGTGGGGGCGTTGTTAGGATGGATTAGGTCATGGCTAATTGGTAGGAAGCAGAGAGTCAGCATAAATGGTACTAAGTCAGAATGGGGATCAGTCAAGAGTGGTGTCCCCCAGGGCTCTGTATTAGGTCCTCTGTTGTTTATTATATACATAAATGACCTTGATTTAGGTATAACTTGTAGGATAAGTAAATTTTCAGACGATACTAAAATGGGGAGAAAAATTGATTCAGTTAGAGATATAGAGTGTCAGCAAAGGGATCTAGATACCTTACACGAATGGTCAGTAAAATGGCAGATGAAGTTTAACATTGACAAATGCAAGGTATTAAAGATAGGGAAGATGCATACAAATTTTAAATATAAACTAGCTAATATGGAATTAGAAAACTCAGACTGTGAGAAAGATCTAGGTGTGTTTGTTAGCAATGATTTGAAGCCTAGAAAACAATGTATAAAAGTTCGTAATAAGGCAAACAGGATTCTCGGGTTCATATCTAGGAGTGTGAGTAACAGAACTGCTGATGTTATCTTAAAACTTTACTTGTCATTCGTGAGACCCCATATGGATTATGCTGTTCAATTTTGGTGTCCTTATTACAGAATGGACATAGATTCATTGGAGAGAGTACAACGTAGAATGACAAAAATTATCCATAATATTAGAAATCTTCCGTATGAAGAAAGGTTGAAGAAATTAGGCTTACATTCGTTAGAGAGACGCAGAGTTAGAGGTGACATGATAGAGGTATTCAAGTGGGTTAGTGGAATTAATAAAGGAGACATGAAAAATGTACTAAAGCTCAGTGATAGCGAAATAACTCGTACAAATGGTTTCAAATTAGATAAATTTTGTTTCAGAAAAGATATAGGCAAATATTGGTTTGGTAACAAAGTTGTAGATGGGTGGAATAGGCTACCAAGTGATATAGTGGGATCAAGAACGATAGGGAGCTTTAAGATGAAATTGGATAAGCATATGGACGAGAAGGGTTGGGTGTGAAGGAGGATCAGCCGGGTTGGGACAATCAGCGCTCTGCAGACCCCCATAATCCTGCGTTAATCTCTAACCGTTTTGGTAAGATGATCATCAGGGTATTAGAGTGTTGAGCCTATAATTGGGCTTTGTAATTGAATTGGGGTTGTGTGGGACAGGGATCTGCCTTGCTTGGGCCGATCGGCTTTCTGCAGACTCCCATTTTCTTATGTTCTTAAGAAGTAACAATAAAGAAGAACACAATAAGGAAGAACACAATAAAGAAGAACACAATAAAGAAGAACACAATAAAGAAGAACACAATAAGGAAGAACACAATAAAGAAGAACACAATAAAGTAAGCACATTAAAGAAGACACAATAAAGAAGGCACAATAAAGAATACACAATACAGAAGGCAATAAAGAAGACACAATAAAGAAGACACAATACAGAAGGCAATAAAGAAGACACAATGAAGAAGACACAATGAAGAAGACACAATACAGAAGACACAATAAAGAAGACACAATACAGAAGGCAATAAAGAAGACACAATGAAGAAGACACAATACAGAAGATACAATAAAGAAGACACAATACAGAAGACAATAAAGAAGACACAATAACAAAGACAATTAAAAAGAAAAATCACGAAAACAATAAAGCAAACAATGAAGACACGATGAAATAATGAGGGTGTGGAATAAAAGAAAGAAGACAGGAGATAACAATTGGGTGAGGAGCGGTGAAAGGGTATCATTTACCACCTTTGCTTCAATGTAATAACCCTTTCAGTACCGGTGGATACCGTTATGCGAGATTCGATTGAGTTTAGGAAAGATGTCTAGCAATATAAAGACTACAGAATATCTCAACAATTCCTTTCACCTACCACAGACCCATTCTAAGCAACATAAATTCGTCCAACTATAACTATAAAGAACACCAATCACATCCTCGGTAGTCAAAGGGTTAAGAATACCTCTAGTCGATTAATTTGTATTTATCTATGGGTTGATTTGTATTATTGTTACCCATTTGTTTCCTAAAGATTCATCCCAAGCTAAACAAAATATTTTAATGGCAGCATTAATTAAAATTCAATTACACCATAGTATTGGAAGATATTATGGGGAATATTTATTATTATATATACAGTATATTATTTTATTATTACTGCTATTATTTATATATGTTTTCTTATAGGTCTCCATCAAGCTTATAAAATACCCCCAAGACCCCAATTCGAGATATATCTGTGAACGTTTTCAATAGAAATTTGCCCCGGTCGATCCCTGGTTCCTCCTAATTTGCAGGGTCGCTATCGCTCGCCATGAAAACAATGACACCTAAATGGCACAAATAGATAGAAACAAAAATGGGAAAATCGTCACAAAGTCGCCAAACTAATGGGGCGAACATCTAAATATCTAAAAAGAAACCTAAGGGGCTAAGCATGAAAGAGAAGGGGGGGGGGGGGGGGGGGGGTCAGAAAAACGCCCCATAATGCCACTATCACTTTGTTTGGCGATATTTCTTGACGCACTAATATATAATGGCTCCTCCAAAGATCCGGCTTGCCTTTAGTTGCGTTTGTTTTCAAAAGTGGAAGGACATCTCAAGACCATCATGAACATTCTGCCAACTGTTAGTTTATTACGTGTTTGACGTCAGTAATATTTAATTGTGATGTTGTATTTTGGCTTTCTCATGTACATTTTTTGTCCTTAAATTTACTTCGATATTTTGAGACCGTTTATGACAAACAGCTCCATCCTATTGTGACGTGATTCATGGATAATCACGTAATTTATTATGAGAAGTTTCTAGACTAAACTCGATATACCAGAAAATATCCTAAGGTCAATTTCATACTGAAAAATTGTGTGTTTCAATAAACAAAGACAACCTTAAACAAAAGAAAGCCATACATTAGTTTTCATTTGGCATTTATATTTTAGAATAATACTCTAAGAGAAATAAGACGCTCATGCGAGAGACAAAAGAGTATGTAAATATATTAATGATTTTCTTGTGCAAATTTGGGAGGGATGCACCGAGAATGAATAGAGAGTGTGTGCGTGGACACGGTATTTCTGTTTACATATGACAGCACTATTCAATAAACATACATTAATATTACTGATATACCAGCCCAGAATATCGATGAAGAGGACGAAGTAAACTACACCGTCTCTAGTACTATTGTTTTACAGTGTGAATCTATCTATCTATCTATCTATCTATATGCTCAGGCCCAATCCCCATTTTGGGGGTAGCCGACTCAAAACAGAGCAAGAACAGGGAAAACACAAAAACAACATAAAACAACAAATAAACACAGATAAAAAACACAAACTCACGCACATCCAGGTCACCCAGGAGAAGACCCAGAGACCAGGGTCACCAAGGTCGCTCCAGCACTCCCCCGGCCCCCGACCACCCGGAGAGGTTCCAATCTCGGCAGGCAGACATGCAGCGGAGCCAAAGCCACAAGCCCTCCCACCACACTTCCAGGCGCACCCTTCATATTAATCGTCTCCCCGGGCCAGGCGCCTGATGGACTATTATCTAGTCCAACTTGCGCCCGACCCCTTACTCCAAATGACCACGTGTTCACTCAACTATTCACAAGCATTCTCCATTCACTCCTGTCCACCACCACTTCCCCTGCCTGATCTATAGTCATTCCTCTATCATCCAAAGCCTTTCTTACACAGTCTCTCCATCTCAATGGGGGTCTTCCTGCCCTTCTATCTCCCCTTGTACCTGACTCACATATTCTCTGTGTAAGCCTTTCATCTCCCATTCGTTCAACATGACCATACCAGCTCAGCACCCTTCTGTCCACTCTGGCTGACAAATGTTCCTGCTGCCCCACTCTCCTACGTATCTCTTCATTCCTCAATCTGTCTCTACGAGTAACTCCACACATACTCCTCAAGCAGCTCATCTCCATCACATCCAGCCCTCTTTTCTCCTTTTTCTTCAGAGCCCATATCTCAGCCCCATACATCACTGTTGGTACAACAATTCCTTGATACAGTGCACTTTTTACTTTCACTCCGAGATTTCTCGTCTTCCACATACTTCCCATTGCTCCGAAAACCTTCCTTCCTTCACACACTCTCTGTTTTACCTCCACTTCCATACCTCCACTCCTGCTTATCGTTCCTCCTAGATATTTAAAACACTCTACTTGTTCCAATATTTCCCCATCCAGCCTCACATCTAGATTCTCCCTATGCTCTCCCATATTACACACCATTACTTTACTTTTATTGACGTTCACCTTCAGTTTCCTCCTTCCACAAACCACACCAAACTCTTTGACTACCCGCTGCAGTTTCTCATCAGAATCCGCCACCAATGCTGTGTCATCAGCGAACAGCAACTGATTCAACTCCCAATCTCTATCATTCTTTCCTACTAAACCCAATCCTCTTCCCATAGTTCTCCTTTTCACCTCCCTCACCACACCATCCATAAACATATTAAACAGCCATGGTGACATTACACAACCCTGTCACAAACCTACCTTTACCTCAAACCATTCACTCAACTAACCATTTCCTACTCTCACACATGCTCTGCTCCCTTCATAAAAACTCTTAACTGCTTCTAACAAATTTCCTCCTATTTCATAAATCCTTAACACCTTCCACATTGCTTCACGGTCCACACGATCATACGCTTTTTCCAAGTCCATAAAAGCCCAAAATATCTCCTTATGCTTCTCTAAATACTTCTCGCATAACTGTCTTACTGCAAACATCTGATCCACGCACCCTCTTCCCCTCCCAAAACCGCACTGTTCTTCTCCTATTGCAACTTCCGTACACTTTATTATCCTCTCTATCAACACCCTGCCATACAGCTTTCCAACCACTGACAATAAACAAATACCTCTATAACTTGAACACTCCTGCCGATCTCCCTTCCCCTTGTACAACGGCACAATACATGCACTCTTCCAGTCTATTGGTACCATTGACACAGCAAAGCACACATTAAAAAGTCTCACCAACCAATCGATTATCACATCTCCACCCTTCTGTATACACTCCACAGCAATACCATCCAAACCTTCTGCTTTTCCCGCTCTCATTTGTTTCACTGCTTCTTTCATCTCATTTTCCTCAATCCTTTCATTCATTCCCTGCCGCCTGGGTAACCTATCTCCATCCACCTCTGCTTCAATCACTGCTTCTCTTCCATCTCTTGTATTTAACAAAGATTCAAAATACTCGGCATATCTTTTCCTCACTTCAACTGGTTTCACTAGTAATTCTCCATTTTCATCTTTCACTGACTCTTCCCTCTTTTGTCCTCCTTTCCTTACTGTATTTACCTCCTTCCAGAACATCTTCTTTCGTTCTTCAAAATTCTCACTCAGCCTTTGACCCCACCTTTCGTTTGCATCTTTTTTCGCTTCTCTAATTTTCCGTTTTGCCTCTCTCCTTTTCTCCTTGTACCTCTCCCATACCTCAACACAAACGAATTCTTAAGAATTCCCATTCTTAAGTAAGCCATTTTAGATTTACAGAAGAGTGACCATTACTTGCATTACTGCATGTCCACAAACATTTCAGTAATGTAAGCATGTTTCCTTCTATTTTTTTTTTTTTTTTTTTTTTATTATGGTGACAGTTACAAAGTGGTGTACAATCTATCTTATTCTAGTTACATTATAGTTGATCTTATTGTACCAGTACCTCCCTACAATCAACCTAGTTGTTCCCCAATTCGTCCCTCCGCCACGACCATTTCAAAGTCCAAGTCTCTCACTCTTGTCCTCTGTAGCGGGGAGGACCTTGTACCCCTGAGACATAGGAGTGCAGACCTGAGAAGAGAGAAAGAGAGCCGGCATCTCATCCAAGTTATGACTTGGCTTCTATGCTGGCGCTTTTTCTCCGATATTTGTTCAGCTAATCTGGCATAGAAGACACTTGCAGAAGGTCCCATTCCTCCCGACGATGAGAAGACCAGAGGAGTAAAGCTTCCTTGATCCCTGTTCAAAATTCTTTCTTCATAAGCGCATTTTTTCTCACTTTCGTTTCTCAAGTATGCCGCCTTGTGTCCTCGCTCACGATATGTTTGTGCTCTTGGGTTGAAGATTCTGATGTTGAAAAAAGCCCGTTGTCCCCTCGTCCAAAAACCTCGAGCACTTACGTCCACTCTTGCTTCATTTGAAGTATTTGCAGTATTGTGGGCCAAGCGCTGTCCGTCCATAGGCAGAAGTTCCGGTTCGATTCTGACATCATGGCACACCTCGTCCAGCATTTGTGCAGTGATGTCTCGTACTTCATCATGCCGGATACAGATGAATCCTCCTTTCTTACAGGTCATACAGTGGTCTGAGTTGTTTATTTCACCGCATGCACATTTCAGCGGCAGGTTCGAAACTGGCCACCCATACCTCAAGGCTACGGCATCATTGAATTCTTGTTTATTTAAGCTGAAGCCTTTTTCCTTTATTGGTAATGATGTGAGCCAATTTGAAGCCCCCGTGTCTTGTGCCATCTCAACTCTCATTTTCAGTTCTTCACTACATTGGGTCTTAATTTGTTCTAGGCTATGTTTCTGTCTCTCTTCTCTGCTCTTTGTAATTTCCTGTCTTGCATTTCGTTGTTCCTCTTCATCCACCTCATCGTTTTCATATTGCTCCCGTATTTTTTCTGTCAGAGACGTAGTAAGTTGAAGGGAATTTTGGTACTCATGAGGTGCCGCCTCCACTGGATTTATGATCCCCATACCTCCGAACCTTGGCGGAAGAGCTAATAGATCTCTTAGCTCTTGTGTGATGCCTTCCATCTCTTTTAAAGCAGGTATGAATGATCCTCTGATTGCTTCTTCCAGCGGTTGGAGCATCTGTCCAATGTCAGGCACTGTTCTCATAAGAAAGGTCCATCTGTGCTTAACACCATATGTGAAGGCAGTATTATAGGTTTGACTCCTGTAAGGAGATAAAGAAAACCTAATATTTAGTAGTGGCCCCGTAATCATTGACGAACATGCCTATTACATAAGGCATCCTCTTCAAACACTAATCCGCCGTAGTTTGAATCTACCGCGCAGAGCATTTAAAAACTGAGGAGCCTTCATCATGAGCGCACGCGACCTCACTCATGGCTTCAGTCATTATGAATTGGGTTCTCACTACGAAAAAACTTCGTAAAAAATAAAAACAAAAAGAAAATAAGAATAACTATCTAATAAGCTTTCCATCATATCGTGGATGTACTTGTGTGGATCTTTGACCAGACGCTACTGCAGGCGTCATTCTTCCTTCACTGACATATCAAGTAAACCAAAATCCTGAATACATCAACGAATGGGAAGGGGATGGTCGGGAGGGCCCCAGTCGTCAATGATTACGGGGCCACTACTAAATATTAGGTTTTCTTTATCTCCTTACAGGAGTCAAACCTATAATTTATTAGTGGCCCCTCCATCATTGACGAACATGCCTGATTTCTAAGACTGGAGGGGGACATTCGTAATCATATCATAACTCTAGAAAAGCAGATAATCAAACAACCACATAGTATTCTTACTCTTGTAAAAAAGAGATATTCGGGTGCATAAACTTTATACAGCCTAAATCTTCAAAAAGGGGTACAAGCAGGAGCGTGCTTCAAAGAAGCCTGCTTGAAAAAGGGTTAACTCTGAGACTCTGTACACAGATCTGCTAGTTAAGAAGGCACCCCACTTAAAGTAAGTGGTGAAAACTAAAAACTTATAAGTTTACATGTGCACATATAAACCCCATTAACTAGTGGATATATTCCTAAAAATATAACCAAACATAAATGAATTCTTGTACATTCATAGAAGTACTGAACTCGTGTACTTATGGAGAAGTAATTACTTCAAAAGTAAAAGTCGTAGTTGCAACTACCGAGATTTCTCAAAAATCTATTGCTTCACAGCCAAAGCTACTTACAACAAGAATTGTTGTAACACTACTATTGGCCTTTAGCACAATTTCCTGCAATAAATACTACAGAGAAATTTTATAAAACAATGCCTACAAACAGTATCCCAGCTCGTATGTTCCGAACACATACTCCGGAGGGGTCTAGGGTGTCCTATGTCACACTGACTGCACCCTCCCCCCCCTTTTTCTTGAAATTAAACAAAACGTGACTAAAAGGGCCACCTAGACCCTCTGCCGTAAAGCTATACATGGCAAGGAAGGTTTGTCCAGAGCTACTGAAAGGTATCGCGTCAAAAAACTCCTGATTAGAGGCCCACAACTGTGTGGACTTAATAACTTCCACCGAAAGATTATTAAGGAAACGTAAAGAGGCTGTCCCCTTGCGTAAATCGTGGGTCTTACCCACAACGCCGGGATTCTTCTCTTTAAAGTCCTTGACCAAGAGAGAAGCCAGTGTACGCTCCATCAAGCGTTCACCCGGACTTGCGACCCATAAAGCACCCTGGTGATTTAGAGGTGCCACTCTTAAATATTTGGTTAGAGCTTGCACTGGGCAAAAAAGATGGTGCACCTTTCCCCTTTTTAACGCCGGCACCGTGAACTCTGAAAACACGTGTTCACTGTGCTCATTCTTGGCTAAGAATCCTGGGGAAGGTGCAATGTGAATACACTCATGAAGCCTATCAAACCTGAGGCAAATAGGTGTGTTGCTCATCGCCGCCAGCTCAGATACTCTGTTCCCGGTAGCCAAAGCCATAAGGAATACTGCCCTTTTGTAAAATCTGCAGTCTTTGGTACATACGGGAACGAGAATAACTACGATGCTTTGTCCAGAGACCATGTAGGCCTGAGCTGACGGGGAGGTGGGCGTAGTTTTAAAACCTGCCCTCATAAATCAATTTCAGATAAATGTTTCTGCATGAACAGATACATTAAATAATTAACAACCAACGCCACCGAGGGCACAGTTTGGTTTGTTCTAAGAATCCAAGACATAAAAGCTTGCCAATGCGATTGAAACTTTCGCTTTGTAGACTGGGTATATTGATTCGTGAATATCTTGGTCACGTCGCTACCATATGGTGCTAGCCACTTGGCCTCCTGAATGTCCATAATGAACAAGTCCGCGAGGTTTCTAGGTTGCCAATTGTGTTCTAAGTGGAACAACCCGACCGGGAGTGACACTGGGTGCGGGCACCACGTGTACAAATGCTGGTACCAAACTGCACCGGCCACAGGGGCGCGATTAGCGAGACTACGCCTCGCTAATCCTGTAGTTTGTTGACTACGTGGCACATTAGAGACGCGTCTGGCGGCGGAAAATAGATAAATGGAACTCAACCTGTTCTCGTCCGTCATCAGAGCGTCAGGCCCGCCCGCCGGCGTTATCGTCCGGCGGGTGAGGTACAGTGGGAGTTTGCAAGTCTTCTCAGACGCAAACAAATCCACTTGTGGATGGTCATGCTCCGCACACGCAAGAGCGCCCATTCCACTGAAGTGCTTTGTCTCTGAGACAGAGCGTCTGCCCAGACGTTTGCAACGCCTGGGAGATAAGATACGTGAAGATGAATGTTCAGCCTGTTGGCTAGTATAAAAATCTTTTCTGACACGTTTAGCCACTTCCGAGATCTTATTGACCCTTGTTTCTGAATACAGTGAACCACATTCAGATTGTCCATTCTGAAGGCCACCGACTAGCCCCGTAAAGCAGAGCCGTGAGCCTGAAGGACAGATAAGGGGACTAGTAAGTCTTTGACATTGATGTGGAAGATTTCTAAATGGGACCAAAACCTTTGACCCTGATGCCCGAGGTTTGACTAAAAGCCCCAACCTATCGTGCCTGACGCATCCATGTCCACCCATACCGACGGCGGAGGAGAGGTTCATGACATGACTGCGTGCAACCTTTCTCTCGTCGCCCAAACCGCTAGTAAGTTGTGTAATAACGTTGGGATAGGCCATACTATCCCCGCCGGTAATAGTGGGAAAAATTTGTTGCCCTCCAAGATTAAACGTTAGACTTTCAACCGGCCCAACTTCACAGTTAGCTGAACCCCGTTGAGAGAACCGACTAGAGATTCCCAAAGTTTCTGTGTCGTATTCAGACTGTGGAGAAACCTAAACTGTTTTTGCGAAATCTGTTTCGAGTGTCCACACTCTGACTCAGAGTGAGAGAAGCTGTGTCCTCGACCAGCCCTATCCCCTGAAATACTCGTGGGGGAACAAGGGTTTGACTTTTACTAAGTTGACCTTGAATCCTAGAGATATGAGATGGTTTAACGTAACGTAGACATGACTGATGCGTAACTTTTCTGTTTCTGCCACCACCAGTTAGTCGCCCAGATACCACCAGACCCTGATCCCTTGTTCTAACAAGGGCATCAGGGCTTGCGGGGACCTTGCTTGAATGCTTGTGCCAAATTGAAAACAGTCTTCCAAACTGCTGGTGAAATCAAAGAAGGAATTAGAACTGGAGACAGAACTACTTGGCTTGCAATACGGTCAAGAAGTTTCTTCACTAAGAACATCCTCAGATCCTGCCTTGCTCGAACTGCCTCTAATAAGGCCGTCCGAATATCTCCTAAAGACTTGGATGGAAGTCTGGAGAAGCAAGCGCCGGGAAAGTTCAATGGCTTTCCTGACTTCCGCGGCTTCTATTGCCTGAGAAGAGCGTAACAGAGACTTTGTTACTTGCTGGGAACCATTTATTGCGAAAACAGTTTAAACGCTTTTCCTCTTAACCTAAACTCGCGGTCTAGGTAAGCTGGGGAAGGCGTGCTAATGGCAGCCAAGCAGAGGGGACTCCGCCGGCACCAAAAACCGGAAGAGAGAACCAAGAATGGCGTTCTGGAGGGATTTGGTGGTAAGAATAAGTCATGGTTATAATAACTTGGAATGTCCTTAATATGAACATCCAAAACATTTCCGTAACATTGCTACCCCTGACTCATCAGGCCCGTAAAAAGAGGCATAGCTCCTGTTTTTTGACTGGCGCCTTGTCTAAAGGAGGGGGAGATATGTCTGATATGACTCGCACAGTGGAAGTAGTGAGAGCTGTTGTGCCTGGCACATTGGAAATTGGGTCTGACACAAGCGGATGGCTAGGTATTTTAGCTAAAGCAAAGGATGTAGCCAGAGGTCGCACATTCGTCGACATCGCGGGATCTCCCGTATCAGAAGGAGTTTCCGGCGTAGGGCCAAAGAACCTATTAAGTGCATTCAATAGTAGTCCATCAATCTCTTCCGCCGGTACATACCTAGCCGATGACGAACTCCGTGGAGATTCGACAGTACCCTGAGAGTCGCCTAGAAGGTGACTGGACTCTTCAACCTCCATCTCTGAGACCAGAGATCGTTGTTCTTCATCCGTTAAGTCTGGCTTATCATGGGAAGATCCCGCCGAAGCCGGGACCTCCACATGTTGCCATGTTAAAACTGGGGTAGAAGATGGTACATCGGCATCCCGTGGACGTCAGCACTAGTTGAGTCACAAAGGGATGTGTTCTGTCCTGCCAGGACTGTGAGTATCGCCATACACCTTGGCTGTGGCTGTCCCTCGCTTGCGAGCTCGGTATACTCTCTGAAAGAGAGCCCTGATCTTAACGGCGTTGAACATACAGCAATGAGAGGTTCAAGTGCCGACATGGCAGAGACTGGGGAAAACTACCCCGCCCCCGGGAACTACCTGGTCACCTGGTGCAACACCGGTACTCCGCCCTGGAAAGAGAATTTTCCGGGGATTAATGCTCATAGGGTTACACCCAAAAAATGGTACAAAATATGTGTCACAAGACCGCCGGTCAACGAACCGTAGCACTCCACCACTACTTTTCGTTTTCCTTTAGTTTCATATTAAAGATTTCAGGATATATTTACCTGTCCAGAAGATTTTAAGCATATCTTTTGAATCCTCATAAAGATGAAGTATATCTTTATTAAAGATGAAGTCTTTCAAGTATCCCTTTACACTTGAAACATTAGTAAGATTCCGGCATCTTTTTATCCCATAAAAAGTCTAAGCCTATCCTAATCTCTAATCCGGCTTCTCCCAGAAGCCCTCATAGATCGCCGTCTTGAAGGCCGTGATACCCTATTGTATCAATCAATTGTTTGGCAAATGATCGCGAATTGCTAATCAGTTAATATAACCACCCGAAGGTATAACCGCCGGGTTTTATATGCAATGTCAAACCAATTGTACCTGCCCCAGACCTTTTTTGTAAAAAGGTCGCCGGGAGGGAAAGACTAAACAAACAAACAACATTGTTCCAATTGTTTATTAAGGATTTCAGCATATCTTTTACCTGTTCGAAAGAATTAAGCATAACTTCTGAATCCTCATAAAGATGAAACATATCTTTATTAAAGATGAAGTCCTTCAAGTATCCCTTTACACTTGAAACACTAGTAAGATTCAGGCATCTTTTTATCCCATAAAAAGTCTAAGCCTATCTTAATCTCTAATCCGGCTTCTGCCAGAAGCCCTCATAGATCGCCGTCTTGAAGGCCGTGATACCCTATTGTATCAATCAATTGTTTGGCAAATTATCGCGAATCGCAAATCCGTTAATATAACCACCCGAAGGTACAACCGCCGGGTTTTATATGCAATGTCAAACCACTTATACCTGTCCCAGACCTCTTTGTAAAAAGGTCGCCGGGAGGGAAAGACCAAACAAAATAACTGTGTGGAGCCCCCCTCGCCGGGAATAACACAGGAAGTCTGATCCCAGGTTTGACCACAGAAAACGCAGTTTCTGATGAGCCCTCAAGCGACCAAACTCGTCGGGGTAACTTACCTATTTTAGCCATCCTGACTAAAACTCGGTAAACAAAAACGGTGTTCTCGGAGCAACGAGAAAAAACGCCGGAAAGGTAACCCACACCAAACGAGACATAACAGGAGGGCGTAATGCATAAAGCAATGAATAACACAGGAAGCCTGATCCCAGGCTCGACCACAGAAAACGCAGTTTCTGATGAGCCCTCAAGCGACCAAACTCGTCGGGGTAACTTACCTATTTTAGCCATCCTGACTAAAACTCGGTAAACAAAACGGTGTTCTCGGAGCAACGAGAAAAACGCCGGAAAGGTAACCCCCACCAAACGAGACATTTTAACACATTTTATACAAAGGGTGTGCGCAAAATTAGGGATACCTGAACAGGAGGGCGTAATGCATAAAGCAAAAACCGGGGCAAAGGTATCCATGGCAGAGACTGGAGGGAAACTTACTCCAGGTTCTGCATAGACCCGCCGGGACCCAGCTCTGGAAAAATAAAATTTCCAGGAATTAATGCTCATAAGGTTAACCCACTCATGTTCGCACACAGGTGTTAAATAACCCGCCGGGTAACGAGACGTAATACTCAACGACCACAGCTCGCTACGCGGTGGGGTTTCCTAAGTAAAGGATTTCAGAATATCTTAATTTGTCCAAAAGATTTATGAATACCCTCTGACATAATATATAAAGACCATCATGGCGTTTATAAGTGATTAAGTCTTTCTGGTGGTGTTTGTTTCCAGATTAAATTTAGGAAAAAAAAAACCCCCTAAAAAAGACGCCGGCCCCCGAATTATCTCGTAGATAAAAAACTGGGAAGCCTGACAAATATACGAGATCTAACTTCTGCCGAAGTATCTTTTTAGATCGCCGTATGTTGAAGGCGGCGATACAAAACGTATCCCTCAAATGTCTGGTTAACTAACTGAATTGTAAATTCGTTATTCTCATCCGTGCAAGAAGCACCCGCCGGGTGTGAATAATAGTTTAAAAAACGTTAACCCCAATTGTGCCCTAAAGCGCCGTATGTTGAAGGAGGCGATACACAAAGCATCCCTCAATTGTCTGGTCAACTAAACTGAATTTTGCAAATTCGGTCATCCCACCCTTCCAGGTTGCACCCACCGGGTGAATTCAAGTTTAAAAGTTAACCCCAATTGTTCCTATCCCCACTTCTTTGAAACAGATCGCCGGGGAGGAAATACAACTACAGCATAGTTTTATATTGGCTTTGCAAAACCGAAAAAACTACAAACAACACGTGTCCGTATGAACACTGTTAGATGGGTACAGCCAACCCGCCGGGAATCAGAAGGAGCCTGAAACAGGCACCCCAGAGACGCAGACCTGGGGAGCCACAGACACCCACTCGCCGGGGAAACAAGCCTGTTTTAAACCACGCGTGGCCAAAACTTGGCAACCAGCCGGGGTTATCAAGGTGAAACCGAGAAAAACCCGCCGGAAAAAACCCACCCCGTCCAGATACCATCTGAACGCAACACCGGACCGAGGCGTAGCTAAAACACAACTAACGCCGGGCCCAACATAGTCCGTGGAATTAGCCAAAACACAACTAACCCAGGACACATAAATAGTCCGTGGAATTAGCCAATACACAACTAAACCAGGATACACATGACACAGTAGTACATATTTAGAAAATAAATCAATAACACTTGTATATGTGATAAAGCTACGAGAGGCTGGCTAGGCCTAGGCAGACGGATAACAGTAACATGTCGGAATATAAACAAAAAGCACTGAATTATATCACAACAGGAACCACCGCCAACACACCACTGTAGCAAACACTTCCGGCAAAGGGAAGAACTGACTCGGGACCCAGAAAAAACTTCACTAAGTGAAGAAAAATACGCTGGGAACGACAGCAAAAATACGCTACCTCATCAGAAAGATAAAAGGAAGCAATAACGTGTAATGAAAGCCGCCTGCATCACAAAGCTAGCTAACTGTGAAAAAGTTCACCTGTCCACAACAGGACCACGAGGGTACATCCGAAATAGATGCCCCAAACATACGACCCAAAATACACTGCACTGCGGGCAACCAGCCCAGGACACTCCTGCTACGCATATCCTAACCTTACTCGATACATCCCGGAGTAAACAAATGAGAAAAAACTCACTAGGGACGCAACAAATGCGGAACCCGCGGAGCGTGGGGAGACAGGTCCGGGCAGGCTGAGCGCAGAGCAGAGAAGGAAGAATGACGCCTGCAGTAGCGTCTAGTCAAAGATCCACACAAGTACATCCACGATATGATGGAAAGCTTATTAGATAGTTATTCTTATTTTCTTTTTGTTTTTATTTTTTACGAAGTTTTTTCGTAGTGAGAACCCAATTCATAATGACTGAAGCCATGAGTGAGGTCGCGTGCACTCATGATGAAGGCTCCTCAGTTTTTTAAATGCTCTGCGCGGTAGATTCAAACTACGGCGGATTAGTGTTTGAAGAGGATGCCTTATGTAATAGGCATGTTCGTCAATGATGGAGGGGCCACTAATAAATATGCAGCATGTGGTTCAGATTTCGCAATGTCTGCCAGGGTTTTCACTTCGTTTACCCACTCCGCTACCTTTTTTCGCACATAGTCTCTCTTGCAATCTTCTGTGCCTATTACTGCTCCCAAATGGCGTTGACCCTCCTTTGTAATCTTCACTCCTGTCCCATCAAAAGTCTGCACCGCTTCTTCATACTTGTCTTCTTTCACTATTAGTACAGATTTACTAGCATTCGGATGGTACCCAATGACTTCGCCAACCGATTGTACACTCCGCCACCATTCTTTGAGATCCCCTATTCTTCCTACACCTGTGAGGTCATCTGCATATGCCACTTGTTTCACTCGGGTTGCCTCATGTTTTATTTTCTGCTGCAGAATAGATAGTGCCAGTGCGTACATTGCCATTGCCACTGGATCTCCTTGCGTTGTTCCTTCATTTGATTTTTGAGAATTTTCATTTCTTCCTTCTTTGTGCTTCCAACTATATACAGGTTAGCTGGCTCCTTATAAGTGTTTTCTATGTACTTTGCGATGCTCGGGCATTTGATCTTGATGTTGTGAATAGCTGCCTCCCTATTAATGGTGTTAAAGGCATTTGTTGCATCCACTAGCAATACCGCTTCACAATCTTCCTCCTCATACACCTTCCCCATTGCATGTATTGCTGCTTCTCCTCCGGCTTGCTGTCCTGCACATACTTGTAAGTTGCCCACTGCTCTTTGTACATCTTTTCCAAATACGGACATGATTTCTTTTCCTATAATCCTTCTAAGAACTTCCCCAATGCCTACTGGTCTAACTCCTGGATTCTTATTTAAAGGTATCAGGCGACATGCTGTCAGAGCTTCTATGTTCACGCACGGTGATGATGCAAGTTTCTTTGCCAGCATTGCTATTGCTTCACAAAGGTCACCCGCGGCTGAACCAAACTTGTTTTGACTTAGGAAGATCCTCCAAGTCTTAGCATCTACACCTGATGGACCTGCTCCTCCCTGTGTTTTCAGCGCCTTTCTCCATACGAGGTCTCCAGTTATATTCTCATATATCACCTGGTCTGGAGGAACATATTCCCCGTCTAGTTTGGCCTCATCACTTGCTGGTTTTGCTTCTGGGTGTTTCTCCTTTAGCTGGTCCAAGATGCGTCGATTCACGTCGTGCACCCCACTTGAGGCTTCCCCAGTGACCATTCTGACTGCCTGTGCCACTTTACCAACCCTCATGCTATTTCCCACTGATCGTGCCATATCATCTGGCTTCCTCTTTCTTCGTTGTTTTGTTTTCAGTCTTTGCTGGATTGCTCGTACTTGGCTAAGAATTTTGTCTAACTCCCCATTTTTCCACCACTCCATTCTCTGTTTCAGCGCTTTAATGTTCTCATTCAGTTTTGCCTTTGGTCTTTTTCTTTGAAGGAAAAACTGAGGAATGAAAGAAGCTATCATGATTGCCACGTGCGCCAAAGGGGCATCCTGAACATACCTTAGGATCATACGTCTGAGTTCCCCCAGCATGTCTTTTGCGGCTTCACAAATCGGTAGTTCAAACTTATTATGTTACCATTGTATCACTTCTGTATAAATTTCATTCACTAATGTTGTGAGTCTGTCACCAGAATGTCCCATCTATTCTCCACCATTCATGTTTACGTTACGAGGTCGTTCGTTCTGTTCACGATTTTCGATTATTTCTCTCTCATTATCTTCGTTTACACCATTTTCATTATATTGTTCAATACCTCTGTTGTCTTGCGAATTATTGATTCCTGCATTTTCTTCTGCAGGCTGCAGTTGTTGATTGTTATTACCTGCATTTTCTCTAACAGGGTTTGCCTGTACATCCCCATTAACTACATTGTCTATTTCACAGTTCATTTGTACTGCATCCCTCACTGTATTATGTCTTTCATCAGGATTATTCCTCGACTGGGACCGAGTTCATGCCATCTTGTCTTATTATCTTAATTATCTACCTATGCCCTAATATTAAATCTATATATCCTTACTTCCTATGGGACGAGCCTCTGCCCGAAAAAAAGTGAAAATGTTAACATCCTATGAGTAGCGTTAGAAATAGAAAGAGTAAGAGAAGTTATTTAACTCAATAAGTATAATGCAAAGTTACAGAAAATCAGGCTATTTTACCAGATGGAGACTGAAAAAGAAAAAGATTATATAAAACAATAGTCGTATAGCTATATATATAGAGAGAAGCTACTGTGAAACAATTGAAAAGAGTAAGAGCAGTTATTTAACTCACAAAGTATAATGCAAAGTTAAAGAAAATCATGCTATATTTTAAGACAGTGACTGAAAATTAAAAAGAAAAAAGAAAATATATATAAAATAATAATAGTCGTATAACTATATATATAAAGAGAAGATACTGTGAAACACTATGCAAGGAAATATATTTGTACCTAACTAAGCAACTACGCTTGGTGTGTGAGTTTCAGTATGTAAGGTATCACATGATACTAAAATACCTGAACAAGTTATTCGGCAGTTACAAGAACAGGACTAAATAAATAAACGTAGTGTTGGGGGAAAAAAAAAAAAAAAAAAAACACACACACGAGAAGAAAAAACGTGAGAAAAAAAAACTAATAAAATAAATATATATATATATATACCTCAACACTACCATCCTGTAAAATCCTCTCAAAACACTGTCTCTTCTCCTCAACTGCCTTTCTCACCGTATCATTCCACCACTCGCTTCCCTTCCTGATACCTCTGCCTCCTACTTTCCTTTTGCCGCATACTACCTCTGCACTTGCTTTCACTCCTTCCTTAAACTGTTGCCATTCAACCTCTACTTCTCTCTCTTCCATCTCTCTCACTTCCATCCACTTTTCATTTAGTCTTTCCTTGTACTCCCTCTCTTTTTCACTCTTCTCTAACTCACTAACTATTATTACCTCTCTTACTTAACGCTTGTCTCTTATTCTCCTGTAACTCTTAACTCTTAGCTTTCCCTCCACCAGGTAATGATCTGACATACCCTCCGCCTCACCTCTCATCACATTCACATCCAGCAGTCTACACAATCTTTCCCTTGTCACCAGCACATAATCCATCAATGCCCTCTCTACAATCTCTCCCCTCACAAGTCTATGCCAGGTGTACTTCTGTATACGCCTTTTTTTGAAGAACGTATTACCTACACTCAATCTACACTCTTCACATACATTTTTCAGTCTTTCTCCACTCTCGTTTACACCATCCACACCAAAACTACCGATGACTCCCTCAACAGGCTCATTTCCTACCCTAGCATTTAGGTCCCCTAAAACTATAACATTTTCATTTTCATCAAACCCTTGTAGACAATCTCTCAAATCCTCCCAGAAACCCTCTACCTCGTCTAACTCTCTTTCACTTCCTGGTCCATACGCACTTACAAAAACCCACCTTTCACCCTTAAACCGCATTCTCACCCACATTAGCCTTGATGACACCTCTTTCCACTCTTTTATAAACTCTCTCAACTCCTCCTTCACAATAATAGCCACTCCTTCTTTCCCCCAGACTCCCTCGTCTACTCCCGACTTTCTACCTATCACGTTTCCAAAATCCACTTCTCCCTCTCCTTTCATCTTTGTTTCATTCAGTGCAAGGACATCATACATCCTTCTTTCAAATAACCTTCCAATATCCTCTCGCTTCTCATTCGTACTACATCCACACACATTCAAAGCTCCTATTCTTAGGGTCCGGGATCACGAACCCTATCTCTGTCTCGTTTTTTTGGTAGATAGTATGGGTTATTATGGTATAACAATGAACAGTAGAAGCATAAACACATACAGTAGGCAATAATACAGAAGTTAATTATAAATATAGAGACATTGGATGTATATATCGTGGCACAATTGTTAAGACTGAGGTTTAAATATATCAGGGCTCTTATTCATTGGACTAGTAATGGCATAAATGCTACAACGGAAAGCACTAGATCCAACCTCTGATGTATATTCCCAGTGAACAAAGAACACAAATACTCTACAGAGTTCTATATGCAATAATAGGCTATCAAACTCTCAATAAATGTGCGTCTACTCTAGGCTTAATGTTATGTGAAAACAGCCTATTACTACCTATAACCGAAGGTGCTTGGTTACGGTATGCAAAGTAAGGTGGTAAGAGAAGTTACAGCTTACGTTACTTTAATCAATAAATGTCAGGCACTCCTGCATGAAAGAAAGTGCACTAAAGTCCTTCAACACCAACAAGGAATCTTCTTTAAATGTTAGATGCTATAAAGATGGTCGTATCGGAAATGGAACCCAAAAAGGCAGGCAGCGGAACAATGCTCGTGCAGGCTATGCACACAAAAAGGCAGAATATATAATGCCGTTGGAGCCAAGAATATCCTAAACACTACAACAATAATAATGATCGCCACAACAATGCAGTATTCCTATCAACAAAAAGAGCCTAAGTTGTTTGTGTCTCAATACATCAAACTAGGCTGCGAAATGCTTGTGTAATCATAAATGGGTATGCATAAAAAGAGTAATTGGGTTAATATACTTAATGTCTACTATGACTGATAAAGTCTAGCTAGAGTCAATGATAGGAGATACTTGTGCGCATGGCATGCCGCATAGCCTAGTGCAAATCTCAAGTCTGTGCGTCAAATATTACGTTATAGGGAAGGGTAGCTCTCTTGAGAAACCTTAATACCGAAGTATTAAGCGTTCTCCTGGCGTACCTCAAAGACAAACAATCGAGACTAGAACAGTGCAGAATGGTATAGGCAAAAAGCCCTCATTCGTGCATGCTCTACTCTCAATGGCACACAGACTAGAATTTACTCAATCAACTCCAGTTCTCAGGTATGTCGTGCAGCTTTTAACTAAAGCCAGCACTCATAGGAAACAATACCTTATAATATCAGACTCCTAGTCTAGCATTATCTAATCCAGCAGAACACTAATAATTATAGGAAGCGGTACTAAACAATATGAATGCCAAACAATGCTTCGTGATCTTAACAACTAACATACATGGGTTATATCAGACCTTAACGCACAATACAACTGGCCAGCATTAAGCTGATTTTGCAGAGTTAACCAGAGGGGGTATAATATTAATAAAAGGTGGTGAAAGATATGGAAAATGAGAGAGATAGGCAGAGGAAAAGATTCTCAGGAGCAGGGCGGGGAACAGGTATCAAAGGATAAAGAGGGATGCGTTCTAGAAACCAGATCTGAGGGAGAGAGTGGCGAGGGACCTGTATATATACTAGCACTAGGTCGAGCCGCGTGGGAAAAAAGCGGTAACAAGTCCTCTAACCACTACCAAAGCAGCTAGCAAAACATTACGTCACCAAGCATGGTAAAGAACTCCCTCAACCAATCCCCACGAGGCCAGCCAGCTATGACGTCATCGAGTATAGCAAAACACTACGCGCCCCCTCTCACTCTGTTCTACTCTCTCTCTCTCTCTGATCCTATCATTACTAGTTAACCCTTTCAGACTCATATGACGCAGAGGTTGCCAGATTAGCAATAAGAAAAAAAGTTGTCTCACTCTTATAATTGCCTCTCCAAAATTAGTTTTCTGCCCACAGCTAACTCAAAGACAACTGCGGAGGTTGAAATAACTAAACTAAAGGTTTCTAAATACCCCTGATGGTAACAAAGGTTTTAAAGTATCCCTAATAGGCTCAACATCGCGTCATATGTCGGAAAGGGTTAAGGATAAAACATATACTTTACAATTAAATATATAAAGCCTTGACATGGGTGAAAGCAAAGAGCCTTTCTGGACTGCCCATGACACGAGCTTTCATATGAAATAAAGCACACCTTAATACATAAACTGTAGCCACATCCACTGTCCTGGCGATCCTAGCGAGTCACTGTAGGACAAGCCATGCAGTTCTAACGGAATGGTTAACGTCACACCCCCCACAAGATTTTTCTCAGAGGCCCAAGGCTCACAAAAATCTGATGGTTGGAACCCATGCTATATCTCTACTTCCCATCACCCAGCGGCAGTAAAATATCTGGCACAGTTCTTCAACAAAACATTTTACAAAATTATAACCCTCCCCAACACAATAGGTTAAATTATATGTAGTTATGCCCCACAAGAGCGAGCTTCTCTAGCCCAGCATTCTGAGAGGAGTGCAACTCAGAATTACTGCTATTACATACTGAAAAAATTCAACTATCAAAGAAAGAGTTTTTTATTTGATTTTCTATGTTTTTAATTTGTTTATTTCGGCTGCACTATAGGGGCAAGCCTATTTTTTTTCTTCTATACCAAACGCTCAACTCCTGCTTTACAACCCCATACGCTGGGCTACAACCGCGAGCCAACAAGCACCAAGCGCAAAATACTATTCAAACTAAAGCAGGAGGCTACCCGTGTGTCAATCTACCCAGGATCATATACCCTTGAACGACCATCTGCAACCACGTTGTCACAACCGGCAATATGGCGTATGTCCAGGTTATATACCAGTAACCTTAGTGACTACCTGGTCAGCCTCATATTCCGATTGTGAAACTGGTCCAAGAACTTGAGAGGGTGATGATCTGTGTGGACTACAACGACCAGACCATAGGCTGGAACATAGACCTCGAAATGCCCCAGCGCAAGCACAACCGCCAGCAGCTCCTCCTCGACAACAGAGCAGCTCCCCTGGGCCGAATTGTACTTCTCCGAGCAGAAACTAACAGGATGCTCCAGCCCATCATCGTCCTTTTCCACAAGGACGGCACCAGCCCCCACACCACTAGCCTCCGTTGCTAGTTGGAAAGGTAGGCTAAAGTCAGGGGCCCTGAGGATCGGGTGAGTGCACAACAGGTGTTTTACTTCTCTAAACACCTTCTCACACTCCGGCACCCATTTGAACTTCTTATCCTTCCAGTTATCCTCCACCTGAGCTTGACTGTCCCGTTCTCCTTCTCCACCTTGACTGCTAAACGTCATCACAGGCACAGTGAGAGGCTCAGGGGGGTGCCTCCCATACTCCTTCACAAGATTAACATGACATAACTGATTGCGCTTCCGTCTGTCTGGAGTGGCTACCAAGTAATCCAGGTCTCATAGCTCCTCAACCACCCTATAAGGACCAGCGTACTTCGCGGATAAGGGGTGACCTACAAGGGGCAGTAAAATCAACACCTCCTGACCCACGTGCAACTCCCTGAGTTCAACCTTGAGGTCGTACCTGTCCTTCCTGAGGGCCTGAGAGCTAGTCAAATTACGGCCAGCCAACTCCAGACTGCGCAACATCCGTTCTCGACTGTCGAGGACACACTTGAGCATAGAACAAGGTTTTTCTGCGCCCTCCCATACTTCTTCAACCATATGGAGAGGCCCTCTGACACGGTGTCCAAAGACGAGCTCATCAGGGCTGAATCCCAAACCTTCCCCAGGTGCCTCCCGCACAGCAAACAAAACACATGGCAGGCCAAGATACCAATCCTTCCCACTCTCAAAGCAACAACAACGAAGCAAAGATTCTAAGGCTGAGTGCCATCGCTCTAACACACCCTGGCTCTCCGGATGATACGCAGATGACACAACCCCAACAATCCCATGCTGCGGCATTGCTTGAACAAAGAGGCTAGAAGTGAAGTTGGGTCCCTGGACTGACTGAATCCCCTGCGGGTAACCATACCGGGAGAAATACACTAGCAAGTTTCGGACCACCGTCTTCGCCGCCCCCGTTCTCATAGGGTACGCGTCAGGGTACCTTGTTGCTACATCTCCCGACTGTGCATCACTGTCCTCCTTCAACTCTTTCATCTTTTTAAGCCCATCCTCTGCCTTTTCAGGAACAGTTACTGGGTCTTCTCCAGACTCGAAATGTGGTCCTAATAATGAGTCCCCGAGAAGGTCCGTTGATACTAAACTCTCAACTGTATCAACATTCAACCCCTTCTCGGTACCCTTCCGGCGCTGATCTAAAGATTGTTGACCAGAATGTGACTCCCTGGATGCAGGATCTCCGGTGACAACACACGCCATAGGCTGCACCTGACACTTCTCAACCCTTTCCTGCTCCTTCCTACTCACGTCGGCCGGCTTCTCGGCAACGACCAAGGGTGGAGCCTCAGAAGTAGGTCCCGCAAAGTCGTTGCCGAGAAGGAGGTCGACGCCCCCAACAGGTAAGTTCTCCACAATTCCTACATCCAGGTCCCGAGTCACACCATCAACTTCCACCTTCATTCTTACAAGCGGGTATGACCTTGTCGCATTAACTCCCTGAACCACAACCACCCGCGCCGTATTGACAGGTTTACCAGTGAAATTTCTCAGCAGTGTTTGCGATGCCCCAGTGTCACGCAAAATTCTCACCTCATGTCTTCTACCCCCCCACTCCACACAACCGAGTCCCCTGTGGTCACTAAAGGCATCACGGACAGGGAATAAGCCTTCCGGATCCTTCTGCACTGGCAGTGTATTTACCTCGGAAGAAATGCCTCTAACAAACTCCGATGTCCTCTTGAACACTCCAATGCCGTGAGCAAAAGACACGGCTGCCGGAGGAGGTCGACTAGGGCACTCATTTGCCTTATGACCCTCCTGGTGGCAACTAAAACACATAAATTTCGGTTTCGGCTTATACTGTGATGTAAAAGGCCCCTGACTTTTCACATACGGTGTGGTGTAAGATTTGGATTCAGTTTTAGTTTCATGGCTCTTCTGTTTAAATGTGTCATTGCTACGGGGAGGGGGAGGATAACGGTCCTTAGCACTTACATCGTACTTCTGTGAGGACCCGCAACCCCGAATCAACGACAGCCATCGATCAGCCATTTCTGCTGCTTCGACTAGAGTTCTTGGGTTTTTCTCCTATACCCGTACAGCCCCGGCCGGTTTTATTATTTTTGCGCACTAGAACACCGGGCAATTTTTCATTTTTTGTTTTTCTTATAAATATATCAGAATGTGTTAGAAAATAATGATAGACATGAAGAAATGTGAAAAAAGTACTTACCTAGGCCATTTGGGGGTCCTGGGAGGTAGTGGGGGCCCTAGCCTCAGTGGAGCCTTAGCGCCATTTCAAATCTCCCGCGCCAGCAGCCAGTTGCCAGCCGCCAGGTAGCATGACTTATTTAGCACCTCTCGGACATAAAGTGCACTTCAGAGTTCATAGAATGTCTTTGTATATCACATAATGTCAATATAACTGAAGTTGTAGTGTGATAAGTGCCTTCATTCAAGTATTACAAGTGCGCATGAGTGTTAGCGTCCCCGTTGCCATGGTGATGGCAGCCATCTTGGGCGGCCATCTTTGCTCAGGACAATAACAAAACGCACGTACGAACACACGGCCAGACAGCAGACCGACTGACCCACATTCCACAGCACCCTTCCCTCTTTCTTTCTCTGTCTGGCTGTCACTTTCACTCAAGGTCACTCTGTCTCTCCTTTTCATTGAATTATTTGTACTTGTTCATTGTTTTACCTAAGATTATGAGGTGTATATACATTGTTTTACACACTTATTGTCTCGTATTCTTATAATTATTTGCACACAGTTTTATAAGTTTAGAATTTACTTAGTGTTTTATATTGTTCGGTACTTTGCACTTGTAAATTATATATATACACACTGTTTTATATTCACTTTTTGCGTCTTTTATATACACTGTTAGTATTACATTATAGCGTCTTTTATCGCAGTCTTTGAACACTTTGAACACTTAGAAGTGCTCGAGGGTGTGATAATCCCTGAAGCAGGTGGAAAAACACAGTCCCACATCACATTCTTCACACATCGTCCGGGTGTCTGTCCGTTTGGGTGTGCGTCTGCCTGTGTTGCGACACACATGACACCGTCTGCGTGGGTTGGGGATTACTTGGTTGGGCGGGACAAAATCGCAAAAGTGGCGTTGTGTCAGTCTGGCGGGGCCTTCTGGTGCTTGAAAACGAGCTGCAGGACGTTGCTGGCGGCGTGGAACATCCCTGAAGAAGAACAGAAGCTCCCGTGCAAGTTCGATGCAGTACGACTCCATCGTCTCAACTTCACCTGTTATTTCATGATATTGGATGTGGCAGTTGTAGAGGGTGAGGTCGAGTAAGTGGAAATTTTTTTTTATACCACCTCATCGTCTTCCTGGCACACTCGACCGACGATATGACAGAGTCTGACTTGTCAACCAGCCGCGTGTTGATGTTGTAGTCAATGATTGCAACTGGTTTTTTGACCGCCTCACCTGTGGCTCTATCACGGCGTTTGGTGTCCTCTAAGCGGGGCAGGTGGATACTGGTGAGGATATTGACGTCACGATTGTCCATCCACGAGAGCATCAAGATACTATTTGCCTGGAGGTGGATGATGGAGCCCTTCTCCCGCCTTTCGGGTAGCTCTGGCATGTAGACACGATTCCTCCTGACGGTGCCACAGACGCCAGTGTTTCTGCTGTACAGGAATTTGGCAAGGGAAGGGCTGGTGTACCAGTTGTCGAGGTACAAGATGTGGCCCCTGTCCAAATATCCCTCCAACATGGTGATGACAACGGCCCCAGATATCCCATATGTCCTCTCCTCCACCAGTTCAGTGACCTTGCCCATGTAGAGGATGATGTCCTGGATGTAGCCGGTTTTGCAGTCGCACATCACGAACAGTTTCAGGCCATAACGGTGACGCTTGCTGGGGATGTACTGTCGGATGCTAATATTCCCCCTCCACAGCACCAGACTCTCATCAATGATGAGTTTTTGGTGAGGTTTGAAGGAGGCTGCAAACTTAGTTTTCAGGTATTCAAATATAGGTCTTATCCTCTCCATCGGGTCTTTGGTATTCCTGGAGCGTTCCTGGTTCCTGGTGTGGCTTGCCAGGCTATCAATAAAGTGCAGGTTTCCCATGATTGCCGTGAATCTATTCCTGCTCATGACTTTCCCAAAGAAGGGGGTTGCGATGAGGGGATCACATGACCAGTACTTCCTGAGAGACGTCTTCTTGGTGACCCCCATCAGGATGACCAGTGCCAGGAATGCGTAGAACTCATCGGAAGACAAATCCACCCATGAGAGACGTGCCGAGTTCCTCTTCTGCTCCTTCCCTGCCATAAAATATTAGTTGTACCAGTTCGTCTGGTCAACAATCAAGCCGACAAGGTTGGCAGTGAAGAACTGCAGAAAAACACCAAGTCTTGTGGTGTCAGGTCCACGATTAGGCATGGTAGGGCCGGCCTCAGCTGCCCCCACAAAGTGGTATTGTCCTGGTAGATAGTTCTCCCCATCCACCCAATCCCACCTATCAGCGCCTTCGTCGTCGCTAGATGGGGCATCGGGCTCATCAGGGTCATCGTCAGGGGCACCGGGGCGGGTCGGGCGGGTGCGGGTGGAGCGTGGGCGGCGTGGGCGAGAGGTGGACCGGGGTCTGGAGCTAGACCTCGAACTTGATCGAGAGCTAGATCTAGAGCTCGAGTCGTTGCTGGGGCGTCTTATTTGCTTCACCTTCTGCATTCGGCCGCGGGTGGCACGCCCGCGAGATATGACACGCCCACGTCGTTTGCTTGCAGGGCGTTGGGGCAGGTCGGGGCGCTGTGGAGAGGCTGGTGATAATGCAGTGGCGCGGGAGGGGCCTGGTTCAGGTGAGGGAGACATTCGTGGGGGGGTGTACGGGATGGAGCCTGAAGGTGATAGTGGGGGGGAAGAATGGCGAGGCGGAGAGTCTGGTAGTAGTGGTGGTGGTGGTGGTGACTCATCCCTCCCCGCGTGCTCTGGATCGGGAGGGAAGAGGGAGCATTTTGGGTCACGTGACTGCCCTTGTCTCGCACCACGTTGTGCCCTTTGTCCATCACCAGGTTGTTCCATTTGTCCATCACCACGTTGTTGTTCGTCACTATGTTTATGACGGCCATAGAACCTCCCCGGGGTATTTTTCTTGAGTGGGGAGATTATGCGAAGTGGGGGAGAAGGCAGGCGGGGTTGTGGGGGTACCTCCTCTTCACTCCCAGACTCGCCCCTTCTTCTCTTCAATCCCCTTCGTTCTTCCCCAGGTACACGCACGTAATTTTGAGGGTATGCAGGTTCATCTGGAACAACCTCTTCCCCACTTTCTGAGGATTCAGTGGGGTCTTGGGGAAGTGGGCGGCGGGGAGGTGCACTTGCCCCTTGCTGTCTTTGTGACGGCCTTCGCCGCCTGACAGGAATCTGAGCAAGCTCTTCCTCTAGCTCTCTTATTTCGGCTTGCGAGGGGGCATACTCGTCCAATGCCGAGTCAGTGTCACTATCAGGGCTGTCAGTGTCGTACAGTATATCCATGACCTCCTCTGTACTGCAGGGGCGGGTAAGGCGGGCACTATAACGTCGAGACATGGTGTTTCACTCGAGAGGGTGCGCGGTAAACTGACCATGAGGTGTGGGAAGGCGGGTGCCCTCTCCCGTCCCCGCGCGCACACGCGTATGGACAAAACGTTTTGGAATTAGTCCGCCGGATCCCAAAGCAGTTCCCATATTAATCTAGAGCCACTCTGAGACTTACGACTGGAGCTATAAGGGTGACGCGTTAGGCGCGTCTCTGGGGCTGTGCGTTACATACATAGCCGACGTGTCAGACGCGTCGCTGGGGCTCCACTGGTTAAGTTCAAAGTTAGATCACCGCCCGTGCTCTAAAAGAACTGCTCCAACATCATCAACTGCTTAACTCCATCAAACGTTGTTACCTTCTCAGATCGGAGCCAGTTCCCCATAGCATCGGACAAGTCCCGGGCGTGTTCCAAAAAGGTGCTATCTCTTCCCTTGGTTACACCCCGGAACTTCAAACGGTACGTTTCTGGTTGCAGTTCGTAAGCCCTCAGGACAGCCTCCTTGAGATCCTCATACACAATACATGACTCCAAAGGTAACGCATCGTAGGCTTTAAGACCCTTGCCTATTTATCTAGAGGATACAAGTGCTGCCCATTTATTCTCTGGCCACTGGTGTTCCTGGCATTTCTTCTCAAAGCGTGCAAAAAATTCTGTTACCCCACTCTCATCAAACACCGGAACCAGTTTCAATAAGTACGAGAGAGATTGATCAGGAGCACCGTTACCAGCCCCAAGTCGCTGTCCCGTTGTCTCTACTCGCGACTTCTCTACGTCCCTGTCGGCACAGTACCTAGTCGACTCAGCTTGGATTTTTGCTAGCTCTATTTGCTGCTGAAGCTCACCTGCCCTGCTAGCCTTTCTCTCTTCGATCTTAGCTGATTCTATTTGCTGCTGATGCTGAAGCTTAGCTAATTCGAGCTTAAACAATAATTCTGGAGATAACCCTTGAGGAGGTGAAGGTGCTACAATGTTTGAAATTACCGGTGGTCCCCCCAGGGGCAACCCACCCTGCCAGTCACCACCCACCTGTGGAAGAGTACCCGGGTTCGGCAAACTACTGGGATGGCTGGGAGTCGAGTGTAGGGGAAGTATGGCCGAAGGGCTCTGAGCACTCAATCCATCTCGCTCACCAGTCACCCTGCCCAGTACACACGTTATCAAGTTATCCCTTGTCATGCTGCTAGTAACCGCATGACCGATAGCTGTGGCCAGGCATTGAAGACCGTACCGATTCACACCCTCCAACCGCTCGGCAGTAACAGGCCATTGCAAAAATATCCTAGCATCCTCCTCACAGTTCACCTGATTAACCATATCATCATACTGCTGTTCCTCAGTTTCGACATTACGTACTGTGTCTCCATTCTCCTCTGTTCCGGTATAAGACATGATGCTCACAAAAATTTCCCACCTCAATATTCAGAAAAGAAGTACCCCAAACTCTTATACCTCAATATACACACAAAAATTCTCGGAAATACTCAAGGGCTATACTATGTTGCCAAAAAAAAAATATTCTTGCTGATCCCCGCAAAATATTCCCAAAAACAACAAATGTTTCCTGCTAATAAATGTAGGTTCACCAAATCCTAGGTAAGGTCGCCATTTGTTACGACTGAGGTTTAAATATATCAGGGCTCTTCTTCATTGGACTAGTAATGGCATAAATGCTACAACGGAAAGCGCTAGATCCAACCTCTGATGTATATTCCCAGTGAACAAAGAACACAAATACTCTACAGAGTTCTATATGCAATAATAGGTTATTAAACTCTCAATAAATGTGCGTCTACTCTAGGCTTAATGTTATGTGAAAACAGCCTATTACTACCTATAACCGAAGGTGCTTGGTTACGGTATGCAAAGTAAGGTGGTAAGAGAAGTTACAGCTTACGTTACTTTAATCAATAAATGTCAGGCACTCCTGCATGAAAGAAAGTACACTAAAGTCCTTCAACACCAACAAGGAATCTTCTTTAAATGTTAGATGCTATAAAGATGCTCGTATCGGAAATGGAACCCAAAAAGGCAGGCAGCGGAACAATGCTCGTGCAGGCTATGCACACAAAAAGGCCGAATATATAATGCCGTCGGAGCCAAGAATATCCTAAAGACTACAACAATAATAATGATTGCCACAACAATGCAGTATTCCTATCAACAAAAAGAGCCTAAGTCGTTTGTGTCTCAATACATCAAACTAGGCTGCGAAATGCTTGTGTAATCATAAATGGGTATGCATAAAAAGAGTAATTGGGTTAATATACTTAATGTCTACTATGACTGATAAAGTCTAGCTAGAGTCAATGATAGGAGATACTTGTGCGCATGGCATGCCGCATAGCCTAGTGCAAATCTCAAGTCTGTGCGTCAAATATTACGTTATAGGGAAGGGTAGCTCTCTTGAGAAACCTTAATACCGAAGTATTAAGCGTTCTCCTGGCGTACCTCAAAGACAAACAACGAGCTTAGAACAGTGCAGAATGGTATAGGCAAAAAGCCCTCATTCGTGCATGCTCTACTCTCAATGGCACACAGACTAGAATTTACTCAATCAACTCCAGTTCTCAGGTATGTCGTGCAGCTTTTAACTAAAGCCAGCACTCATAGGAAACAATACCTTATAATATCAGACTCCTAGTCTAGCATTATCTAATCCAGCAGAACACTAATAATTATAGGAAGCGGTACTAAACAATATGAATGCCAACCAATGCTTCGTGATCAACTTATCTTAACAACTAACATACATGGGTTATATCAGACCTTAACGCACAATACAACTGGCCAGCATGAAGCTGATTTTGCAGAGTTAACCAGAGGGGGTATAATATTAATAAAAGGTGGTGAAAGATATGGAAAATGAGAGAGATAGGCAGAGGAAAAGATTCTCAGGTGCAGAGCGGGAAACAGGTATCAAAGGATAAAGAGGGATGCGTTCTAGAAACCAGATCTGAGGGAGAGAGTGGCGAGGGACCTGTATATATACTAGCACTAGGTCGAGCCGCGTGGGAAAAAAGCGGTAACAAGTCCTCTAACCACTACCAAAGCAGCTAGCAAAACATTACGTCACCAAGCATGGTAAAGAACTCCCTCAACCAATCCCCACGAGGCCAGCCAGCTATGACGTCATCAAGTATAGCAAAACACTACGCGCCCCCTCTCACTCTGTTCTACTCTCTCTCTCTCTCTCTGATCCTATCATTACTAGTTAAGGATAAAACATATACTTTACAATTAAATATATAAAGCCTTGACATGGGTGAAAACAAAGAGCCTTTCTGGACTGCCCATGACACAAGCTTTCATATGAAATAAAGCACACCTTAATACATAAACTGTAGCCACATCCACTGTCCTGGCGATCCTAGCGAGTCACTGTAGGACAAGCCATGCGGTTCTAACGGAGTGGTTAACGTCACACAATGCATAAGTGTGTTGATTTTCGGTGTGAGGATCCTAGGTTCGAATCCCCGGACTGCCACATGTGTTTGTTAATTTCATTAATCGAGTTTAGGAGTAGAGTTGGTTATTGGAGAGAACATATTAATAACATACTGTCACTGTATGTTTGTATAGTAGTGTGCAACTTGATTCAAATCTCGTGGGTAGTGTAAGGGTATGAGGCAAAGCTACTTTCGTTTAGGTATATGTAGAGGTCTGTTGGACGAGGGCCAGTCAGACATATTACAACATATTCATATGAGCGAAGGAGCAAAATGGAGGACAGTGTGTAAGTGTATCTAATTATTATGTTACCTCCACCAACCGAATTTACTCCTAAACTCAATTAATGAAATCAACAAATACATGTGGCAGTCCAGGGATTCGAACCTCGGATGCTCACACCGAAATTCAGTGCATTTATCCATTGCGCTTCGAAGACAGTTAATTAAGATTAGGCCTATATGTTAAGCCTGGAAGGGACTTAAGTCAAGGGCGTCACTCAATCAATGGTGTGGGGAACAACTAGGTTCTTTCTTATAAACACAAGATACATAGGAACATACAATAACCCCTTCCGACATCTATGACGCGATCGCGTCATATGGCGGTATGCCCAAGAGTATCATATGATGCGATCGCGCCATATGAAATTAGTGAAATAGCTCAATAAGTAAGTTATATGACGCATTTGCGTCATATTGAGCTCAGTAAGTTAGGTAAGTTAGATCAGAATCTGTTGGTTGATGGCAACCCCAAATACCTCCGACTGCTACCGGTACCTCAGTGTCAGTGACAATAGGTATGATCACTATAAAACTCCCAAATCTACAGTATATCTTAACCCCCCCCCAGACATAGGTTGCTAACTTACTGATGGGGTGGCGGAGCGCCCGGTATTTCCCTCAAAACACTTTCTCTGACACTGAGGTACCGGTAGAAGTCGGAGGTATTTGGGGTTGCCATCAACCGACAGATTCTGATCTAACTTACCTGACTTACTGAGCACAATATGACGCAAATGCGTCATATAACTTACTTATTGAGCTATTTCACTAAGTTCATATGACGCGATCGCGTCATATGATACTCTTGGGCATACCGCTATATGACGCGATCGCGTTATAGATGTCGGAAGGGGTTAAGTGTGGGGGAGTACTGAAGCTTGATTCTAGTGAGGTCTCTTAACCCTTAAAGATCGGGGCCCGACTTAAGTCCGAATCGAGAAAATTGGACTAAATGGCGGGGTCCGACTAAAGTCCGTGGGTGTATTCCTGCCCTAATTTAGGTGGAAAGCGAAACTTGGTGGTCAGGCGGTGTACTACAAGGTCCCACCCCCACATCCCCACTGCATGACCGTGACTCAGTAACCCTCAAGCAGCCGTAATGGAAGGTCAAGATTTGCCCGTGTCTGATTCGGTGGCCCCTAGTGCGTCGCGCCACCCTACTCATCACGCCCGGCTCATCACTCATCACGGCCCACTCATCACGCCCGGCTCACCGCCCAGGAACTAGATATCATGCTGAACTCTTCAGAACTTTCTAATAGGCTGTTGAATGAAACCATGGAAGTCTAGGTGAGAGTTTTGATAGTGTGGATGACTCGGAAGACGAAAATATGCCGATCATAGGCTTTCACCCCAAGCATAATTTGCGTGTCGCAAATGTTGTGGTTGATGTTGCACAGACTGTTGAGCAAAATGGAGACGTTCCTGACGAAGAACATACTGGTGTGGGTGTTGGTAAGTACAATTTACATTTTATAATTGCTTGAAAGTTTGATTGCAAGCATTTTATCACCTTACGAGCGGGTGGTGGAGTATATTTCACTGTGCCGCCCATCGTTTTTTTTTTTACCCTAAATGGGGTTGTTTCCGTGCTCTCTTTCATGCATAAACAAGACCCAGAGCGTAATACAAGTATGTATCCCTGAAAGGGCGTAAATTGAGCTTTCCAATGACACCCGAACTATTCTTCTACGATAACTGGTTGTCTTGCAACGATCGTGCAACACGAGTGCAAAAACCCTAAAATACGGTAATTTCCTTATATAATTCCCTGTGTGGCGAGGGAGGGAGCGTAGATGTAAGTGGAGTAAAGCTCAGTAGGTCCACGGGCCAAGGCGGCCGTGGCGAGCGGTCAGGAGGTAATTTATGCTACTAATCACCGCTCCGCTCTCATTCAGAACACATTACGTCCTCAAAATTGCACTCTACAAGAAATTTCCTTTGCATTTTATAGCGTATTATTTGCAGGCGTTCGGTAAATTTCTCACGATAACCAGGGTGTACGGTACATTTCTCACGATAATACAAGCAACAACGAAGCTTGGCGAAGATTGTGGTCTACAATATACCTTTTTATAATTGCATGTGACCTTGTAATTGCTTGAAAGTTTGATTGCAAGCATTTTATAGCGTATTATTTGCAGGCGTTCGGTAAATTTCTCACGATAACCAGGGTGTACGGTACATTTCTCACGATAATACAAGCAACAACGAAGCTTGGCGAAGATTGTGGTCTACAATATACCTTTTTATAATTGCAGTGACCTTGTAATTGCTTGAAAGTTTGATTGCAAGCATTTTATAGCGTATTATTTGCAGGCGTTCGGTAAATTTCTCACGATAACCAGGGTGTACGGTACATTTCTCACGATAATACAAGCAACAACGAAGCTTGGTGAAGATTGTGGTCTACAATATACCTTTTCATAATTGAATGTGACCTTGTAATTGCTTGAAAGTTTGATTGCAAGCATTTTATAGCGTATTTTTTTCAGGCGTTCAGTAAATTTCTTACGGTAATATAAACAACGAAAGATTGAATATTTGTGCTTGGCATTACAAGTGATCACTCCCATAATCGAACTATATGGGCCATGGCCAGTTCGGTCACAGGGAGTATTCGGATACACAGAGTAAATTATTTATTTGTCATTATTATTAGGTTATTAGTCCTTTTAACTATTTATTTGTCTCTATTATTATATTGGCAACATACCTTCATACCAGGGGTCATAAATATATCAAAATAAGTCCTGTGGGACTATGAAATAGCTATTATTGGACAAGGAAAATATTTTGTTCATCCCTCCACGGGAACATCAACAACAATGTCAACAACGTATCGCCGTCGGCAGTGTGCAGTACTGCCAATACGTATAGCGACTTCCGCTAGATCTAGAGACCTTTACTTCGATCTAGCAGCAATGACTTACACTAGCGGTTTTGTTTTGAAATTTCAGAACAATTTCGAAGTGATATTATATGGATTTTGCCAATTCATATTTCTAGTGGTATTTATCATGTCTTACATCTAACAATATATTATGCTAGCGGATTTAACTTCAATTGGTAACCCTCCCGCTCGAGTCGGCTCGAAAAAAATTGATAATAGTGGCACTTTAGTAAACAGGTGATAAACAAAACCGCATGCGTATCGGATTGGTGTATCGGTATTATGGTAAGTTGGTTACCTACTATTGTTTATAAGATAATTATAGTAAGTAATGATAAGTAAATTATTATATATCGGCCTTTTTTTTTTTTTTGCTAGATAGCGGGAAGAGGAGATACCTGCAGGACCGTGTCACAGGCAACAGGACTGTAGTTGTTATCTCCAAACCTGACGCTGTCCTGGAGTATAATGTGAACATGCGGTTCGTGGACAAAAGTGATATGCAGATCACTGCTGTTGACTGCCTGAGGAAGACCTGTAAATGGTACAAGAAGGTCGTACTCCATCTTCTTGATGTCACTGTCCTCAACGCATCCAACCTGTGGATGACGCACACAGGAAAGAAGACCTCTGTAAGGCTGTTCTCCAAGGGCATCATAGAGGCCATCCTCCGTAAGCACGGAACCACACGTGCGGCACCAGTTCCGAGGGCGATCGTGGATTTTCCCAGCCGCCTTGAGTGCCGGGACTACCTCTTGACCCACAGGCTTGTGACTGTACCTCCCAACCCTAACCAACTTGCTGCTGGCCGGGTGGCCAGAAAGAAGGTGTGCCACATCTGCAGTCACACGACAAGGAGGCCCCGACATAGGAGGGAAGTCGCGTCCAAGTGTAGTCGGTGCGATGTGGGACTCTGTCCTATTCCTTGCTACACCGAGTACCACACACTGGAACACTTCTAACCTCCTCCCTTCTTGCCAATCATTCATAACTTCATTCAATCATTCATTCATCTATTTCAAAGTACCTCATGAATTCATGTCATTCAATCATTCATATGGTGGAATAGCACACTACCCAAACACAAGTGCATTCATCATCATCAGCAACATCACCCATTACATCCATAAGTTTCGAATCTCATCCATCCATCAAGTTATTGGTCCACCTTATACATCCATGTCATTCATTCATACATACATTCATACACTCGCTATAGGCAGTTCTGCCTTTTGTCTACCTCAATCACATTCATACACTCGCTATAGGCAGTTCTGCCTTTTGTCTACCTCAATCACATTCATACACTCTCTATAGACAGTTCTGCCTTTTGTCTACCTCAATCACATTCATACACTCGCTATAGGCAGTTCTGCCTTTTGCCTACCTCAATCACATGTGGATTACACCTCCTGGGAACACCACAAAAAAAAAAAAAATCGTCAACACTACTCCATAGGGTGATTTGGAAATGTGTTGAAATAATATTATATATAAAACAAAAACCAAAATCCTGCAAAGCAAGCGAAACAGAGAGAGAGAGAGAGAGAGAATGCAGAAACTGAACTGAAGAAAGAGTGAAAAAGATATAATAATACAGAAATATTACAAGCAAATAAAGAAAGAGGGATTAGAGAAAATAATAATGAGAATTACATATACGGATGAGGAAGAGAAAGAGAGAGAATACAGAAACTGAACTGAAGAAAGAGAGTGAAAAAGATATAATAATACAGAAATATACAAGCAAATAAATTAAATAGAGGGATTAGTTAGAGAAAATAATAATGAGAATTACATATACGGATAAGGAAGAGAAAGGGAGAGAGAAAGAGACAGAGCGCGCGAGAGAGGGAAAGCGAGCGAGCCAGAGAGAGAGAGAGAGAGAGAGACAGGAGGAGGAGAGAGGGTTAGAGAAATAATAATGAGAATTACATATACGGATGAGGGAGAGAGAGAGAGAGAGACAGAGCGCGCGAGGAGAGGGAAAGCTAGCGAGAGAGAGAGAGAGCGCGGGAGGTCAGGGCAAAGCGACGCGATCCAAAACGCGCCCGGGAAATAGACCAAAAAGTACCTCCTCTTCCTCACCTCTTCCCACCCTCCACACTCGCTCATAACATCCATACTAGACTTATATGGGGATATGAAGAGTTGCTCTTTCCAAAAATGATCGTTTCGTTCGCATTGGAACCATATTAACGGCGCTAGGGCGAGTTAAAGTGAGCGAATATTTCGGGATTATGCCCGCTGGGCCGCACGGTGTAAAATACCTTACCACCCGCTAAATATGGGTTAATCAATAGTGTGGAGAACAACTTAGTTCTTCCTTATAAATACAAGATACATAGGAACATACAATCATTATATATATTAAATAGAGACAGTAAGAATGATGAATGATCTCTTAGAGAGACTCAATAGCTAACTGGAGTTTAGTGTAATATAAGGTGTATTATAGGCAGAGCTCTTCACCTATAGGTATGCAGCGGTTTTGTAACTCAGGAGTCAGGTAAACATGTAACAATATACATATAGATGAATAATTACATCATGGATAGCATGTGAGGGTCTAATTGGCAAACTGATATTAACAGATTACGGTAAAGGAGGCCTGAAAGCCAGGGAGTACTCTAGGTCTCTACCTGAACAGAAGTTACTGTCAGGTGATTTAGGGCCAGGGAACACCTAGATTCTTACCTGTTCAGGATTAGCCATTGCAGGTAGTGCAGGTCAGGAAACACTGCAAGTCAGAAAACACTCCTGGATCTGAGAGCATCTATGGGGCCAGAGAGCACCCAGATCTCAGATGGTAGTGAGATAACTTCCTAAAGATCTGCCAACCTCCTATTATACTTTTCTGAAGGTGCCGGGCTCCGTCGGTTTGTAGACGAAAATTACACAAGTGGGGGAACACTGAAGCTTGATATGTCCCTTTCGCCGTGGCGTGGGTGGTGGGGGTGTGGCTGCCTCACCATTTTTTTTTTTTTTTTTTTTTTTTTTTCTATGTGATTGAGGGAGGCAAAAGGCATAACTGCCTATAGCGAGTGCCTCCCCCATAGTTGAAAGAGTGACAGGGCCAAAATCAAGGGACGTTCGAGCCAAAATGGCTGGACACACGGAGTTTGAAGCAATTTAAGTCATAGGAAGAGGGAAAGACTGATTCTGGGAGAGAGTTCCAGAGCTCAGATGTTGAGTAGAAGAAAGTTTGAGAGTAACGTTTCACTCTTGGGTTGGAGAGTTGCACAGAGTAGGGGTGGGATTGAGTTGCAAGACGGGTACCACGTGCCCTACGTAAAGGAGGTGGTATGCACTGGGATAGCTCTGAGGAACACTGATTATTATAGTAGCGATAGAATAGCGAGAGAGATGCAACATTGCGGCGGAGAGAGAGAGGTTGCAGAGAGTTGGTGAGTGGACGGGAGTTAATGATACGAAAGGCCTTCCTTTCAACTTTGTCTAGGAGAGCGGTGTGAGAGGAACCTCCCCACACATGTGAACAATACTCAATACAAGGACGCAATATGCCCCTGTACAGAGCAAGAAGCTGTGCAGGGGAAAAGAACCCCCTAAGGCGGTTGAGCACACCCAGCTTCTGGGAGGCTGCCTTAGCAAGACTGGTAATATGGTCCTTCCAAATGAGAGCAGAAGAAAAAGAGACACCAAGAATATTGAGAGAAGATGAAGGGTTGATTTTTGTATTGTTGAAGAATAAGGGATAGTCCGCTGGGAGATCCTGACGGGTAGATAGATGGAGAAATTGGGTTTTGGAAGCATTAAAGTTAACAAGGTTTTCTCTGCCCCAATTGGAAATAGTATTTAGATCAGAATTTAAGAGTTCTATGGCTTCATTACGTTTGTCGTTGAGGGATTGCTGGCTGGGGCGTTCTGAAAAACTAATGGAGTAGTGTAAAGTTGAGTCGTCTGCGTATGAATGGATGGGAATTAAGGTACAGTTAAGGAGATCATTTATAAAAATTAGAAAGAGAATAGGAGATAGGACAGAGCCCTGAGGAACACCGGAGTTTATAGGGTGAGGAAGTGAACAATGGCCGTCCACAACCGCAGCTATGGAACGGCAGAAAGGAAATTAGAGACAAAGGCACAGATGGAGGGATAGAAACCGAAGGAGGGTAGTTTAGAAATTAAAGATTTATGCCAGACTCTATCGAAGGCTTTCGATATGTCTAGTGCAATAGAAAAAGTCTCACCGAAGTCCCGAAGGAGGATGACCAAGAGTTAGTAAGATATGAAAGAAGATCACCAGTAGAGCGACCCTTAAGGAAGCCATACTGGCGATCTGAGAGCAGATTATGAGAAGAGAAATGCTTAAGAAATTTGGAAGCAAGAATAGTTTCAAAAACTTTAGAAAGACAAGAGATAAGAGCAATTGGATGATAGTTGGAAGGTTGAGAGCGGTCACCCTTCTTTGGGACAGGTTGAATGTGAGCAAACTTCCAGCATGAAGGGAAGACGTTAGAGGATAGACAGAGACGAAAGAGTTTGCCTAGGCAGGGAGTCAGCACGGAAGCACAGTTTTTGAGAACAACAGGAGGAACACCGTCCGGACCGTACGCCTTATTAGTGTTAAGCCCAGAGAGGGTAGAAAGTACATCTTTAGAAGATATTAGGATATTAGGCATAAGTAAGAGAGAGGAGGGTGGAGAGGGAGGAATAGCACCGGAATCATCCAAGGTGGAGTTTCTAGCAAAAGTTTGAGCGAAGAGTTTAGCTTTGTCAGAGGAAGAAGTGATGGTTGTGCCATCAGAGTGGGAAAGGGGAGGGAAAGACGAGGAAGAGAAATTGTTGGAGAGGTTTTTGGCTAGATGCCAGAAAGCTTGGGAAGAGCTAGAGTTGGATAGTTCAGTGCATTTATTATTGATGAAAGAGTGTTTGGCAAGTCGAAGAACAGATTTGGCTTGATTCCGGGCAGAAACATATGAAGAATGAGAGTCTTGAGTTTTAAGGCGTCGGTACCGTTTGAATGCTTCCTCCTTATTGCGGACAGCAGTAGAACAGGCGTGAGTAAACCAAGATTTTTTAGCATTAGTCTGAGAGAAAGAGAATGGAATGTATGCTTCCATGCCCGATAGGATTACCTCGGTAATGCGTTCAGCACTCTCCGAGGGTCCCCGGCCATGGAAGCAGAAATCATTCCATGGGAAATCAAAGAAGTACTGCCGAAGAGCCTCCCAGTCGGCAGCGCCAAAGTGCCACAAGCGCCGCCGGCTAGGAGGATCGGGTGGCTGTACTGGAGAGATAGGACAGGTGACAGAGATAAGTTTATGGTCGGAGGAGCCCAAAGGAGAGAAAAGATCGACAGTATAAGAAGAAGGGTTAGAAGTTAGAAACAGGTCAAGAATGTTGGGCCGATCTCCGATGCGATCCGGGATACGGGTGGGTTGCTGAACTAACTGCTCTAGGTCATTTAGGATAGAAAAGACGTAGGCTTGTTCACCAGGTGGATCAGTAGTGTGAGAGGAGAGCCATTGGCGGTGGTGAACGTTGAAATCTCCTAAGATGGAGATTTCTGAGAAAGGAGAAATGGATAGAATGTGTTCCACTGTAGAGTTTAGATAGTCAAAGAATTTAGGAAAGTTGGTAGAG
>JAVRFV010002426.1:0-17500 GCA_032716605.1 Paralithodes platypus | reverse complement strand
CTTAAATAAACTATAACAAGATTTAATAAAGGAGTATATGCTTACGTTAACTTTAGTGTGAGTCTGTACTCAACACTAAACTCTTCAATGCTCTATGAAAACACTAGAAGTCTAGTCCTACAGCAAACAGATATGGAATCTTCTGAAAACGTCTGATGCTCTAAGATGCTCGTCGAATATAGAACAGAAATAATGCAGGGGCAGGACACCAAAGTGTGTATCTTAAATACACCAATAAGTAGGATACATATAATCAGATATATAAAACAAGGGAGTGCAACAACTCTGTGACAGCACTAATAATAGCCACTCAAAACAGTAGTTCCGTAGCCAAAGTAACAGCCATACTGGGTTGTGCACTATGCATCAACCTAGGCTAAAATAATATGTGAATAATTCCTAAAGCATACACAGATAAAGTTAATAAACACAATGCTGTCTTTATTACTAATAAAGTCTAGCAGCGGCATAAAAGGTACCAGGAGCCTAGGCAGAGTGCAAGCATGCTCGTAGCCTACTGTCTCCCCTTGAACAGATTTCCCTTATGTTACATTAAGTGACTAGGAGGCTCTCTTGGTAAGTCCAGATCTCAAGTATCTGGTCTTGCCCTGGCACTCCACAAAGGTCAACAAAATGAGGTAGCAAGCATACAAGTAAGAGTAGGCAAAAGCCCTTCGCTTGTATACTGCTACACTCGCAAAGGAAAAATATGCACAAGGGTTACAGGCTACCTAGCTCCGTCGAAGTCGTACAGCCTCTGACTTGCCATATACATAACTCAGACAACGACCAAAGATACCCTCCACTGTCTAGCATTAAATAGTAACAAAGAACAACTCAATAATTAGAAGAACCCAATGATAATATGACTCCATGTGACTATGACTAATAATCCCTAAAGCTAGTGCAAAACATATATGTGAGAACTGGTGCTGGTAATACGACTGGCCGACTACGGAAGTCGTATGCAGAACCAGAAGGGATAAGTAATTGAATAAAGATAAGAAGTATTGGAAAAGAAGAAGTTCAGAGAGAGAAACAGTAGTACAGGGGGTTAGATTGGGGACAGATTGCAAGGGACGTCTAGGACCAAGTACAACATACCAAGCTCTAAGGAGACACGCGGGTAGGAGCCCCCCAGCACCAAACTGAGACAGCGGCACCCAATCACAGACCAATACGTCATGAAGAGCAGGCGTCATATGACGCGCCAGGCCCGCCGGCCAATCACGAGCGTGGGAACCTCCGCCCGAGCGAGGAAGGCACACGTACATACACACGCACATAATACCACCTCGCTGCCTCCTTCGTTCTCTCTCTCCTTGCAATTCACACTACATATATTATACTCTATCACTGATATAAAATACTTCCAAGTGTCACAGACAAGAATAAAGACCACCACTGATCTGTCTGTGACATCATGAATACTAAGAAAGAAAGAACATCGTTCTACGATTATTATAGCCCATTTCACTGCCCTGGCGAGCGCTAGCGAGTACGAGCACCTTCTGGCAAGCTGGCCAGCGTAACACCCCGCCCAAGATGTGGGACGTTTTAACCTCAGGTAAACGCCACATCTAACCAGACAGAATGCTCACCAACTCCGCCTCACCCAGCTACTCCCCCAAGTTGTGAAAACAAGGCACAATCACAAACATAAAACACTTCATTATATAAACAAAATCTACACAACACTTCCCCCAAAATAATAGTATCACTTAACAATATTACGCTCAACGAGCAAGCTTCAACAAGCCTAGCCTACTAAAACAAAAACTCAGAATGTCTTAGATTCTAGCTGTAACATACTGCACTTATGTACTATCAAAAGAAAGAGTTTTTATGTGAGGTTTTTGTATTATTTTTAATAGTGTTTTTGGCGGTTTTGCACTACAGGGGCAAGCCTAATTTTTCTCCACTCTCAAACCAACACTGACTGAACGGCGAGGGTGCTCCTTAAAACATACCCTCCCGTGACAAACAATCAGCCAGAACATTATCAGTGCCCTTACCATGCCACACATCCAACTTGTGTTCCGGCAGCAAAATAACACCTGACACTGATAAACTGCCCAGTCCATCACAAGACTGGCACTTCTCTTCGCTCTTTCCGGCAACAGGACCTGCCAATAACCTTTCACTATTTCTACCTTAGTGATAAACGAGGCAGCCCCGATGCGGTCTATGGGGTCGTCAACTCTGGATAAGGTATAGGCGTCTGTCAGGGATGATGCACCAACACTCTTGCAAACAACACAAACACGGATCTTGCCACTCAACTCAGGTTGCAAAGTCACTAGCAATGACCACTCACGATATCCTTTATCCCTCAGACCCTTTTCCAACATGTAGTCCAGGTCTGCTTTCACGACAGGCTGTCGAGCAGGATTTATACGGTAGGGAGCCAATTTGAGCCTTTCACTGTCTCCAGCCTCCATGTCGGGTTCTACCCCGTACATCAGGCCTGGAGAATCAACAAACATGCGGACGTACTGCCACAGCCTAGTAAACAACTTCTCTTGGCGCTTAGGAACAAGAGGTTGCAACTTATCTCGAAGAACAACATACCTAGTGCCCTCCCACAACCCAGCCGGGACCATAGTTTCTACACTATAGTCTCCCTCCTTCTCCACCTTTGTCCCTAGAACAGCCAGGTCATGAGAGGGACAATCTGTACCACCTGTGCAGTCACTCCCATAGTTCATAATTGCTAAGGCTTCCCCGCCGATACCGTACATGCGCACCCCCGCATTCCTTGCGACTACACCTGTCGGCGCAGCATCACCGCCTTCAGCGCCACGGCCAAATACAGTCGGTCTATGGTAGGGCTGTTGCATTCGACTAGAGCAGCATTGGGAGGCTATGCGACGACCGGGCGCATCCACTCCACAGCCAACCTCACCAATCTGCTCAATGTCCTGATTCTGACCACCACCCTTAGCAGCCATGGGTCGACCCTGACCTGACAACCATGCCAAGCCTCGTCGCCCACATTGAACCACTGAAACAACGAGGCCAACGGTTTACTAACACTCAAGTGACCTGCCAGCGGAACATCGTGCACCGCATGAGTTGTGAGGCCTGCGTTCTCGGCACAAACAGTGGGGTATGAACCGAGCAGGGGCTGGATCGCTGCACGCTGCTGCTCAGGCAGGTGCTCAAGCGCTTCCACAGCCACCTGACTCGTGTTCCCCGCCCACTGCTCCGCCGAGACATGACAATCCCAACTTTTCACCACCTGTGCCTCACTACCCCCTATCCTTCTCCACCTTGGCCGCTGCAGACCAACACAGGGACAGTAGACTGCTCAGGTGGTTGCCTCACAAACTCCTTTAACAGGTTCACATGACATGCCTCCCCGTCCTCATCAAGTTCAATAGCCCCGTTCCCACAACTCTCGAGACAAAGATCTTCTAGTTGCACCTGGGAACTACTCTGTCGCGGAGTGCCATCACGCCCTACCATGTCACTAGGGGGGACAGGTTCTGGGGCCACTCCGGAGCTCACATTTGGTGCAAGTACCGAGTCACCAAGAAGTGTCGCTGGGTCCAAACTCTCAACCCGACCACCAGCCTCGACTTTCTCCTTCCGACCCTTCCTCCGCTGGTCTGAAATCTGGGTATACTAGGCTGTGACACCTGAGCGGACTGAGATCTCTCGAGCCCCTCTTGCCCCTCCCTACTCGTGTCGGCCGCCCTCTCGGCAACAACTAAGGGTGGAACCTCGGAAGTAGGCACCGAAAAGTCGTTACCGAGAAGGAGGTCGACCCCCTCAACTGGCAATTTCTCCACAACACCCACATCCAACTCCCGTGTCACCCCGTCCACCTCAAGCTCCACTCTGACCAGCGGGTAAGACCGCGTAGCATTGATACCTTGAACCACCACAACCCGATCCGCGTTAATAGGCTTGCCAGTGAAGTTCTTAATAAGTGTCTGGGAAGTGCCCGTATTATGCAGCAACTCAAGCCTATGCTCCACACTAGCCCACCTCACAGTGCCGTGCCCCATATGACCATAAAAAGCATCTCGGACGGGTGACGAGCCCTCCTGCTGCTTCTGCACCGACTTTTTTTTTTTTTTTTTTTTTTAAGAGACAATGAACGGAGGAAGGAAAAACACAGATAAAACAAAAAGGTCCATGTGCCTAAAGGCATCCTCCATTCATAAAATGTTTGTAACAACTGGATTTAAACATTTGTAGATTGTAAGTTTGTGGAAAGCAATTCGAGGGAAGTGAATTCCAAAGAGTAGTAGCTCTGGGGATAAATGAATTCTGATAAGCAGAAGTTCTGCATTGTGGAGGAGAAAGTGTAAATTCATGGGCGCTCTCAGCTGCCCTAGTTCTACGGGGAAAGATGTGGAGAGGCGGCACAATTGAAGCAAGTTCCTCGGAACAATTGCTGTGAAAATATCTGTAGAATAATGCAAGGGATGCAACGTTTCTTCGTATGGATAATGTAGGAAGGTCCTGTGTGATTGCAGGGTTATTGATTAATCTAATAGCTTTATTTTGAATTTTGTCCAACTGCCTCAATGCAACCACTCCACTTCCACCCCACAGAGGTGAACAGTAATCCATCTGAGAACGCACATGACTTTTATATATCACGGCCAACTGCTCGTCAGTGAAGAATTCTCGAACTCTGTACAGGAGTCCCAGTTTTTTAGAGGCATTCTTAGCAATGCTTCTAACATAATGTGTCCAGCTCAAGTTAGTAGTTAATGTTACACCGAAAATGTCAATACTAGGGGAAGTGGGAATATTTACATCATTAAAAAATATATGGGAGTCAGTGAGATTCTGTCGGTTAGAAAATTGAATGTACTTGGTTTTCTGTGCATTAAAGGAAACTAGATTCTTTTGTCCCCATCCATTAATTCTAGAAAGGTCCTGGTTCAGAGAAATTGCAGTGTTTATTTTTGAATTTATAAGATCGGGTTGGGTGAAAGAATTGGTAAATGTGAAGGAACTGTGGAGTGTTGAGTCATCTGCGTAGGAATGTATTGGATTATGAGTGGTAGATATGAGATCATTGATATGAATGAGGAACAGAATTGGGGCCAAAACTGATCCCTGGGGAACACAAGCATTTATTGAGTGAAATTGAGAATAAAGGCCATCTACCATTACACATATTTTTCTGTTATGAAGATAAGAAGAAATTAGTGGAACTAATGATGCAAGGCCGTAGTGTGACATCTTCGACAATAAGGATTGATGCCAGACTCTATCAAATGCCTTTGATATATCCAGTGCTATTGTATGTGTTTCACCATGTTGGTCTGTAGCTTGGTTGATTTGATGCGTAAGAAGGCAAAGCATGTCTGCAGTTGATCGACATCGTCTAAAACCATATTGCCTATCACTGATTAATTTATTATTCTCAAGATGCTTAATTATGTGATTATTTAATATAATTTCAAAGACTTTACCAAGAGTGGAAGTTATAGCTATTGGTCTGTAGTTTGATGGATCTGAAAAGGCACCTTTTTTAGGAACTGGATGGATGTTTGCTTCTTTCCAGAGTACTGGGAAGCATGAGGTATGAGTACACAGACGGAAATTTTTCGCCAATACAGGAGCGAGCACCAAGGAGCAATTCTTAAGTACTATTGGAGGAATTTCATCTGGACCAGGAGCCTTATCTACCGAGAGATTCTGCAAAATAGTTTTGACATGTCTGGTGTGGATCTTAAGTGAGGGAATTTCAGGCGAATTAAAATTAAGTACAGGGACATCTTGATTTATTTCATCTAAGGTTGAGTTGGTGGAGAAAATATCCGCAAGAAGGTTAGCTTTACCTCGTGGGTCACTTACAAGATTGCCAGTCGGAGATTTTAATGGTGGAATGGATGAAGCAGTAGTGAAGTTGGATTTAAATGAGTTAAGAGTAGACCAAAATATATTGTTATCATTTGGATTATTTAGAAGTTTATTTGCCTGCTTGTGGAGAAAGTTTGATTTAGTTAGGTTTAATACAGTTTTGGCATGATTTCTGATGTTTCTAAAGTAATTAAAGGCTTCATGTGTTTTTGATCTTGTGTATGCATTGTAGGCTATTGCTTTTTGTTCAGTTACTCTAGCACAATTATGGTCAAACCATTTAGGTGAATTAGATCTTTTACTGTACTTTTGACGAGGAATAAAAGTTTCCATTCCAATTTTTACAAAATCTTGTATGTGGCTCAAGGTGGAGTGTGCATCATTAGAAAAGAAAGAGGTCCAGGGAATATCAATAAAGAAACCTTGAAGACCCTCCCAGTCTGCCCTATCGTAATGCCATTTAGTCACCAAAACAGGTTCAGAGTGGGAAGGTGTGGTAGGTGATAAACAGGTGGCCTGTATCAGACAGTGATCAGAAGATCCAAGTGGGGACCTCACTGTAACATCATAATTTTCTGAATTGGTTGTTAAAAATAAGTCCAGTAGGTGGGAATTATGATTAGGATTATCTGGTACACGGGTGGGTTGGTTGACTAGTTGAGTGAGATTAAATGAGTCTGCAAATAGCTCACATTCAAGACCAGCATCATCAGTCCTGGCTGAATGAGTGAGCCATTCAACATTATGGACATTAAAATCACCCAACACAGTGATTTCAGAAGAAGCATTTAAGTTGAGGACACTGAGTTGTGAGGACAGAGAATCAAAAAGACTTTGCTCTGGAGGAGTATTTGGGGAACGGTAGATGCAACATATGTATTTAAATTTACCAGCAGAAATTAATTTGTATATAGAATAATCAAAATAGGGACAATTGAAACTAGTAACCTCCTCCAGGGCAATTTCAGATTTTGCGAAGCAACATACACCTCCTTTAGGTCTGAAATTTTGGAGCAGTTGATAACCTGGAAAATTAAATCTAGACGTGTCAGATGTGGATGTTACTTGAGTCTCTGTCAAAAAAAGGAGAGTAGGGGATTCTGCTTGAAGAAATTGGTGTACAGAATTGATGTTAGAGTGAAGTCCCCTTATATTGCTAAAGAAAAAACTGCACCGACGAGCAGCTTTGGGACGTTGCAATGCTCTTGACACAGTCGCATGATGACGACCGGGAGGGCCCTGTGTCAATGACCCAACCCTGCCGGGGGTGGATATCCGAGGGACCACCAGGTTTGCTCTTAATAATTGTACTGCCATGTTTATTGGGTAAGGTGTATGGTGTTACATGTATGATATGTAGTGGGAAGAGTAGTGTTTTATGGATAGAGGATAGCAATGTAGGGCAATGTCGTGAAGTTGGATGTGTATGTTATATAAAGAGGGTTTTCCTGATACCCCTGATGTGTGAGGCAGAAAGATATGTATCCAGCTACCAAGGCCTGGGAGAGAAAATGGAATTCAGGCTATTCCCTGAGTCTCCCGAAACCTTGGCGGTAGTACTTCCCTGGGCGGGGCTGCCTACCCCTACTACCTACTGTGACTTCGCAACCGACATATTACCCCGGGCAAATGCGGAAGACCTCAAAGACACACCGATGTTGCTCACTAGTGACACCACTGCTGTAGGCGGTGTGCTCGGACATGAGCGCGCAATGTGTCCCTTCTCATGACACTTGAAACACTCCACTTCGCTCTTGGACTTCCTCTGAGGTGAGGAAGGGCCCTGGCCTTTTTTTAACGGGAAGGGTTTCGACTTGGGATCAAAATTGGCACCAGTACTCTTAAATTGGTAATTAGTTGTGTCCTTAATTCGGGGGTGTGGAGTGGTACGCCCCTGGTTACCGGCCTCAGCTCTCTGTGCAGACCCGCACCCACGAATCAATGACAACCTGAGGTCAGCCATCTGAGCCGCCTCCTGCAGAGTTTTAGGTTGCTTTTCTTTCAGGTTAAGAGTCAAGTCACTGCCAGTACATTTAAAAAATTGCTCTAACAACACTAATTGCTTCACTGCATCAAAAGTAGTTGCCTTCTCCGACCTTAACCAATTCTCAAATGCATCTGACAGCTCTCTAGCGTGTTCCTGGAAAGTACTCTCCTTTCTCTTGGGAACAGCCCTAAATTTCAGCCTATAGGTCTCTGGCTGCAACTCATACGCCCTCAGGACAGCCTCTGTCAACGCCTCGTAGTCAATGCAAGACTCTAGGGGCAAAGCATCGTACGCCTTGAGTGCTTTCCCCGTCAATCGTGACGAAACAAGGGCTGCCCACTTCTCCTCGGGCCATTGGTGCTCCTGGCACTTTTTCTCAAAACAGAGAAAGAATTCGGTAACTCCTAACTCATCAAACACTGGAACCAACTTTAGTAGATGCGACAGGGACTGGTCAACAACCATATTTTGGACCTAAAATCATAACTATTGCATAAATTCAAAAAATCTTTTTTAACAGACTTTTGCATTCACGCAACAAATGTTTGTGTGAAATTTGGTGAAAATCCGTCCAACGGACTAGGAGGAGTTCCGAAACAGACAGACGCCGACGACGACAACGACGACAACGACGATGACGACAGAATGTTTTGTTGTGTGGTACCCACTATACGGGGGGGGGGGGGGGATACCAAACTCTGCTTACGCAGAGTTGATAATACTAATGATAATAAAGTAGACGTGCCGTTTTGCCCAAAATCAAAACGGCATACCCAACTCTGCGATGGGTTACCATCATCACTACTGTACTAATACCATCATCAATCACAATCAACATAATCACTACTACTGCCATCATCACTACAACTGCCACAATCATCACGAGTACTGTCATCATCACCATTACTATGATCATCATCACTACTACAATTACAATTATCACTACTACTCTCACCATCATCACTGTCCATTGTCACTACCATCTTAATCACTACTATTATCATTGATACTACAACTATCAACCATCATTACTAATATCATCACCACCATCTTACAATCATCATTACTACTGTTAACATCATCACTACTACTATAACCATCATCATTACTACTGTCACAAATATTACCATAATTTATTCTACTGTCACCATCATCACTACTACTGCCATCATCACCATTACTATGAACTTCATCACCATAACTATCGTCATCATCACTACAAATTTCACCATCCTCACTACTACTCACCATCATCACTAATACTCACACCATCGTCACTACCACCATCACTACTTTCATTATTATCACTAAAACTATCATCATTACTTGTCACCATCATCACTACTATTATGACCATCATTACTACTACTGTCACCATCATATCTACTACTGTCATCATCATCACTACTGTCATCATCATCAATACAACTACAACCATCATCACTACAATTATCACCATTATCACTACTATCACCATAAATCCAAATATTACTACCATCACTTCTAATGCCAACTAAACTAACTTAACCTAGCAAATGCATAGCGAGATGTTTTCGCTCCCAGAACGAATGCGTTCTTAGTGTGTGAGCCCCGAAGCACACTAAGAACGCCATCATTGCTGGGCCCCCCCAGTTCAAGGAGGGTTGGGGGGAGGGGGGGCAAAACCATATTTTGGACCTAAAATCATAACTATTGCATAAATTCAAAAAATCTTTTTTGACTGACGTTTGCATTCACGCAACAAATGTTTGTGTGAAATTTGGTGAAAATCCGTCCAACGGTCTAGGAGGAGTTCCGAGACAGACGGACGACGACGACGACGACGACAGACATTTTTTTCGTGTGGTACCCACTATACGGGGGGGGCGATACCAAACTGCTTACGCAGAGTTGATAAACGGTTTATTAAAGAATGGCAGCCTGATGAGCTGAAAATACACATTTTACAATTTAGAGGATGGACATGAGATATACAGCAATGAAAATGGTAAACTGAGTTTACAATGTGTGAGTATAATATACGCAAAATTAATAACAAAAACAAATACAAAATATAGTAATGTTAGTGTAGAATACAAATGATCATAAACTAACCATGATAGTAAGTGATATACAGTACATATACACATTTACTTTACTTATATATACAGAACATACATATATATACACATACGTACACACATACATACGCATACATATACATACATATATACATACATAAACGCTCACGTATGCAAACAAACATACATACATACAAAAACTGTGCTAGTAGGGTCAGGTGAGACTAATAATTAGGAGTTAAATCCTCGGGAGAGATTAAATGAGGGAATTGGAAAAGGGTTAATGAGTCAACGGACTGTGTAGGTCATGTAAAGCCAATTAGAGTGGAATGTCAAACGTCGGAAGTAATCAAACGAGGAATTTGAAACAGGCAAAGGGTAAAGTTAATCCTCGGTATGAGAACAAAAGAAGGATATAAAATACGTGGAGACAGCTTGTGTGTGTGTGTGTGTATGTGTGTGTGTGAAGCAAGAAGTGTGATGAGAGCTAAACAAACAATATAACTCAACACACTATGAACAAGAACGTGTGAGACTGGGAATTTCGGTAAACAAAACACAACAAACAATGAGATGTTTGAGAAGTACAGTTGCCCAAGTAAGTTCCGTTCCTCTCCATGATCTTATGCATGGATATATAATACGTATGATTGAATTACAAGAGTAGTTTCGTATGCAGTGGTCAACTCATCCGATTAGTTAACTGATAATTTAAAAAAAGTATCCATTTATCTATTGCTAGACATCATGTCCTCTAATGGGACGGCCCCGAATGAATCGCCCCCATGCACCACTGTCCCGTCAGCCGATGCCCCTCCTCGCATCCAACACCGCTTTCTCTCATATACCTCTCTACTCCATCCTTCCACCTCACTCTCGGTTTGTTTCTTCCTTTCTGTCCTTCCACCTTGCTCTCGTACCACACTCGCAATTTATTCCTACTATGTTACTCTCACACATAAGACCACGACGAGGAACAGAACTTATGTGGGCAACTGTACCCTGTCCATCATAAATCTTGACTCAATAGGAACCCTCGAACAGCAACATGAGCCTCCACAATGCAAATGAGAAGTAATGAATTGATAAGAAGATTCCATTCAGCTCGGGATAGATTCAAAACCTTAAGGGGGAGGTAGTTGCTTTGTCTGGACCCCCTTCTCCCTCATGTTTACCATATTAATTTTTGAGATTTTGAAGACATTTTTTGTCCCTTAGTTTGGCGATTATGAGACCTTTAGCCTTATTTCTTTGTCAATATTAAGACCTTTCGTGCCATTTAAGTGTCGATTTTCTTCCTGGCGATAGCGAGTCTGTAATTTTAGAAGAGATTGGCCTTTGGCCAGGACATTTTATACCGAAAAAATTACAAATTTGCCTTGAATGGGGATCTAGCAGGTGTTTCTTTAGCTTGATGATGGTCTAGCAAGTAAACAACAAAATATATGAATAGATAAATAAATTATAAAAACAAAAAAACAAGCACTACCCCCTTAAGAACACGGTTTATTTCCTAGAGCATAAATGGCAACGCAACCATTTGAATCAGTATGGAACACAAACGGTACAATACAATGCTTTATTATAGCCCAGATGTTTCACTACTTGCCCTTTAATGGGGATGGGCGTTTATATTTGCTAATTTATATATAAGTTTACCATTGTTGTTTAGTTTCTTCCCTAAAAATCCATCAAACTAATTAAAAACACCCCCCAAGACCCTCCTTCAAGTTAAATTTGTACATTATTCGATAGAAAAATGTCCTAGCTGAAGGCCGGTTCATATTAAAATACAGGCTAGGGGAAAATCGACACCTAAATGACACGAAGAGTCTAAATATTGACAAACAAATGGGGCGAAATGTCTTAAAAATACCAAACTAATAGGCCAAATTTCAAAAGATCTGATAACTAAAGGAGCTAAACATGAGGAAGAAGGGAGAACAGACAAACGGCCCATCTCCCCTTAAAAAGTTCAAAGATTCGAAATGGTGTAACTACAGTATATACAGTATATATGGTGACCGGTCAGTTGAACCAGTGCCACTTCAACCAGTGCCACTTTAACCAGTGCTAACTCAACCAGTGGCCACTTCAACCAGTGACCATGTCAACCAGTGACCATTTTAACCAGTAGGTTAGGTTAGGTTAGGTTAGGTTAGATTAGGTTAAGTTACTGGTTAAAATGGTCACTGGTTAAAATGGTCACTGGTTGAAATGGTCACTGGTTGAAGTGGCCACTGGTTGAGTTAGCACTGGTTAAAGTGGCACTAGTTGAAGTGGCACTGGTTCAACTGAGTATATATATATATATATATATATATATATGCTGAGAACTGCACATACACGACAAGGGAGTGGAGTTCTCGAAAAGGGGCTCCAGTCCTGATATTATTCTTGACTTTAAGTGTGCTGGCTTAATAATCCAATAGGGTTGATAGCCAGCGAAGTCCTATATTAATATAAAACAACAGAACAAAAATACACGATGACTAGACAGTCAGAACAAAATACATGAAATATTTAACCCCTTCTGTATCGTCGACATTCTGGTTAATTTTCTTCTGGCTACTACTAATCGATGTTATTCAGTTTAGGAAGGATCTCTAGCAATTATAAGGCTTTCATCTATCTCAATCAACCCTTTTAACTACCACTGATCCTTCCTAGGCTGCATAAGATCGTCTAGATATAGCTAGAGTATAATACAACTGACGTCGCTGGTACAGAAAGGGTTAAGAAATCCAGAATCAAGCAGAAGAGAATGCAAGGAATGTAGTGGGAACAAAAATATCCCCCCCCCCCCCTCCCCCTCAGGCTGGACAGAGGCTAAAAGGAAGTAAGGGACTATGGGGTTCTCGAAAAGGGCTCCAGTCCTGAAAATATACTTGACTTGCAGTGTACTGGCTTAATAATCCAAAAAGGGTTGATAGGGAAATTCAGAAGACTGTAGCAGCAGGAATACCTCCCTCACCAGCCATCCAAAAGAAGCTGACAAAGTGCTTGCACCAGATACAGCTTCCCAAAAACACATAAACAATGGAGCAACTTGGTTGAGCCAAAGTACTTTTTATCATTTACTGTACTTCCCATTTCTCAACTTAGTCTACCCAGCCTTATGAGGGCTTTTGCCCAGTGGGCTGTTGACAAATGGTTTTTATTATTATTATTATTATCAACTTAGTCTTCTTCTATCCAAAACTCACTACTCTCCTACTTTACTATAGCCACCTGACCTGACCTCTGAAGTCCTATTTTAACTAACTATTCACGAACGATAGCCGAAACGAACAAAACCCGAGGAGGAGGTTTGCGATATGCGAGCAGGAGGATGGGAAGATGTAAGAGAGATAGTCACAGAGAGACACCAATATGAAAAAAGGGTATGTGAAAGCCAGAACCGAGGAGATGAGAGAGAAGTATTTAGACATATCTAACGTCGGAATCACTCTAGCCCCTATGATTTTATGTTGTCATTATTTTTCTTTATTTATTCATATATATGTATATTTTTTTCTTTTCTCGGCTAAATTGGTCTGGCAGTCTCTGAAATTCTACGTTGTATGAATATTCTTGAAATATTGAATGACTTTGTGAATTCCTTTGTATTAATTCGACCAAGTAAAACAAACAAACTCACTTTAATCGTCGATGTTGTTGATAAATAACTCCCAAGATGTGACCGGAAATAAATTAACGACAGAAAACTGCTGGGAGAAGTCCTTGTGTGTCTTCCTCTTACGAAACAGTTTGCGGAAGAAGGCCTAAACAGAGCGCGCGAGAGCAGGTGTGAAAAAGAGAAGAGGCGCCGCGGTGAAAGGCGGCGTGCGGGCGAAGAGAGCAAGAGAGGCAGCTGGAGTGGCCTCGACCTCAATACTACCACACAAAGAGATACCCAGAAAGGAGAGTGGTTGGAAGGAGAGCAGTGAGAGTGGCTGCAAAGAGTGGTGGTGGTGATGGAGCCCGAGTGGAAGAGGAAGAAACTATGTAACAGTGGGAAGTAGCTCAACAAGGCCACACCTCTCCTAAACGGCCGCAACAGTCGTAAACAACATTGTTTAGTGTAGGTTAGATAACGTTAGGTTTGGTTAGTTTAAGTTAAGTTAAGTTAAGACAGATTGTCTAGTTAGGCAATATTAGGATTAGTTACGTTGAATTAAGCTAGGTTACATAAAGAAAGTATAGCCATTCCGATTGAGGCCGTTTCAACTTGTAACCTAAGAGTGTATGAGGAACAGAGATAGGAGTGACTGCAGAAAGAGGGGTAGGAGAAAGAGTGACTCAGGATATGTTAATGTAAGTGATACAGGGGAATACTTATGTATTGGCTCATACCTAAAGGGGACATGTGTGCAAGATTGTTAATGAAGCAGAAACTAATACTTGAATGGAATTTAAGAAAAAGTTAAAACAAACTGTATATACTGTATAGTAAATATCCTATTCTAACATCAAACGTTATATGAATAAAGTAGTTTACAATTTATAAGTCAGACGTGTTATAGTAATTACTTATTGGTGCAATAATTTACACACTGACAATTACCTTCACCCGGCCTATATATCCGGATTATGTGAACGGGGTACAGTCGGCCAAATAAAAGATGACTCGGTACCAAGTATATTTGGATCAGTAATTGTTTTCGGCACTATCTAAGGTTTAAATCATCGTTCCGAGTACAAACAAACATGTTCCTGTCTTTACACACTCTATTCAACATCTGACAGACATTAATACAACACACAGCGAGCAAAACGTAATGACAGCGGAGACACGAGTTATTTGGCCAACCGTACAAGCTGCATGAGGGTAGTGTAAACACGAAAGCGAGGGGGATACGAGTGACAAGTGTTTTTTTTTTTCCTGGATTAACCCTATCTGGTGTATGGCGAGTCTGTTTGGAACCGCTTTGTGTCACTACGTTGGTTTGGAGATATTAAGACTGACAGCAGTAATAGAGGAATTGTAGTATATTACGTGTTTGTAGTGGCCGAACTATTATACTTACTAGAATGATAACAACGGAAGCTGTAACTATGTATGAAGGAGAGGAGTGGAGGTGAATGTACAGTCGTCGAATATGTTCTTTGCCGCTCCATCATTTTCATTATGCAATTAAAACTGGCATAATCAATTTCGAATATACTTTATTATGCATATTTGTATAAACTGTTGAGTGAATCACTGTATAACATAATTTGTAAACTGTCGCCAGCACTATGTAATATTTGCATAATGAAAATCACAGGGTGATAAAGAACTTAATCCGACAACTGTACATAATGGGGTTGTGGATTATGCGGTTCAGTAAGAGGGTTGTAAGTATTGTAGGTGCTGAATATAGTAGGTGCTGTAATAGCCAAGGAAGAGAAGCAAAACAGTACTATTCATTGACAGAGAGAGTCTTTGGGAAATTGGGAAAATGAAAGATAAGAAAAGGTGATACAAAGGAGTACAAAAGAAACGAGTACAAAGGAAATCAAGCAACAACAGATCTGGTGACTTTTCTAGGCTGCTTGTCCTCCAAAACAATGAGGATCAATCGTCCAAACAGTGGTTTAGAGTGGGTAAGGGAACATTGGAAAGGGAACTACTGCCCTGGAACTAATGTCCGTGGCAGGATTAGGAAGTTAGTAGGGGACAGATGGGTTAGTAACTGAGGGGAGGATAAAGTTATTCATTTACAAACGCAGTCAGTCGCGGGTTTGATGCAAGATATTTGTCTAGGCGAAGTTTAAATGAATCAACGGTGCTGCAGTCTATAACGTCTCGGGGAAGCCCATTCCACAAGTCGACAACTCGATTGAAGAAGAAATTCTTAGATTCGTGCGAGTTAAAAGATTTACCGATAATTTTGCAACCGTTTCCCCGCGTGTAATTAGATTGGTCGATAGTGAAGTACTTACTACAGTTCATATTGTCGATGCCTTTGATGATTTTGAACTCTTGAATTAAGTCTCCTCTTAATCTGCGCTGGGTTAAAGGAAATAGATTTAATTCTCTAAGACGCTCTTCGTATGGTTTGTTCTTTAGGCTAGGTATCATTTTGGTAACTCTACGTTGAACTCGTTCTAGCTTGTCTATATCTTTTTGGTAATAAGGGCACCAGGATTGAACGCAGTATTCCAGAAGAGGGCGGACTAAGGAATTGTAAAGAGTTAGGATAACTTCATTGGATTTATGCTCAAATGACCTGCCTATAAACCCAATTATTTTGTTTGCTTTCATAACAACTTCTGAACATTGTTGACTCGGTTTTAGGTTGCTCGATATTGTTACTCCCAGATCTGTTTCTCTGTTTACATTCTTGAGCTGAGTGCCATTCATCGAATAGTTTGCTTTCTCATTTTGGTATCCGATATGTAGTACTTTACATTTATCCGCATTGAAACTCATTTGCCAAATTTGGGCCCAACGTGACAACTTATCTAGATTGTGTTGCATATCGTCAACTTGTTCTTTTGAGAGTACGCTATTTGCAAATTTTGTATCGTCAGCAAATTTTGAGATTGAACAGGTGAGACCCGCATTTATGTCGTTGCTGTAAATGAGAAAGATAATTGGTCCTAGTACCGATCCCTTGGGTACCCCGCTACTTACATTGGTCCATTTAGATGCCTTACCGTTTATGACTACTCTTTGCTTTCTGTCGCGGAGCCAATTTTCTATCAATTTCAACACACCATCTTGTATTCCATGCGCTTTTAGTTTTAGCAGTAAACGTTTGTGGGGAACTTTGTCAAAGGCCTTTTGAAAATCAAGGATATAATATCTACAGCTTTACTCTCATCATAGAGGTTGAGGATACCGTGGAAGAAGTGTAAGAGATTTGTTAAGCAGGAACGTTTGCTACGAAAGCCGAAAGCTGTGTTGAGTATCTTTAAGTATGTTATTTTCCTCTAAGTTATTTACGATCCTGTCTCTTATGACTGTTTCTATCATTTTTCATACAACTGAGGTTAAGCTAATTGGACGATAGTTACTGGGTAGGGATTTGCTGCCTTTTTTGAATATCGGTGTTACGTTGGCTAGCTTCCACTGATCAGGCATAGTTCCAGACTGCAAGGATTTATTGAATAGCAATGTCAGTGGTTTGGAGAGCTCATCCTTAGCTTCCTTTAGAACTCTAGGTGAGATTGTATCAGGTCCAGGCGTTTCATTTGCCTTGAGTTTATCTAAACATTTCAATACTTCTCTCTCTGTAATGGTGATATTGCTTAGAACATCAGTATTATCTATCTGAATCGGCGATGCTGTAGGGATATCAATGAGGTCTTCTGTTGTAAAAACTGATGCAAAGAAGGTATTGAGGGCATTACTCATTTGTACTTCGTCTTTGGTATATTCTCCATTTTCATCTTTCTGATATAACTATAGAATTCTTTTGGGTTTGTTTTACTTTGATTCGCAACATGTAACTCCATTTTTTTGTTTTACTTTGCTTAATTAACCTTTTGGCTTTGCGTCGTAGTTCTACAAATTTCATCAGTTCTTCGTCATTTTGTGAGGATTTTAATCTATCATTAGCAAACTTTTTAGCAAGCAGACAGTTTGAAATATCTTTATTCCACCATTTGGGCTTATTATTATGGCCTGGACGCCGTATTTTCGATGGTATGCAGT
>JAVRFV010002424.1:0-92202 GCA_032716605.1 Paralithodes platypus | reverse complement strand
CACTCTCCGCAATCAACACACTCACTGATCTTGCCACTTAACACAGGTTGCAAACTCACTGGCAACGACCACTCACAACATTCCTTATCCGTCAGACCCTTCGTCAACACGTAATCCAGCTCTGCTTGCACCACAGGCTGTCGAGCAGGATTTATACGGTAGGGAATTAACTTGAGCCTTGCACAGTCTCCAGCCTCCATGTCGGATTCTACCCCGTACATCAGGCCTGGAGAATGAACAAACATGCGAAAGTACTGCCATTGCCTAGTAAACAACTGCCTGGCACTGTCTCCAGCCTCCATGTCGGATTCTACCCTGTACATCAGGCCTGGATAATGAACAAACATGCGAAAGTACTGCCATAGCCTAGTAAACAACTGCCTGGCACTGTCTCCAGCCTCCATGTCGGATTCTACCCTGTACATCAGGCCTGGATAATGAACAAACATGCGAATGTACTGCCATATCCTAGTAAACAACTCCTCTTGTCGCTCAGGAACAAAATGTTGCAACTTATCTAGAAGAACAACATGCCTAGTGCCCTCCCACAACCCACCCGAGACCACAGCTTCTAACCTGTAGTCTCCCTCCTCCACCTTCGTCCCTAGAACAGCCAGGTCATGAGAGGGCCAATCAGCACCACCTGTGCAGTCACTCCCATAGTTCATTATTGCTAAGGCTTCCCCGCCGATACCGTACATGCGCACCCCCGCATTCCTTACGACTACATCTGCCTGCGCAGCATCACCGCTTTTAGCGACATGCCCAGATACAGTCGGTCTATGGTAGGGCTGTTGCATTCGACTAGAGCAGCATTGGGAGGCTATGCGATGACCGGGCACTGCGATGCCACAGCCAACCTCACCAATCTGCTCAAAGTCCTCCTTTTGACCACCACCCTTGGCAGCCATGGGTCGACCTTGACCTGACAACCATGTCCAAGCCTCGTCGCCCACCTTGAACCACCGAAACAACGAGGCTAACGATCTCCCAACATTCACGTGACCTGCCCGCGGAACATCTTGCACCACCTGAGTTGTGAGGCTCTGGTGCTCGGCACGACCAGTGGGGTATGAACCGAGCTGGTGATGGAGCGCTGCACACTGCTGCTCAGGCAGGTGCTCTAGCGCTTCCACAGCCACCAGACTCGTGTCCCCCGCCCACTGCTCCGCCGAAACATGATAATCCCTACTCTCCTCCACCTGTGCTCTACTGCCCCCCTCTCCTTCTCCACCTTGGCCGCTGCAGACCAACGCAGGGACAGTAGGCTGCTCAGGTGGTTGCCTCACAAACTCCTCCAACAGGTTCACAAATGAATACAGACCACCCTTACAACACATCACAAACACCCCACACACCCCACACATCATCCTGGTTGGTGACTTCAACGCCAAGACGTCGGCCTGGTTTGTCGATAACCCCGACACAGACAGAGGGCTGGTACTACAAAACCAAACCGATAACCTCATCATCCTTAATGACATCCATCAACATACCCATATTCCTCACCAAGCCCTCTATAACCCATCATCTCCAGACATCACCTTTTGCTCCCCAGAACTCGCCCCCACAACATCCTGGAGGGTGGTCAGAACCTTAGGCTCTGACCACCTCCCGATCATTATCACCACCAAAACCAGACTCAGCCACAAACACACATTCACCAATTATAAAAGAGCTAACTGGGAAGCATTCACAAATGAGACAGAACAACACTTCACAACTCTAAACAGTACACACATCACTAACATCAACAATGCTGTACACATACTCAATAAAACTATCCAAAACGCTGACAAGAAGCACATTCCAAGAGGTAACAGAAAAAGACACAACCCCAACTTCACACCAGATATTCAAAACCTCATCAGACAATGCGACATACTGAAACACTCCCCAGCACCCCACACACAAGACATCACACAACAAATTCAAGCACTCAACACCCAAACTAACAACAAAATACAAGAACAACAAAAACTAAATTGGAATAACTTCCTACAAATACTTGATCACAAAACAAACCCCAAAAAACTCTACAAAACACTAAACAGCATCACACTTTCCAACAGCAACACAACACAATCACATGCTGCAATCACAACAACAGACTCTACTCCTTCATGTAAACAACAAGCAAACACTCTCATCAATCACTTCTCACATGTTAGCCACCTAAAACCTCACAAAGACGACCGACGTGTCATCCGACGAAAGAGACAATTCCCCACAGACCCTGACTATACACCCTTCACCAATCACCAGACAAAGCATATCATCAACAATCTCAAGCACTCAACCCGCCTGTGGCCTAGACAACATAAGCAACATACACCTCAGACACCTGGGACCACAAGGCATAACAAGCACTCCTAACATATCAAACTACAGCTATTCACACAACACAATACCAGACATTTGGAAGCATGGTATCATCATCACATTCCCCAAACCCAACAAAGACCCCACGCTACCCTCCCGCACCGCCCCATCACACTCCTTTGCTCCACTCCAAAGTCCATGGAACGCCTAGTTTACAACTAATTACACCTGACCCTACCCCTAGCTCCAACACAACATGGCTTTAGGCCACTGCACTCCACAAACACTCTTCTCACAGACCTTACACAAAGAGCTTTCGACGGCATCAACTCAGCTAGACCACCACACAGATCACTATTAGCCACACTCGACATTAGTAAAGCCTTCGATGCCATCCCCGCCACAACCTAACAAACAAAATCTACAACACAAACATGCACAACAACACAAAAAGGTGGCTGGCCAACTTCCTAGCAGGCAGATGTGCACACGTATCTTTTGCCGGTCAGTCATCTAAAATCAGAAACTTTCCAAACGGAGTCCCACAAGGATCCGTCCTATCGCCGCACTCTTCAATCTGTACATGCACGATATAACTACACCCAATATGCCCCAAATAAACTTAGCCTCCTATGCAGATGACATAACACTCACATGCACACACCATGACCCAAAAAGAGCAACAGATCTCCTTCAATCCTATCTCAACACACTACATGGCTGGTGCACTACAAACAGACTTAATCTAGCCCCATTTGTTATGACGACTAAGATAAGACACTAGGCAAGGTCGCCATTTGTTACGACTGGGACTACGAATAAAACAAGGGCACTCAATGATTGGACTAGTAATTGGGCACTATGCAACAACGGTACGCTAGATCCAAACCCTCAAACTTATATGCCGGCGAATAAAACACCTATACCCTCCAGGGTTAATCTGCGATAGCTGGGTATCCTTAACTGGGCATAAATGTACTCTACTTTAGGCTAACCTGCACTGGTATAGTCTGATAACAAACAAGATGCAAGTTACGTGAAAATGCATAAAAAGGAATCTATGGAAAGATCAATTAAATCACTGCAAGATTTAATACAATAAAAAGATGCTCCAATACAGTTACTCTAAACAACAATAAATTCTTCACTCCTATCTGAAAGAAAGTGAAGTATAGTCCTACAGCATAGACCTGGAAACTTCTGAAGAAAGTCTGATGCTCATAAGATGCTCGTACTGATTTAGAACTATATAAAGGTAGGAGGCAGGACACCACACGTGTAAATCGAATACACTAAAAGATAGGACAAATAATGTTAACTGACACGAGAATACTATAAATGCGCAACGGTAGCAATGCTCGACACTAAAAGAAGTACTTCCTCATCAACGAAACAGTCTGCTATGGTTGTGCGACTCACCAACAACCTAGACTAATAAATGCTGTGAATAATAATGCGCACATATCAAAGAGCTTATATTAAATACTAACAAGTGTCTACTCGATTAATAATGTCTAGCTGGGATACTCTAAGTAAGGAACTGGGGTTGAGCAAGACAGGCTCGTAGCCTAGCGATGTCCTTAAGACTGCATCCTTTAAGTTACGTTAATTTACTAGGGGGCTCTGTCGATAGATCCAGATCACAAGTATCTGGTTCTATCCTGGTGACCCTCTAAAGACAAGCAAAGAGGCAGCAAAGTGTGGAACTGGTACAGGCCAAAACCCTCAGTCAACACAATGCTGCACTCGCAAAGGACGCAACCGAAAAGACAACCCAGGCTACCACAGGACCGGTCGAAGTCGTGTAGGTATAAGCAAACCGTACACACATCGGAGACAACGACTACAGTACCTTATCCCAGTCTAGCATTAAATAAAAGAGCAGAAACACTAAATCAATAATGGAGACGCACAAAGTTCTTAACCTATACTTACTAAGAACCCTAAACCCTATTCTGAGTACATGTAAATATCTCTGAGGACGGCGCGTGCAATACAATGGGCCGGCTATGAAAACCGTATGCAGAACCCAAGGGGAGTGTTGTGCAGTTAATAAAGGTTAGAGTATGGAAAGAGAGAATCGAGTGAGAGAAACAGTGATAAAGGTGGTGATCGGGAGAGTATGCAAAGGGATGTTAGAAGCACGCGCGCCAAGCCTGTCCTGACGAGGACAGCTCCTGGGGACCCTCATGGAGGAGGTAAGTTACAGGAGACCGCAAAGGCGCGAGGGTCGGCCAATCACGGGCCGAGACGTCACAAGACAGCAGGCGTCATAGGACACAGCCAGACACGCCGTCCAATGGCGAGCGAGAGGCAGGAATGCACACGTACATACAAACACTTACTACCTCCTCGCTCTGAAAGTCTTTCTCATTCACACACTGGTACTATTATCACTACTGTTGATATAAAATATAACCCGTTGTCACAGACAAAAACAAATACCACCACTGGACTGTCCGTGACAATGCGATTACTAGGAAAGAAAGAACAACATTCTCTGATAACTGGAGCCCATTTCGGTGTCCCTGGCGAGCGCTAGTGGCCAACGAGAGGCGATTCTGCCAACGCTGGTAGACGTCACAATAGTTCCTTTAATAATTGTTTTTGCAATTTGTGTTTGTACATTGTCTTTGCATTTTTTTTTTTTTTTGCTTTGCTCAATTTTTTTCCATTTTAATTTTACTTTGTGCCATTTTCTAGATGCATTTATATAATTTAATTTTTCCTAACAAAATACTTTGAAAAATGTCCTTTCCACTTCCGATTTATTTTTCTTCAATTTAAATGTTGTTTAGTCTTTAACCCTTATTTAGCGGGTGGTAAGGTATTTTACACTGTACCGCTGAGCGGGCATAATCCCGAAATATTCGCTCACTTTCACTCGGCCTAGCGCCGTTACTATGGCTCCAATGCGAACGAAACGATCATTTTTGGAAAGAGCAACTCTTCGTCTCCCCATGTAAGTCTATTATGGATGCTATGAGTGAGTGTGGAGGGTGAGAAGAGGTGAGGAAGAGGAGGTACTTTTTGGTCTATTTCCTGGGCGCGTTTGGTTGCGTTCGCTTGGGCCTGACTTCGGCCTCTCACGCGTCTACTATTCCTTCGGTAATCGGTCTTATTTCTCCTTATTTCTGTATTCTCTGTATTCTCTCTCTCTCTCTCTCTCTCTCTTTCTTTCTCTCTCTCTCACTCCTGTCTGTCTGTCTCTCTCTCTTTCTCTCTCTCTGGCTCGCTCGCTTTCCCTCTCTCGCGCGCTCTGTCTCTCTCTCTCTCTTCCTTATCCGTATATGTAATTCTCATTATTATTTTCTCTAATCTCTCACACTCCTCCTGTCTGTCTGTCTCTCTCTCTGTCTCGCTCGCTTTCCCTCTCTCGCGCTCCCTTTCTCTCTTCCTCATCCGTATATGTATTTCTCATTATTATTTTCTCTAACTAATCCCTCTATTTCATTTATTTGCTTGTAATATTTCTGTATTATTATATCTTTTTCACTCTTTCTTCAGTTCAGTTTCTGTATTCTCTCTATACGGTGGGAATGGTATTTCGTATGAGGGATGTGCAGCACAAATATTCAATCTTTCGTTGTTTGGTTGTTTGTATTACCGTAAGAAATTTACTGAACGCCTGCAAATAATACGCTATAAAATGCTTGCAATCAAACTCTCAAGCAATTTCAAGGTCACATGCAATTATAAATGTATAGGTAGACCCAGAGAGGAAGAGACAGAGAGAGAGAGAGAGTGTCGTGATAATATAACAATGTTACATATGTATCATATATATATGAAAAAATAATATATACGGTAGGCCTACATCTGTTCCCCACAATCATATAATGCCAAGCACAAATATTCAATCTTTCATTGTTTGTATTCCCGTAAGAAATTTACTGAACGCCTGCAAACAATACGCTATAAAATGCTTGCAATCTCTCTATTTTCTCTAATCTCTCTCACTCCTCCTGTCTCTCTCTCTCTCTCTCTCTCTCTCTCGCTTGCTTTCCCTCTTCCTTATCCGTATTATGTATTTCTCATTATTATTTTCTCTAACTAATCCCTCTATTTCATTTATTTGCTTGTAATATTTCTGTATTATTATATTTTATTCACTCTTTCTTCAGTTCAGTTTCTGCATTCTCTCTCTCTCTCTCTCTCTCTGTTTCGCTTGCTTTGCAGGAATTTTGTTTTTGTTTTATATATAATATATAATAATTTACTTATCATTACTTACTATATCGTATAAACAATAGTAGGTAGCCAACTTACCATAATACCGATACACCAAACCGATACGCATGCGGTTTTGTTTATCACCTGTTTACTAAAGTGCCACCATTATCGATTTTCTTCGAGCCGACTCGAGCGGGAGGGTTACCAATTGAAGTTAAATCCGCTAGCATATATTGTTAGATGTAAGACATGATAAATACCACTAGAAATATGAATTGGCAAAATCCATATAATGTCACTTCGAAATTGTTCTGAAATTTCAAAACAAAACTGCTAGTGTAAGTCATTGCTGCTAGATCGAAGTAAAGGTCTCTAGATCTAGCGGAAGTTGCTATACGTATTGGCAGTACTGCACACTGCCGACGACGATACGTTGTTGACATTGTTGTTGATGTTCCAGAGGAGGGATGAACAAAATATTTTCCTTGTCCAATAATAGCTATTCATAGTCCCAAAAGACTTATTTTGATATATTTATCAAATTTACTGAACGCCTGAAAATAATACGCTATAAAATGCTTGCAATCAAACTTTCAAGCAATTAAAAGGTCTCATGCAATTATAAAAAGGTATATTGTAGACCACAATCTTCGCCAAGCTTCGTTGTTGCTTGTATTATCGTGAGAAATTTACCGAACGCCTGCAAATAATACGCTATAAAATGCTTGCAATCAAACTCTCAAGCAATGTCAATGTCACATGCAATCATAAATGTATAGGTAGACCCAGAGAGGAAGAGACAGACAGAGAGAGAGAGGAGGTCAAGAACATCTGCTGGGTGTGATTTCCCCTGGGAGGGAAGAGAAGATTAGTTAGGGGCGTGCCCTGGCCTACATCAGACAAAGAAAGTACAAAGGAGTACAAAGGAGTACAAACAAAGAGAGTGAGACAGAGAGAGAGAGAGTCTCGTGATAATATAACAATGTTACATATGTATCATATATATGAACAAATAATATATACGGTTGGCCTACATCTGTTCCCCACAATCATATAATGCCAAGCACAAATATTCAATCTTTCGTTGTTGTTGTTGTTGTTGTTGTTGTTCCCCAAGCTGCCTGGCCGAACAGCCCCAAGGCCCCGAGCAATTCCAAGGCCATAACCGAGTGCCCCCACAGAACCCTCCCCGCCGACCACAATAAAGCCTGGGTGACCGAAGCCACTCCATGGCGGGGGGCTGAGGAGGATGCGGAAACGCCCAGGAAACCAAAGCCCCACCCAGGGCCCTGTGCCCCTCAGCAATTATGAAGAGAAAGTTGAGGGGCAAGGGAAAAATGTGACGCTTTGGCTTCCAATCTTGGTAGATTGGGAGGTCAATCCACGGAAGAGACGGCGTCACTTGAGATCTAGAAAATATATAAGTTAAAGGAAAAGTCAGAGTAAGCTATGGGTATGGCAGAGATTGCTCAGCTCTCACTCTGATAGACCAGCCCATCACCACATGACTAGAACCCAATCCTCTCAGCATCAGCTAGGAAAGGCCCTAGAAAGCCGCCTTTGGTGGGGGGATAGCTCCCCTATTTCAACCCCTTTCGGGGTTGGGCACCCGCCCAATCTTTCGTTGTTTGTATTACCGTAAGAAAGTTACCGAACGCCTGCAAATAATACGCTATAAAATGCAAAGGAAAGTTCTTGCAAAGTTCAATTTTGAGGACGTAATGTGCTCTAGAGAGAGCGGAGCGGTGATTAAGGAGCATAAATTACCTCAAGACCGCTCGCCATACAGGGAATTATATAAGGAAATTACCGTATTTTAGGGTTTTTGCACTCGTGTCGCACGATCGTTGAAAGACAACCAGTGATCGTAGAAGGATGGTTCGGGTGTCATTGGAAATCTCAATTTACGCCCTTTCAGGGATACATACTTGTATTACGCTCTGGGTCTTGTGTATGCATGAAAAAGAGCAAGGAAACAACCCCATTTAGGGTAAACAAAAAAAACGCTGGGCGGCACAGTGAAATATACTCCACCAGCCGCTCGTAACGTGATAAAATGCTTGCAATCACATTTTCAAGCAATTATAAAATGTAAATTGTACTTACCAACACCCACACCAGTATGTTCTTCATCAGGAATGTCTCCAATTTGCTCAAGGGTCTGTCCAACATCAACCACAACATCCACCCCACGCAAATTATGCTTGGGGTGAAAGCCTATGATCGGGTTATTTTCGTTTTCCGAGTCATCCACACTACCAAAACTCTCACCCAGGCCTTCGACGGTTTAATCCAACAGCTTATTAGAAAGTTCTGAAGAGTTCAGCATGATATCTAGTTCCTGGGTGGTAAGCCGGGTGTGGTTAGTAGGGTGGCGCGACGCACTAGGGATGGCGGCCACCGAATCGAACACGGGCAAATCTTGACCTTCCATTATGGCTGCTTGAGGGTCACTGAGTCATGGTCACGCAGTGGGGATGTGTGGGTGGGCCCTTGTAGTACACCGCCTGACCACCAAGTTTCGCTTTCCACCTAAATTAGGGCGGGAATACGCCCACGGACTTAAGTCCGATCCCGCCATTTAGTCCAATTTTCTCGTATCGGACTTAAGTCCGACCCCGATCTTTAGGGGTTAACTTAACTATTTTTGTAATCTCATTATACTTTTAAGTGTCTGCCTTACGGTGGGTATGCAAATATTTAAGTGATAAGGGTTTCTGAGTCATGAATTCAAAGGGGTGAATAACCTCCATGGATGTACAGTCCCCCACATAAATATAGAAACACTGTAACTAAATCACCTTAAGATTATATGAGAGATGTAATAAGAAATTAATTGTAAATAGTATAATAGTGAGATGTATTACATCTCCCTATTATACTATTTACAATGAATCACTATTTACATCTCTCATATAATCTTAAGGTGATTTAGTTACAGTGTTACTATATTTATGTGGGGGACTGTACATCCATGGAGGTTATTCACACCTTTGAATTCATGACTCAGAAACCCTTATCACGCTTTTTAGCTCAACTTGCATTTCTGATCCTCTCTCCATGTCTGGATCACATGGATAGAAATGTACTGGGAATTTTCCACTAGGTTTAAGCTGTGGCAGAGCAAGGGAGGTGAGAGGTATTGCAGGAAGATTTGAGTTAGTTAGAAACAGACTTCATTCACAACAGGAGGTCTGGGAGATATTATCTCTCATGAAGGAATATATTATCCTTTATATATTAGTACAGCTGTATATACCATTCAGTTGTTACTTAATAATAAAAGTGGTATGGATACAGAGAACCTTTAATTTCCCTTATACCTATATTACATTTATAAGGTATAAGCGGGATGGTGGCGGCGATATACCTATCTATCTTAATCTATGCAGGACGGAGAGCTGAGATTCAACCTACAACATCAACCTACAATAACCTAGCTATAACTCAGTAGGAAAGACACCTTCAGTCTTCTTACTTCAAGTTAATAGTTAACCCTTATCATAAATATAGAATCGTACCTCAAAATAACTTCCTAATCCTCCTTACTTGGAGTTAACCCCTTGAATACATTGACCACCTAAAGTCATATGTAACTTGGTTAAAGTCATTTGTCGATTTTTTCCTGGCGAGCGATAGCGAGGCTCTAATTTTAGAAGGAATCGGCCTTTGGCCGGAACATTTTGCTACTGAAAAATGTACAAATGTATCATGAAAGGGCGTCTAAGGGGTGTTTTTAAAGCTTGATGGAGGTCTAGAGAGGAAACTAATAAATAAAGTAATAAATAAATATGTAGACAAAAACCAAGTAATACCCCCTTAATATTTACGCCTCTAGTGCTTTGATGGATAGCTTATGTTAATTCAGTATCATTACAATTACGGCGGCAAGTCAATATTCTTTAGGCCCTTACATTTGTAGGGTATAGTCAGGGTTACCAAATCAGGTCCACTAAATAGTAAATAGAAGCTGAAAATCGCTATGAATAATGGCACAATCTCGAGAATATAACTCTAAAATGGCTCAAATTCCCAGAATATCGCTAGAATTCATGTGCTAGATGTAGGTCGAAGTAAACACCTCTAGATTTAGCGGGAATGTAGCTAAATTTGCAACACTAGGTTTTGTATGTAGTTATTTAGCCTAGCTCTAGTATATGAAACAAATCAGCTTGCTAATCATATCATCCAGCAAGTATATTGTATAATTATTAGCATATTAATATTTGAGACTATCAATATGATTCTGAAAGACACAATTAAAATATAATAATTAGTGTAATCCGACAGACCACCAAGCAAAAAAACAATTCGGAAAAACAAAAACTGAGGTGCTAATAAGTTGACATTATAATTTATCTGCAGTAACCTTGCAATATGCCCAAATATTTCAAGATTCATAAACAAAAACAATTGAACTTGGAAGAAAACACCATAAACCCACAAACACGTACGAGGCCCATATTGCTTACCATCTCACGTATTACAACAGAGAGAGATGGACTATTATATAACACATTCTAATACAGCAGTAAGGTTGCATATACTTAATCAAACATTGTAGTTACTTTAAATAGGACTTCAGAGGCTATCAACCCTTCTGCATCATTAAATCAGCACACTGCAAACATATAATTTCAATCGAGTTGTCAACTTGTGGAATGGGCTTCCTCGAGATGCTATAGACTGCAGCTCCATGGATTCCTTAAAACATCGCCTAGACAAATACCTTGCCTTAAATCCACGACAGACTGCATTTCTTAATTAATGTCTATTTTCATTTATTTTCCTCAAATACATCGCAGATCCTCGTGTTTATAAATGAATAACTAAGATGTTATTCTCTTGTCCCCAGATACACAAAAGATTAATTATAGTTGTGTTATGGTACTAACAATAATTTTCACTTACTAACAACTCCTAATTCTGCCATGGCCATTTGTCCCAGGACAGTACTTCCCTTTCCAATGTTCCCTTATCCACTCTAAGCCACTGTTATCCTCTGAAGTGCGCATGGCGGGTATGAGACACCTCTGCCTGTGCGCATGTATTTGAGCTGTTTCCATCACCAAAATATTTATTTTACCATAAATAGCATTAATACTTCTCCATATGCACCTATTATAGGTTGATTATAAAGGTATTAACCTGTTACAACAATAACAAAAGTGGAAACAGCGTTTGGATGGTCAAAATCGTCGATACAGGCCAGGAGTTACATAATGTATGGCTGAGGCAACCTCCTTTCCCGCCACTTTTCCCCAAGTCTGGAGAGACACTGTCGATCGATACTCTCTCTCTCTCTCTTGTACTCGCTTGCTAACAGTGATGACAATGCCCTGCTTGCAACTCGCTAATGTTAGCACGAAAATATACCACAGAATTTGGGAATAACAGGGAAAATAGGTGATAACTGAAGGAGGGGAGGAAAGTGGGGAAGGAGGGGAGGTAGAGGAGTGATATTTTGCATGGCCCAGGGGCAAAAAAAAAATAAAAAAAAATAAATAAAAAAAAAAAAAAAAATTGGTGTTTTAAATTGATTTTTTATTCCCCTGACCCTTAACTGGCGGCGCGCAACATAAGTCGAGTATAATAAATCTGGACTATCTGGCGGCGCTCGACATAGGTTGTGTGGCAATTTCAGCACGTAATGTTGCTGAGAGAGAGAGACAAGTGGTGGCAGGAGAGTAGCGAGCGTATGACGGCTCCAGACCACCGCGGCGAACCTACTGACACGAATCCCACCTCCTCCCTCCCTCTCTCACTCGCTATATACGGAATTGTATGGGGAAAGTGCCGAATTACATGCTTTTTGCACTCGCGTTGCGCGGTTGTTGCAAGAAAACTAGCCATCATAAAAGGATCGTTATGGTGTCATTGGAAAGCTCTGTTTATGCCCTTTCAGGGATAGATACTTGTTTTACGCTCTGGGTCTTATTTAGGCATGAAAATGATCACGTAAACAGCCCTATTTTGGCTAAAAACACCCCGCTGGGCGGTACATATAAATAAACCGCTAGCCCGCTAATCTAGTGTTAAGAGTCTTCCCGCAGTCTGCCGGGGGAACTCTTAAGAGTCTTCCCACAGTTCCCGGGTTAAACACTCTGAGAAACACGATTTAGAGGGCAAGCAACCACGAGGGTTTGCTGGACCTGTTGTTGCTTGACTTTTTTGCACATATTTGTACTGTATGTGTTACTCAGTTACTTGTTCGTCAAGGGGAATCCATGCAATGCGAGCTAAGCTCATTATTATCGCGCCTCCTTAACTGGGAATGTATTGCGTGAAATGCATGTTAAGTGTTTTATGTACTGTTGGAATGGCTGTGGATGTGTGTGTAGTCTGTATTTAGCCAATTGGCGACATCGGAAACGAAGGCTTAGGGTGGATCTGTAAGGTACCATTCTCACTATAGACGGTACCGTCTCGCCCGAAGGCTTAGGTAGCCATCAGCTTAGGTGAACCATATGATACCCATCTCGCCTTGTACCATTTTTGCCAACCCCAAATTGGACGTCACAACGTCGTCCACTTATTCCAGGTACATATTTTCAGCTAGGTGAACTGAGACTAACACATGAAAAGAGACACGCCCAATTTGTCTCCGCCCGGCCGGGGATTGAACACCCGACCCCTCGTGTGAGACGAGAGCTCTACCTACTAGGCTACAGGCTGTGTGTGTGTGTGTGTGCGTTTCACTATTCCTGGACTCAGACTTCCAGATATTTATAGCATTGGTGTATTCTCTTCCTCTTACAACTTCTTTACTCATCTTCCTTATTTCTAATTATCTATAATTTCTTAGAATATTTAGTTATATTTTCTTCCATGATATTATATTATATAATTCAATCATGGCATTTCTATGTTTCCTGATTGTTTAGTTATGTTTGTTCTTGCTAATTGAGATGACGGGGTCTGGCCAACAAAAGCCAAAACCAGTCGAGAACCTACTCCCGTCTACGGATAACAATCAAATCATCCAGTGCCGCATCGCTAGCATAAAAAGTCAATCACAAGCTACCAGACGTCTCCCACATCAGACTCCGCTTGAACAATGAACCGTGAGAGAAAACTCGACCCCCACCCTCCATCACGACATACCATACCCCGAGCCAGACTTAGCCTATACTGAGATGTTTATGGAAGTTCACAACCAACCGCCTCAATATCATTCTGTACCTCCTTACCAAAGTGAACGCGATCATGGCAGTCAAACGAGCCAACAAGTAGAAAGTCCCTATGCCCATGCCTCCCAAGTCACCTCCATACAACCTATGAATTCTCTGTTTGTTCCTCAAACAGAAATATTTGTTTTCCTCGCCCCAGCAAGCTATCTCCAAGCCTAAACCAAAAACAAACAAACGGCGAATATCCACCCCGTCACAGAGATCCCTCACATAATTTTAGTGCGACTCCTAACTTCGGGATAAACAAAATAACTCATAACCCCATGTCCCTACTACCCCGTGAAAGCAGCCACTTAACCCTAACTGGAAAAGGGATAGGACCTACCCGTGCCCAAGGTAGAGTTAGGCAAAACTGAGGTTATATAGTCGAGTACTTCTTCTTAGGAAGAACATACTTAACTAGTACCTTTAGTTCGGATTTTGACTTCCGTAGGGGCTAGGCAGTTCTTCCCTTAAGCAGTCCTAAAAACCAGTGCATAAACAGTGAAGAAAGGTGTAGCTACGTGATCCTGTGATCCCGTAGAAAAAAAAAAGAGAGAGCGAGAGCCTCGTCTACCTGTGTGGTGTGTGGAGCCGAGCCCCTTGGTTCAATAGGAGGGACAACTGACGCTGTGACCACATCTTCCCCAGACTCTCTACCAGGCTCCTATCTTTCTCTTCAAACCTTTAAGTAACCTTTGTTTTGAAAAGTGTAACGATGACTACAACAAGGGTTAACAAGATATGTTAAGATTCACGTTAATGTAATACTGAAGATTTTCTATTCTTTCCTTATCCTAGTACCCGTAACTCGATTTATAGAGAACATCACACACTCCTATCAGTGGGATAAATATATGTTTATATGGGGAAGCTCTTCGGCAGTACTTCTTTGATTTCCCATGGAATGATTTCTGCTTCCATGGCCGAGGACCCTCGGAGAGTGCTGAACGCAATACCGAGGTAATCCTATCGGGCATGGAAGCATACATTCCATTCTCTTTCTCTCAGACTAATGCTAAAAAATCTTGGTTTACTCACGCCTGTTCTACTGCTGTCCGCAATAAGGAGGAAGCATTCAAACGGTACCGACGCCTTAAAACTCAAGACTCTCATTCTTCATATGTTTCTGCCCGGAATCAAGCCAAATCTGTTCTTCGACTTGCCAAACACTCTTTCATCAATAATAAATGCACTGAACTATCCAACTCTAGCTCTTCCCAAGCTTTCTGGCATCTAGCCAAAAACCTCTCCAACAATTTCTCTTCCTCGTCTTTCCCTCCCCTTTCCCACTCTGATGGCACAACCATCACTTCTTCCTCTGACAAAGCTAAACTCTTCGCTCAAACTTTTGCTAGAAACTCCACCTTGGATGATTCCGGTGCTATTCCTCCCTCTCCGCCCTCCTCTCATTTACTTATGCCTAATATCATAATCTCCTCTAAAGATGTACTTTCTACCCTCTCTGGGCTTAACACTAATAAGGCGTACGGTCCGGACGGTGTTCCTCCTGTTGTTCTCAAAAACTGTGCTTCCGTGCTGACTCCCTGCCTAGGCAAACTCTTTCGTCTCTGTCTATCCTCTAACGTCTTCCCTTCATGCTGGAAGTTTGCTCACATTCAACCTGTCCCAAAGAAGGGTGACCGCTCTCAAACCTCCAACTATCGTTCAATTGCTCTCATCTCTTGTCTTTCTAAAGTTTTTGAAACTATTCTTGCTTCCAAATTTCTTAAGCATTTCTCTTCTCATAATCTGCTCTCAGATCGCCAGTATGTCTTCCTTAAGGGTCGCTCTACTGGTGATCTTCTTTCATATCTTACTAACTCTTGGTCATCCTCCTTTCGGGACTTCGGTGAGACTTTTTCTATTGCACTAGACATATCGAAAGCCTTCGATAGAGTCTGGCATAAATCTTTAATATCTAAACTACCCTCCTTCGGTTTCTATCCCTCCATCTGTGCCTTTGTCTCTAATTTCCTTTCCGGCCATTCCATAGCCGCGGTTGTGGACGGCCATTGTTCACTTCCTCACCCTATAAACTCCGGTGTTCCTCAGGGCTCTGTCCTATCTCCTATTCTCATTCTAATTTTTATAAATGATCTCCTTAACTGTACCTTAATTCTCATCCATTCATATGCAGACGACTCAACCTTACACTACTCCATTACTTTTTCATAACGCCCCAGCCAGCAATCCCTCAACGACAAACGTAATGAAGCCATAGAACTCTTAAATTCTGATCTAAATACTATTTCCAATTGGGGCAGAGAAAACCTTGTTAACTTTAATGCTTCCAAAACCCAATTTCTCCATCTATCTACCCGTCAGGATCTCCCAGCGGACTATCCCTTATTCTTCAACAATACAAAAATCAACCCTTCATCTTCTCTCAATATTCTTGGTGTCTCTTTTTCTTCTGCTCTCATTTGGAAGGACCATATTACCAGTCTTGCTAATGCAGCCTCCCAGAAGCTGGGTGTGCTTAACCGCCTTAGGGGGTTCTTTTCCCCTGCACAGCTTCTTGCTCTGTGCAGGGGCATAGTGCGCCCTTGTATTGAGTATTGTTCTCATGTGTGGGGAGGTTCCTCTCACACCGCTCTCCTAGACAAGGTTGAAAGGAAGGCCTTTCGTATCATTAATTCCCGTCCATTCACCAACTCTCTGCAATCTCTCTCTCTCCGCCGCAATGTTGCATCTCTCTCGCTATTCTATCGCTACTATAATAATCAGTGTTCCTCAGAGCTATCCCAGTGCATGCCACCTCCTTTACGTAGGGCACGTGGTACCCGTCTTGCAACTCAATCCCACCCTTACTCTGTGCAACTCTCCAACCCAAGAGTGAAATGTTACTCTCAAACTTTCTTCTACTCAACAGCTGAGCTCTGGAACTCTCTCCCAGAATCACAGTCTTTACCGCCTCCTATGACTTAAATTGCTTCAAACTCTGTGTGTCCAGGCATTTTGGCTCGAACGTCCCTTGATTTTGGCCCTGTCGCTCTTTCAACTATGGAGGAGGCACTCGCTATAGGCAGTTAGTTGCCTCCCTCAATCACATTGATTTTTTGTTTTGTTTTTATAATTCTTCGAGTATAGGTTCCAATATTCCTATGAAGAGTAATACATATGTTTGTTCGAGAAATAATACATACACCTTTTAAATGTAAATCTAGTGAACACTTATACAGATCTTGTTTGTATGGAACATCATCATCGGGTACGTAATTCATAGATAAGTTGTGTTTTACTAATCAGTCTCTTAATTTGACTATTGTTATAATCACGCTACATGACTTATAGTCCTGTAGTGTATTGTTGAGTTACTTCAAACTCTGTATTTTTATGTCGCATTAACCTTCCACCCGGCGAGGGTATTTCAGTCACGCATAAATACATGACTAATATATATATATTTAACCTATATGTGAATTCATATTCATTAGTATTACTCTTTGAGTTCTTTGAGTTTAAGCTCCTAAATTAATCGCTGAATTAACGTAAAAGTTAATCATAAATCAAACATTATTTTACTTGCCATAAATTCTGTAAAGTGCTGTATGTATATCGTCGCAGTAACTATTATTTGCCCTCAGTGTGAAGTTATCTCACATTTGCCATTTTAACCCACTCCGACATATGACGCAATTTTGAGCCTATTAGGGATACTTTAAAGCCTTTGTTACCATCAGGGGTATTTATAAACCTTTAGTTTAGTTACTTCAACCTCTGCAGTTGTCTTTGAGTTAGCTGTGTTGAGCCTATTGGGGATACTTTAAAGCCTTTGTTACCAACCTCTGCAGTTGTCTTTGAGTTAGCCGTGTTGAGCCTATTGGGGATACTTTAAAGCCTTTGTTACCATCAGGGGTATTTATAAACCTTTTGTTTAGTTACCGTACTTCAACCTCTGCAGTTGTCTTTGAGTTAGCTGTGTTGAGCCTATTGGGGATACTTTAAAGCCTTTGTTACCAACCTCTGCAGTTGTCTTTGAGTTAGCTGTGTTGAGCCTATTGGGGATACTTTAAAGCCTTTGTTACCAACCTCTGCAGTTGTCTTTGAGTTAGCTGTGTTGAGCCTATTGGGGATACTTTAAAGCCTTTGTTACCATCAGGGGTATTTATAAATCTTTACTTTAGTTACTTCAACCTCTGCAGTTGTCTTTGAGTTAGCTGTGTTGAGCCTATTGGGGATACTTTAAAGCCTTTGTTACCATCAGGGGTATTTATAAATCTTTACTTTAGTTACTTCAACCTCTGCAGTTGTCTTTGAGTTAGCTGTGGGCAGAAAACTAATTTTGGAGAGGTATTTATAAGAGTGAGCGAACTATTTCTTATTGCTAATCTGGCAACTCTGCGTCATATGTGCGTGAAAGGGTTAAACAGAATACCGTTTATTGTTTGAGACTAACATTTCTGGTTACACTTACCTGTGATTATTGTAGTAACATCATATTATTCTATGTGCTATTTATAACTCAGTTTATATATTCTTAGACCATTATTATTCTAGTGATTATTCATAATCATAATTTATTATTTAAAGGAGTTCAAAGGAGTACAAAGGAAATCAAGCAACAACATGTCTAGTGACCCTTCTAGGCTGCTTGTCCTCCAAAACACTGAGGATCAAGTGTCCAAACAGTGGTTTACAGTGGGTAAGGGAACATTGGAAAGGGAACTACTGCCCTGGAACTAATGTCTGTGGCAGGATTAGAAAGTTGAATTAAGTCGCCTCTTAATCTGCGCTGGGTTAAAGGAAATAGATTTAATTCTCCAAGACGCTCCTCATATGGTTTGTTCTTTAGGCTAGAAATCATTTTGGTAACTCTACGTTGAACTCGTTCTAGCTTGTCTATAACTTTTTGGTAATAAGGGCACCAGGATTGAATGCAGTATTCCAGAAGAGGGCGGACTAAGGAATTGTAAAGGGTTAGGATAACGTCTTTGGATTTATGCTCAAATGACCTGCCTATAAAGCCAATTATTTTGTTTGCCTTCTTAACAACTTCTTAACATTGTTGACTCGGTGTTAGGTTACTCGATATTGTTACTCCCAGATCGGTTTCTCTGTTTACATTCCTAAGCTGAGTGCCATTCATCGAATAGTTTGCTTTCTAATTTTGGTATCCGATATGTAGTACTTAACATTTATCCGCATTGAAACTCATTTGCCAAATTTGGGCCCAACATGACAACTTATCTAGATTGTGTTGCATATCGTCAACTTGTTCTTTGGAGAGTACGCTGTTTGCAATGTTTGTATCGTCAGCAAATTTTGAGATTGTACAGGTGAGACCCTCATCTATGTCCTTGATGTAAATTAGAAAGAGAATTGGTCCTAGTACAGATCCCTGGGGTACCCCGCTACTTACATTGGTCCATTTAGATGCCTTACCGTCTATGACTACTCTTTGCTTTCTGTCGCTGAGCCAATTGTCTATCGATTTCAACACACCGTCTTGTATTCCATGCATGCGCTTTTAGTTTAAGCAGTAAACGTTTGTGGGGAACTTTGTCAAAGGCCTTTTGAAAATCAAGGTATATAATATCTACAGCTTTACTCTCATTGTAGAGGTTGAGGATATCGTGGAAGAATTCTATGAGGTTTGTTAAACAGGATTTTTTTTTACGAAAGCCGTGTTGAGTATCTTTAAGTATGTTATTTTCCTCTAAGTGATTTACGAGTCTGTCTCTTATGAGTGTTTCTAGCATTTTACATACAACTGAGGTTAAGCTAATTGGACGATAGTTACTGGGTAGGGATTTGATGCCTTTTTTTTAATATTGTTACGTTGGCTAACTTCCACTGATCAGGCATAGTTCCAGACTGCAAGGGTTTATTGAATAGCAGTGTCAGTGGTTTGGAGAGCTCATCTTTAGCTTCCTTTAGAACTCTAGGTGAGATTGTATCAGATCCAGGCGTTTTATTTGCCTTGAGTTTATCTAAACAATTCAATACTTCTCTCTCTGTAATGGTGATATTACTTAGAACATCTGAATTATCAATCTGAATCGGCGATGGTGTAGGGATATCACTGAAGTATTCTGTTGTTAAAACTGATGCAAAGAAGGTATTGAGGGCATTACTCATTTGCACTTCGTCTTTGGTGTATTCTCCATTTTCATTGACTTACGGTCCAACAGTTGAAGTAACTACTTTTTTCTCTCTGATAAAACTTTAGAATTCTTTCGGGTTTGTTTTACTTTGATTCGCAACATGTAACTCCAGGGTCATTTTACTTTGTTTAATCAACTTTTTGGCTTTACATCGTAGCTCTACAAATTTCACCCGTTCTTCGTCATTTTGTGAGGATTTTAATCTATCATTAGCAAACTTGTTAGCAAGCAGACAGCTTGAAATATATTTATTCCACCATTTGGGCTTATTATTATGGCCTGTACGCCGTATTTTCGATGGTATGCAGTCTTGCACCGCTTTTAGGTAAGTGGTTTCGAATAATTTCCAAGATGTATTTATGTTGTTATTGTTAATTAAAAAGCTATAGTCAGTTTTTTTAAACATAGCTTTACGTTTATGAAAGTTTGCTTTCTTGAAATTAGGGATTTTTCGATGCTGTTATTTGGTTCGTTACTATTAAACTTCAAAGTGAAAGTTATTGTCAGATGGTCGCTGTTACTGAATTCATCACCAACATTTAAATTCTCTATTAATTCCTCTTTTGTTGCAAGTACAAGGGCAAGAACGTTATTACCACGGGTTAGCGATTGAACAAATTGATAGAGTGAACTCTCTTGCAAGTTTCATACAAGTCATGTCCGCAGTGTGAAGTAAGAGTATCGCCCCTCTTGGTCACAGGTAAATTAAAGTCGCCAAAAATTACGGTATCTTGTGAGTTACTTACATCTGCAATTTGTTCGTAAATTTCTCGGTTAGTTCGCACTGATTGAGCTGGAGGTCTGTATAATAATGCTAGTATTATTGTGTACCTTCATTATTCTTTATTAACACAAAAGATGTGTCAACGTTAACAATTTGAGGTTTTGACAAGAGGGTCTGGTTAAGACTTTCATTGATATAAAGTAAAACGCCACCTCCATTTCTATTTATTCGTCTTTTCTCAAACATTACATAACTGGGAAGTAAATAGTCTGCTAAAAAGTATCTATCTTCTGTATTGCGCCAAGATTCTGTTATGCCACTCACATCATAATTTTCTGTAAACACTAGTTCCTCTAAATCTGAATATTAATTGCGTATGCTACTATGCTACGAGCATTTTCATAGAAAACCTTTAAAGTTGCGGTTTTAGAACTCACAGAATGCTCTTTAATAGAATTTTAGGTTCTGGTCGGATCTACATTTACATTCATGGCTGTCCTCAGTCCTCGTTCGTTATCCCTGGCGGTTTTGAATATGGGTTGTGTTGGTGGAGCTTTATCCAAATTCGTGGTTCTTGACGGATTAGCATTTAATTCCTTCGCAAGTTGCCGTCCTCGCTGTTTTCGGTCCTCCTTCCTGGTTGTCCTGTGCTGAGTCGATTTCTTCTCCGAAAATCCTTCACTGCACCGTTGAGAAGACGCCTAAAACATGCTGCTCCCACCTGGTTCAGATGAACTCCATCGTCCGAAAACAAATAGTCATCGTATTAGAAGTTGTCCCAGGTGTCGACGAATCCCACGTTCTGCTTCCTTCAGAGGTTTGCTGGACAACGGTTTATGCTGATGGCTATGTTGTAAAATCGGCTCTCTACACCAAGCCGGGGGACGATTCCTGAGACGATGATCCTTGATGACTTCTCCTTAAACGACTTGATCAGCTGCCGGTACTTTAAAAGCAAATCTTCCGACCGGGTTCGCTGTACATCGTTGGATCCAACGTGGATGACGTACATTGTATTAGCAGGGGCCAGCTTTGATATTTTGTCAACTGTTCAATTGAAGAGTTCATTTCTATACATGATATTCAATCTTTATTTATGTTATTCTGCCTATGCTTGTACCCTAGCTGTCAACCCATACAGTACCGGTGACATCCTTTATAGTATATTCTGGCAACTATTAGACAATTATATTCAGCTTAGGAAGGAAGTTTACCAATAAGAAGGCTACAGGCTATCTCATTGAATCCTTTCAGCTACTGTAATGCCTTTCTCAACCTAATAAAATAGTCTAAATATAACCAAAATTAAATCAGAAAAAATCGTCGCTGGTACGGGGAGGGCTAAGGAATAAATATGTGAACCTTGATTGTGTATTCTGTGTCCATTGATTATCATTGTTGTGTACCTTATGGTTAGGTTAGGTTAGGTTAGGTTAGGTTAGGTTCGAGTCCACGGACTGCCACATGTGTTTGTAAATTTCATTAATCGATTTAGGAGTTGGAAGGAACATAATAATATTAAAGTTCGTTGTGTACCAGTTGAATATCAATAGTTTCTGTACTTTCCTAAGGTGGAAAACGGAACTACTATAAAGCACGTTGAATTATAACGTCGCATAACACTAATTATTGTTCATTCTTCCATCTTCTAGCCTCTGGACGGGATTTGTTGGCTTGCAGATTTTTTTCCTTGGCATTCACTTATACTTTACATTTGATTATCTACTTTGTGTTTATCCTAAGTCCTATGAAATTTAACATTTATTATTCATGCTTTATACAACTTCTTCATAACTATAATTTGAGTGCACGAACGGTGTTTCTGAATATAGAGAGTTAACTGAAGGTTGAAAAGCAATATTAGTTATATATACAAGGTACCAACTGAAGTTGTCCAATTAATTAACCAAAACATTTGTTTTTGGAGTTCAATTTAAGTGAATAGCCGTCTGTTTAATCGTCTTGAACTTTAATCTACCTTTCTTTTATCTTGCAGATCACTCTTTCCCGACCCTTCAGTATAAGGTTTCCTCATTCCCCCTCTTCTCCGAGTTCTTTTGACAATCTAGTTTTCGCTTTAGCTCACTAGTTCCCTTCCCCCTTTATCATTGCCGTTTCCATGCTATAAATGTCTGGCCTTCGCCTGGGTTCACTGCTCTACGTTTATGTTATTCTTTAAATCACAGATAATCTCTCTCTCTCTCTTCTAGAGAGATAGATTGATCGATCGATAGATAGGTAGATAGATATACTCCTGTCATCCTTGCATACGTATATGTTAATGTTAGAACTGTTTCATATATATTCTATCGTGTTTATGTTTTCAGTGAAAATACTTTATGTATATTCACTGAAAACTTAAAGCAAGCGGCTTGGTATGTACATTAAAAATATGTAGTATTTAGTTTGAAGCATCATGAACATCACATAAGCTAGAAATATATCGGGAGTTCGATGGTGCTCGAATATTCCGCCTTCGGTGAATATAGTATATATCAACTATCGGTTAAATCAGGCAGCGAGGAAGATTTTTATTCTACGTGGTTAAAGGTGAAGGGGAGGAGGTGAGCAGGGAGGTGAGGGGAGGAATAATGGAGTGAGTGTGAGCAAGACCAAGTTTGTAGGGGAAAAGTTACGGTAGGAGGGGGACATGGGAACAGGGACGGTATTGATGGCTGATGGAATGCCTAAGGGATAGGGAAATTATACAAAGTGGACAAATAATCTAACGGCTGAAGTCTAGAAGACTAAGTAATGCAATAATAGGATGCAATATTATATACAATTGTAAAGGAAATGTTGCAGAAAGAGCAGAATATAAACATGTATTGGAGACAGTCATGGCTGCTGAGAGAGAGAGAGAGAGAGAGAGAGTGATTCAGATTATTTTATTTCCATTAAGTATGCAATGGCTGGTTATACAATAGAATCATCTTAAACAAATTACCTAATGCTTAGACACTTAGACTATCTCCCCGGCATGGACCGCAGGATCTTTGAGTACTAACCATTCCCTGTACTAGAGATTCAGATTCAAATTCAGATTATTTTCTTCTGTTAAATATACAATGGCTGTCCAAACAATAAATACTTTTTAAACAAATTGAGAGTGAATGAGTGAGATATTACATAGAGTTACTCAGAAGGACTGCACAAACCTTGCAGCCCCTATGGACAATTTAGTCACGATCACCCTAGTCGCCCTTCAATCGACAACATTCGACACATCCAGTAAAACATATGGGCTATATGAACGTCTAATAAATTCTCATTACGCGTAAACAAACCTATTCTTACTTACCATCCCAAGCTGTTAGTCCAGCACCTTTCTAGTGGCTGCAGAGAACATCCACTGTAAAGAGGACATTACACGCATTGTAAAATAAATCTACCACGCATCCTATATTGAATTTTTTTGTCACGCTATAAGAATGATAATAGTTAACCCCATCTGTACCGGCGACATTATATAAACTTTATTCTGGTTACTATTAGACTATTTGACTATTTGTTTAAAAAGGGCCTTCAGCAATGAACAGGCTGCTAGCTTTCTCGTTTCACCATATTTACTACCACAAATCCCTCTTTAACTACACAAAATCGTCTAAATATAGCTAGAATATAATTAGACAGACGACGTTGGCACAGAAGGGGTTAAGCATCATGAAAAAAGTAACAGCAACCTAAGAGGTACCCTACATTCCTATCCCTAGCCAGCAGTAAAAATATGGGCACTTATCCTAGGTCAGCAAGGCTCTGGTTATTATCCTACAGGTTGAATTATCCACACGGTAGTTTCAGAACCTGTTAATCCCTTCTGTAACAGTGACGTTTTTGAAACCTTATTCTAGCTATATTTAGAGGATGTTGTGCAGTATAAGAAGGAGCTGTGGTAGTGGAAAGGGTTAAGTGAGATAGTTCGAAGTAGAGGACCCTCCCATTGACCCCGTGACCATTATTTCCTGAGCAAGGTTTGAAGGTGTTTTTTAGATGATTGGGGGATACTAAAGAAAAAAAGCCCCCGTGCACCTCCCAAAAGTGTGGGCAAACTCCACCAGAGGGCGAAATCCAAGATGGCCACCACGAGAGTGATATTTCGCATAGTTTCTGCTACATAATAGCTATTAGTGTGATCATGGTGTCTAAATGTAGGTATTTTGGCTCATGGAATTCATTCAAGACAACAAATTATGGATTTAACCAATAATTTTCATGATAGGAGACTTTTGTGGACAATATAACCAAAATTCAAGCTGGCGGCCACGGAAATAAAGATTTGTCATATCTTCACTTACAGAATAGCTATTAATGTGATCTTGGTGTCAAAATGTACATATTTGGGGTCAAAGAATCCATTTAAGATGGCAGATTAATTATTTAACCAAAAAAATTCATGATAGGAGATTTTGTAATACAAAAATCTTTACGGAAAATATGACATATTTATTTTCGGTTATTTCAAACATGGAATATTTCTTCCAATTCACTAAGACAAAATCACAAGCTACATGTTCAGATTCAGATTTTATGTACATCTAACTTTATACTTTTTACCAAACAGAATTGAAATAATTCACGCTATTGTGTCAATATTAATTTTGTTCTAGAGTTAATTTCCCGTGTCTTATTACATGTCATCCTCTATAGTCTATACCATTGTCTTTTTCATCTGTGTCACTACACTCTGAATCAGAATCTCCTGATGCTAAGTTTTGACATTGCATACCTTCTTTGAGCCTTTTGGGTAGGGCTGGCTTGGTGTGTCGGACGGGGAGACATTTACCATTTTCTAGGGTCCATCCATGACCGAGCGGAGATGGAGCAGGTTCCACTTGATCGTAGTGTAGGAGCATATATGTTTGATAGTTCCCTCTCATTATTTTCAAGTTGTGTGAATCCCTATCTGGTGGCAGCCTCAGAGTTGACTTTCTCTTCATTTGACTCCACTTACGAGCTCTCGCATCACCCAGAAACTTGCTTACTTTGTCATTGTAGATGTATCTAATGGTGAAAATTTCCATGTTATCCAAAACATCCTGTGAGACTGGCAGAGATTCCCCAACAGACTGTAATAGAGCACGTGCATGATCATCCGAGGTACCTTTGGTAAAAACTGTTGCTTTACCATGCCCGAAGAAAGCCGTTGTAGTGTCTGATCCACTGTGGATGTGCAGCGGGACTATATTCTCTGCACCATCTTTGGAGCATAGTTCCTTACAATTTATTATATTATGCTTCCGTTTGATAGCCAATACTCCATCGACTGAATGAGCAACATACGCAGACAACACTAATACATCAGTATCTTCAGCATCTATGACGACATCGGACTGCAGGCCAGATCTCCGAATTCGAGAATATATGAAAAATATGATTGTGTCTGCTTCAATGTGTTCACATTCAAAATTTCTTATTCTTTCTCCTGTAGATAGGCTCCAGCACTTGGGACCGACCGAGTAGACAAACTGAACAGTAGGGTATTCCTGACAAAGCCGGTGGAACTCATCTTGAAGAAATACTTGAAGGCGTTGCTTGTTGGCAGAACTGTATAGAAACTCCTGGAACAATCTACTAGCTGGGAATTTGTCAGACTGTCGGATGAATACATTCTTAACTCCTTGTGGATTACTGGAACGAAAATTTCTTTCACTGTCCTTGATGGTATAAGGCAAGTCTTATCGGTCATTAATCAGTACAATTGCGGAGGCTTGTTTGTGTCTGGTCGTAATGATAGAGAACATCTTTGATGCATAATCTCGCCATGTAAATTAAGTGCCATCTGTTCGTTCATGATCTTCGGTTGATGGAGTTGACAGGCGCCAGATGAATCCCATGTCGACTAATGCAGTATACTCCACAGGGATAATGGTCTTCATGTTCAGTTTGTCCACAAGTTTTGACTTCTGGGTCTTCCTCATCGTGCCATTGATGTTGAATATGGGCAAACATTCATCTGTTACACGATATTCCATTACGTCGATGAAATTTAATTTCTCTTTGTGTTCTTCTGCCAGAGATATGACAGATGCCATTGCCCTGTTCTCTATTGCTTCTGATTTGGTAACCTTGGCATTGATGTTGTTACTTCGGACAGGTGGAGGGTTGCTGAAGTTATTTCTGGAGTTCCTGTGCACAGTAGAATATAATGGTACATTGTTACTGAGCATACGGTTGTTACAGAACACCTTGAAGAGATCTTCTCCAGCCTGATGAGCAGATTCAAAATCTTCTACCAGAGCAGTGGATGCCAAAACTCCAGATTGTAATGTTGAAGATTGGGATTCTCTGGGTCGAATGGATCACACCCAAACTCGGTGATGCAGCTGTCCATATTCTGCACAGCCTGCTCATCCAACTTCAGATGCGTTTTGGTGTTCTCGCTGTGTTGCTGTTTAGATGAGTTACTCTGCGTCATTGTGTGAAGAGATGATCTGACTAAGTTGACAGAGTTAACATTCTTGGAGTCAGTGAGCAACATTTTCTCATTTTTCAAGATTTTCAGCCAGCCAGTCTTCATCTTTGATCTTTTGTTCATGGTCATCTTGATCCATAGGTCCAGCGGTAAACATGAGTATGGGTTGCCGGTGATTGACTGGGCAAACAACCCCTCTCTCATATACACTGCTCTTTCTTCTGGAAGATTCCTCACCTCCCGCCAATACTCTACAATCCATCTCCCATATTTGTAATTGTCATAGATTTGCATCCATGGCAACATCAGGCGGAGGGATTCCGTGAACTCCTTCCAGTTCTGTGTTCTCAGTGCATGCAGGTTCATCATCAGGATCTCAACCATTTCTAGAAATGACATCCAGTACTTTGCCATTGGGGTGCCTGAAATTTGTATTCTTTCAAATTCTTTGGATAAGACATTGAGGATGCTTGGGTGGGCTTCGAGTTGGCAGTAGCTTTCTTGACGTTCCTGTGGAGTTGATGATTGGTCCTGTAGAATCTGTAGTCATTGTGTGACATCTTCTGGTATGGATGCACCAAGGTTCAGACTATGCTGTATGAGTCTTCTGAGGAATGTTTCATGCGACAGACGGAGACATCGTATGCCTCTTTTGTAGTGTTTTCCCCTGTAAAGCCTGGTCGACAGAACCATCTGCGATCACACCTGACGTGACTAGGATGTCAGACAATCCAGATCCATGGAAGCGTTTGTTGATGGCACTGATGAAAGAATAATGAATATGGAAAGGACCCATACAAGGTAAGATGATGTTGAATGCATCTGGATGTTCATATCTTATCTGAACGATCAGTGTGTAGACAGGTTGATCTCCTACAAGCTGGATGAATGGCATATTCTTGGATGTGGCAGCCTCTACCATCCTTGCCATCACTTCATGCACCACAGATTTGTTTGGTGGGTTTGGAAATGTCAGAAAGTAGTAAGATTTGCCCTTCACTACTGAAGGTTGTACTGTTGCTTGGAATCCCACAAATGCACCTACAGTTTGTTCAGTAGTTGGCCTCTGCTTCATATCTTTATCGAGACGTGTCAGGACATGTATAATATTTCTCTTGTGATGGATCTCAGAGTTGCAAGGTGCATCTATACTGATATCAGGCCTAATACACAGTGTACCACGTTGATCAGTTTTGTATGGACGTACAGTGTGTTCAGCAGCACATAGGTCACTCATAGATTTGGTTGATGGAATGCTCAGTGGTGGACGAGAATCAACCATATTATTAGTAAAATCCTGTGGTTGGACAAACATAACATTTGTTCTGTGTGACGTGTTTGCTCCAGTGAGTGTGTCATCTCTGAAGTCATCATTGTCCATTACTGCTGTACCAGGCATGCCTATGGCTAGTTCTTCTGGACAGGTTCTGTTTGTTTCTATATCAAATTTTGCCCATGCATCATAGAGATGGAGAACATCTTTGTAGCTAATTCCCAGAGAAAATTTGTGGATCAGATCAATAATCTCTCGACTTCTTGTTATCCCATGCAGTGTCACTGATAGCCTTGTCTTGAAAGACGTCCTTTTTCCAGACATGAATGAATACAACAGAGACGTCAACGCTGAAACATCGGCTTCATTAGAATCATCGCCAGACTTCTTTTTTTTTTAGCAAGCTCACAAATTTCGTCAGCAACTGATCCAAAGATTCCTCCTCAACCAATTCCTCAACATGTGGTGGCCATGGCATAACATTTGCATCAGATACATGTGCACTGAGACGTTGTGCTACTGTGGAAATGAGCTCTTCAGTAGTCACTCCCCAGCAATTAATAGCAGCTTCAACATAACTCCCTCCATTAGAGGCATCATACACCAAGGTACTCTGGTTCTTTTGAAATCTGTCATGAAATCCTAAGCGGTCATGAAATTCATCTTGCAGCATTGCTTTTATAGTCCTGGATTTGATCACTCCTGCTCGTGCTGTTCCAGAACTGTATCTCTGACATGTTTGAAGAATATTTCTATGGCTTCTGATAGTTGTACATGATTCATACGGAGAGTTTGATCATCTTGTCCTGTTGTTGAGATACTGGTTACGTACTTCAACCAACATGATCGGTGATAACGGATTTCAACTGCAAATGGGTCTGGAGTCGACTTGATGAGGGTGAGTAGCCGTTCTTTCATAGTGAGATCTTCTAAGTACATGGTGTGATTCTTGAATGCATACCAAGCATCCATCTGCTGCATGATATGTCACTTGTCTCTCCCACGATGCTTTTTGTCTTCTGGTGTCATGCACCAAATGCAGAGGTTCTTGTCATGTACCACGCCTATGTTTGAACGTGTTTGTCTCGTTCCAGCCTTAGTTGTATCCTGACTTGTCGTTGGTTCCATGTCCATCTGGGTTGATTCTTCATTTTCTCGTTTTTTCGTCCTATTTGGTGCTTGCTGTAAACGCCTGGTGCTGAATAATGTCAATTTGCATTCTCGATGAAAGCACACTCCGTTGGGTCCATTCTCCCAAATGACATTGTGATGAACGGAATCAAACGTGTCTAAGCTAATCCACTGTCTAGCATGCTCTTCTATATTCTTCCAAGCTTCAATGGTTGTGTTGCTCCGATCTTCATCACAGTCGGATTGACAGAAGATACATGGATGACCGATTGAGTCCTCACTTCGCCGCTTCTGACATTTTCCAGGTAAGGACATGATGGCTCAGGATCCTACCTGCATCAACCTGCAACAATGAACATTCTATTAATATGCTAGCAAAATAAGACAATAAATCTCCTATCATGAAAATTATTGCTAAAATCCTTAATTTGTTGTCTTAAATGAATTCCTTGATCCCAAATATGTACATTTTGACACCAAGATCACATTAATAGCTATTCTGTAAGTGAAGATATGACAAATCTTTATTTCCGTGGCCACCATCTTGAAATTTGGTTATATTGTCCACAAAAAAGTCTCCTATCATGAAAATTATTGGTTAAATCCATAATTTGTTGTCTTAAATTAATTCCTTGAGCCAAAATACCTATATTTAGACACCAAGATCACACTAATAGCTATTATGTAGCAGAAACTATGCGAAATATCACTCTCGTGGCGGCCATCTTGGATTTCGCCCTCTGGTGGAGTTTGCCCACACTTTTGGGAGGTGCACGGGGGTTCATTTTCTTTAGTATTGCCCAATCATCTAAAAACCACCTTCAAACCTTGTTCAGGAAACAATGGTCACAGGGTCAATGGGAGGGTCCTCTACTGCCTGATAATTGCAGGAGGCCCTTTTAGAAATTGAATAAAGTCGTCCAATAGTAGCCTGAATAAAGTTAAAAGGACGTGGCCGGTACAGAAAGGGTTAATTTAGTTATCTCATGAATTAGTAATCGTAATATTACTAAAACACGTATATACTATAGATTTTGAACCGTGCAGTATTCACCGCACTTAGTATTAATGTTAACCGTGTGACTGTAGGATAGCAACTGACTACCACTGTACAGTCACTTAAACAAAATCGCGGACATCTATGTTTTTCTTTATGCAATTATGATTATATAGAATGATTTTTTGGATGTAAGTTGTCTTTCAATATACAGTGTTATAGTTAATGTATGTGAAATAATATTTTAAAATTAGATTCCAGAAACACATTTCCATAATTATAAATATGTGAGATCCACGAATTTGTATGAGTGACAACGTTTCTGACAATACTCAGCTTATAAGAACTCAGGAGTAAACAAATCTCTAAACTGCCAAGAATCTATAAGTATTAACTTACTATAAATGTTGATAATGATGAATAGCTCAAGGATAGAGTTAGGAATAGGTAGTAGTTATAGTGGCCACTAGGAGTTAAGAATTAAGAGGACTTAGCGTGAATAAGGTGGTTGTATTAGGAGCGGCTAGAAGTAGGTGTTGATGAGACGGTCATCAGAGCGGATCTGAGGGTTCTTGGCGGGGGACCCGCACATTTTCTATAATAACGCATGTGCAGTGAATATCCTAATCATTAATGCGTAATTTAACTAACTACAAGATTACCGGATTAAATATAATAATAACCCGATATATCTAGGGACAATAAAACCATAGAGACTTAATATGAAATTGTACATATCTTTTATTAACCCTCTCCGACATATGACGCAATTTTTGAGCCTATTAGGGATACTTTAAAACCTTTATTACCATCAGGGGTATTTACAAACCTTTAGTTTAGTTACTTCAACCTCTGCAGTTGTCTTTGAGTTAGCTGTAGGCAGAAAACTAATTTTGGAGAGGTAATTATAAGAGTGAGAGAACTCTATTTCTTATTGCTAATCTGGCAACCTCTGCGTCATATGAGTATGAAGGGGTTAAGATATGCATGCCTAGGCTACTGCTGGCGCCTAATTCAAACTTACAGTATATTACTTATCCTAAATTGTCGAGATGCTTACGAGTCTCGACACATTCCCACCACCAATATATAGATATCCACAATAATCCCGCAGCGATGTTAGATCTCCAAAGCTGTGAAGAACTAACAGCGGCTCGGCAGGATCCTTACTGGCAGATGGTCCAGCAACTGCTGTTGACGCATGGGTGTAGTCGTGAGTTCAGTGTTTTGGAGGACAAGCAACCTAGAAGGGTCACTAGATCTGTTGTTGCTTGATTTCCTTTGTACTCCTTTGTACTCCTTTGTGAGAGCTAACACCATCATCAGCGACCGCCGGCCGAGGAATCGAATACATTTCGACATCCTGTTCTAGTGGATACAACTTGACGATGGGTCGAGTGGTCAGGCTAGTTTTTATCCTTATCTGGATCACTCTAACTAAATCATCTCGTCCCGGATAGAGTTTAACTACTCATCATTTACAAGAACTATGTCATTTACTTTTGGCCATACACTGCTTGATGAGCCTCCTTTTATTTTATAGGCTTCTCATAGTGATGCCAAGTATTCACTAGACCAACGCTTCCATAGGTCCCGGATTTAATTTATTGATGTAATTGTAATTGCAATTGTAATTGGTTTGAAACAGGGGTGTGTGATGTCCCCGTGGTTGTTTACTGTATATATGGATGGAGTCATGAAAGAAATACTATCAAGATCAGTGGATGATGGTGTATCGCTGAAAAGGGAGGGAATTGAGTGGAAGCTACCTATACTGCTGTTTGCGGATGATACAGTTCTGATGAGTGATAATGAATGGGAGTTGCAGGGTCTGGTAAATGAGTTTAGAACAGTGTGCGCAAAACGGAATTTGAAGGTAAATGCGGGGAAGAGCAAGGTTATGGTCTTCGAAAGGGGTGAAGTCACAGAGTGTGAGGTGAAGCTGCACGGTCAGGCTATGGAGATCGTCAACTCTTTTAAGTATCTGGGCAGTGTGTTGAGTAAAGATGGGACTATGGATGAAGAAGTGCGAGAGAGGGTACAACAGGGGAAGAGGGTTGTAGGAATGCTGAAAGCAGTAACAACAAATTGGGTGGTCAGTATGGAAGTGAAGAAGTCCATGCATGACAGTGTGGTAATCCCGACACTGACTTATGGAAGCGAAGCATGGACGTTGGTTGAGAGACTCAGACCAAGAGTGAGAGCAGTGGAAATGAATTACTTAAGATGTGCGTGCAGAGTTACATGGAGGGATAGACAGACTAATGAGGAAGTAAGAAGGAGGTGTGGTGTGGAGGTAGATGTGCTGGAAAGTGTGTAAAGGAACAACTTGAGATGGTTCGGCCATATGGAACGTATGGAAAGCGAGAGAATGACTAAGAGGGTGTACGAGAGCGAGGTGGAGGGACAGAGAGGGAGAGGTAGACTGAATGAGAGGTGGAAGGATGGAGTGAGGAAGTACATGAACGAAGGCGGTGCTGGTTGGAGGGAGGGGCGTCGACTGACTGGGGACAGAGGTGCATGGGGGCTGTTCGTTCGTGGCCACCCCTTCGAGAATCACGGCGTCAGGCAATAGATAGATAGATGGATGTAATTGTACCTGCTATGTATTGCGGCTTACTATCATAACTAGGATCCTGCAGCTCATCTAGCTGAATCACATCCTTTGGGAAGTCACTAAGTCTACGACCCTTAACCAGCATGGATGGAGTAATAGGACTAGGGTCCTCTACATCACCCGAGGCATATGTTAAAGGGCGATCATTCACGGTAGCCTCCAGCTCCAACAGGACAGTTGTTAGTTTCTCTAAGGAGACTAGAGCATGACCTAGTACCTTTTTAAACCAAGCCTTCAAAATACCTATGGCTCTCTCCCAAATAGCTCCGAACCAAGGCACACATGCTGGTATAAAATGCCATTCACAACGGATTTCGGTAAGATGAGCCTGAAGACTAGGGTCGCTTTGAATACCTTCCAGGTGTCTAGAAGCTTCTACAAATGTAGCAGCATTGTTGCTTAACATAATCTGTGGAAATCCCTGCCTACTACAAAATCTCCAGAATGCATGGATAAAACTGGCACAGGTCATATTACTAACTACTTCAATGTCAATAGCTCTGGTAGTATATTGATGAGCATGGTAGTGAAAGGGTGTTTGGAAGGCAGTAGTATCGGATATTTCATTGAATCCAGAAGAGCCGCTAGCTTCAATCAACCTTCACATACAATTGAACCTCCCTTCATGACAAGTTCTACTTGGTTTATCAAATTATTGCAGGTACCCTTGTCACCAGACAGCATCTCGTGCTCCTCTGGGAAGCATTCCTGCTGGCATCTTTGAGCTACAATCTTTTCTGCTACTTTTAGATCCTTAATGCTGAGGAGGGTAGACTGTGGGAGACGTCCCTTTAGTTTTTGCCTTCAAATTATTCTTGTATAGAATAGTCCATGTAACTACCCGAATTAATTTATCAAAACTGCCATATTTTTCCCAGTTCCATAACTGTATGTCTTGGTCATCATTGGTTCCAATGACTTGGCTAGTTACTTGAGGCGTTGGGTCATCTGGTAATATGTCTTCTGGCCACTTGTCTTTGTTTCGGAGCCACATGGGCCCCTCCCACCAAAACACAGAAGATTTCAGATGTTTTGCAGGAACACCTCTAGACAGCAATCACTAGGGTTTTCTTTAGAGGACACGCACCGGAATTCTATAGTCGGAAGAAGGGATTTTATTTTGTCAACTCGGTTCGCGACATACACCGGAAGCATCTTCATGCTGTGCAACTAACCCAATGTAACCTGACTGTCGCACCATTATACAATTGTGTTGACTTTTACAATGCTACGATTGGCTTCCTCCACAAATTTGATTAATCTGGCGGCTAGCAAAGCATCAGTTAGCTCTAGTCTTGGTATAGTTATGGACCTTATGGGAGCGACCTTTGATTTAGCGATGACCAAACTGCTATGTTCCGGGCTCACAAAATATATCGCGGTGCTGTATGCGACACTACTTGCATCGCTAAATGAATGAAGCTCCACCGAATCAGCAAATACCGTCCTCCTAGGATAAGTAAAGTCACAGCAATGGCCCAGATCCTTAGAAATTTTAGACCATTCGGTAGCGCATTCTGCAGGTAGCTGATCGTCCCAATCTAGTTTTTAGTCTCCATAATTGTTGTAAAAAGATTCTGGACCATATTGTTACAGGCAGTAATACGCCGAGCGGATCGAGCAATTGTGCCAACACTCTTAAGCACTCTCTCTTTGTAGCCTTACTGGTCTCTGGGAGACTAGTGTTGAATGTCAACAGATCAGCGTCAGGTAACCACAAGAATCCTAATGTCTTCACTCTTTCTTGATTTTTGGCAGCAACACCATCCGTCTGTTGAAGATCACGTAGTTGAGGACTATTGGTAGCCCACTCTCTGAGATATAAATGTGCTTGAGACATAATTGTCTGGGCATCCCAGTAACTCTTAATGTCGGTCTTTTCATCAATGCCTCTACTTTGGCGGTTGTCAATATACAAACCTTCCTTAATAGACTCCACAACTTCGGGATCCTCATAAATAACGAAAAGATGTTTCAAGACCATGGCATTAAAAAGAAACTGTGAGCAAGTCGTTCCAAACAACACTACCTTAATTTTAAATCGGTAGCAAAGTAAGGGTGAAGATAAGTCCAAGGGATCCTTTGGCCACATAAATCGGGTATAGTTACGATCTTCATCTTGAAGGCTCAAAGTGAGAAAGGCCTTCTCGATGTCACTTATCCAGGCATATTTATGTGCTCTGAAAAGGTGCACAACAATGAAGTGTGAATTATACATAAAACACAATATCTCATGCATCATGCTACAACAATAAAGACTTACAAAACTAAAAAAAAAGAAAGAGTTTTCTCGTTTATTTTATTGTTTTATAATCTTTTTGGACGGCGTTATGATAGCCTAATTTTACTCCTGCTGAACCCACACACCGTGCACGACTATCTTGGATCATCAACCCTTGATAGACAATCTGCTATCACGTTCTCACTCCCGGCAATATGCTGAATGTTGAGATTATAGTCTTGGAGCATTAGGGACCACCTGGTCAACCGCATATTCCGATTGTGAAACTGATTTAGGAATTTCAAGGGATGATGGTCCGTATAAATCGTCACTACCGGGCCGTAGGCTGGAACATAAACTTCGAAATGTTTGAGCGACAAAACGATAGCCAGAAGCTCCTTCTCTATAGTCGAGTAATTCCTTTGTGCCGAATTAAACTTGCAAGAAAAGAAGCTCACTGGGTGTTCCAAGCCCTCGGAATCAGTCTGCAGTAACACTGCCCCGGCACCCACACCGCTGGCATCAGTCGCCAGCTGAAAACTCCTGGAAAAGTCTGGGGCGCTCAAAATCGGATGTGTACACAGCAGGTGCTTGACTAGGTCGAAAGCCCTCTGACACTCCGCAGCCCAACAGAACTTCACTGACTTCGACAGTAGATCAGTTAACGGTGCTAAGACAGTAGAGTATCCCCGGATGAAGCGCCTATAATAGCCTATCATACCTAGGAACCGCATGACCTGGCGCTTAGTGGTGGGCCTGGGAAACATATTGATAGCCTGTATCTTGCTCAGGGGGGGGCACACCCGGCCTAACCCGACCACAAAGCCAAGATACTGCACAGTAGCCTTTACAAACTCGCACTTCTTCAGGTTCACCACCAGCCCAGCATCGTGCAACTTCCCAAACAGGGTCTCTAAGTGCCTTAGGTGATTTTCAAAATCGTCATCATACACTATCACGTCATCAAGGTAGACCGTGCAGTTAGGGATTTCGTCACAAATATCGTTTATCAGGTTCTGAAACGTGGCAGGTGCGTTCTTAAGCCCATAAGGCATTACGTTGCATTGGTAGGTCTTGCCATCTACCACAAAACCACAAACTTGCTTAGCTCGGTCCGACAGGGGTACTTGCCAGAAGCCTTTTACAAGATCAATTTTAGTAAGGTACTTTGCATTCCCTATCTTGTCCACGCTGTCGTCAACTCGAGGCAAAGGGTAAGGGTTGGTAGTGGTCAAGCCATTTAGCCTACGAAAATCTATGCAGAACCGCACCTTGCCGTCAGGTTTTGGCTGCAACGTGACGGGTGATGTCCACTTCACATAACCTTCAGTGATCATCCCTCTCTCAACCATGTACTTTAACTCCTCCCGTAAAGCTGGCAACTTTACCGGGGGCACACGGTAGGGCACTGACTTGAAGGGCACATTATCACCGACGTCCACGTCGTGCGTTACCTGAGTAGTGAGACCTGAGTGTTCGGCGAAAACAGAGGGGTATGACCTGAACAGGCCTAGGACAGCAGCACCCTGGTGCTCAGGCAGGTGACTTACAGCTTGCCTAGCCTCTTGTTCAGTATTCCCCGCCCACTGTTCCGCGGAAATGACACAGTCCCAGCTATCCTCCTCAGCAGCATGACTGTCCCCACCTCCTTCTCCACCCTGGCCGCTGCAGGCCAGCACAGGGACAGTGAGAGGCTCTGAGGGGCGTCTCACATACTCTTTCATGAGGTTTTTTCCTACGGTCAGGTGTTGCAACGAGATAATCAAGGTCGGAGAGTTTCTTAGCCACCACATACGGCCCAATGAACTTGGCAGAAAGGGGGTGTCCAGGCAAAGGTAAAAGCAACATTACCTCCTGACCCACCGAAAACTCCCGAAGCTTCACCTTGGCGTCATACTGGTGCTTCATGACCGCCTGTGCATTAACCAAGTTATTACCTGCCACTGCCATGCAACCTATAAGTCTCTCCCGGCTCTCAAGGACATATTTAAGTACAGACCCCGGCTTCTCTTCGCCCTCCCAGATCTCTTTCACCATACTTAAAGGTCCTCTCACATTATGGCCAAAGACTAGTTGATTTGGACTGAACCCCAGGCTCTCTCCTGGGACTTCACGTGCAGCGAACAGAACATACGGCAGACCCAAATCCCAATCAGTGTCATGTTCTGCACAGTAACAGCGTAGCATACTCTTCAGGGTCGAGTGCCACCGCTCCAAGACTCCCTGACTCTCGGGATGGTAGGCTGACGACACTACAGAACATATACCGTGCAACTGAAGGGTTTGCTTGAACAATTTGGATGTAAAATTGCTCCCCTGGTCTGACTGCACCTCACGTGGAAATCCATAACGGGAACAGAACAATAATAAGTTTTTAACAACTGCCTTTGCCGAGCCGTTTCTCATGGGGTATGCGTCCGGGTATCTCGTAGCCACATCCATGATTGTCAACAGGAATTTATTGCCACTACTAGTAGGCGGGAAAGGGCCAACCAAATCTACTACAACTTTGCTGAACGGAGGCCCGGTGACAGGTATGGGAAACAAAGGTGCCTTCGGGATTGTCTGGTTAGGCTTCCCCGTTGTCTGGCAGGTCGCACACCCAGCCACCCATGCACAGACATCAGCCTTGACCCCAGGCCACCAGAAAAACCTGCCCAATGCCGCCAATGTTTTTGTTACCCCCAAATGACCCGCCACCGGCACATCATGCGCCAGACACAATAAGGACTCTCTATACTTATTTGGAACAACCACCTGGTCTACTACCCTCGCACCGCCCTCCCACTTCGATTTGGGGTCTAGAAATCTGCGGTACAATATCCTGTTGAGCCTAAAGAAATCTCCCGGCTTCGCATCCCCATCTTCCTCCAACTCTATGGCACCATTGCTATAACGAGCTAGGCTAGCGTCTTGCAGCTGCTGCTCACTAATGTCCCCGGGCGTCAATGCATCAAGATGGTTTTGTAATAAGACATTACCCCGGCTAGTAGGCTCTACTGCCTTAGTGGCTCTCGCTACAGCTCTTGCCTCACGCGAAGTCTTACCCAACTCTGCCTTGTTACACACCATATCTGGGCCAGAGTCAACTCCCGTGTTTATTATAGGTCCAAGTACCGAATCACCGAGAAGTGCAGCAGAATCAATGTCCCTTTTCCTGCCCTTAGCAACCTTCTCCTGATCCTTCCTCCACTGTCCCCGAGGTTGAGTGCTAGGCTGTGCAGGAGCCGCAGAGCGAGATCGGGTTACCACACAGGCCATCTCATCCTGTTGGCACCTCCCAACCCATTCCCGATTCTCACCATCCACGTCGGCCGCCCTCTCGGCAACGACTAAGGGTGGAGTCCCGGAAGTGGGCACCGCAAAGTCGTTGCCGAGAAGAAGGTCGACGCCCTCAACTGGCAAACACTCAACGATCCCTACATCCAGCTCTCTGCACACCTCTCCCACTGTCAACTCCAACCTCACAAGGGGGTATGACCTCGTAGCATTTATACCCTGCACCACAACAACTCTGGCCGCATTTATCGGTTTCCCTGTGAAGTTCCTCAACAAAGTTTGCGAAGCCCCCGTATCCCTCAGCAAGTCAACCCTCCGTAGTTCACTCCCCCAGCTCACAAACCCGTGTCCCCGATGGCTACAGAAAGTGTCCCGGACAGGTGTCGAGCCTTCCGTACGCTTCTTTACCGCGTGTGCCTCAGCTGCTGACAACCTACCCCGGGCAGTTGCTGCAGCCTTCAGAGACACATCGATACTGTGAACCAATGACACCGGCTTAGCGGGAGTGTTACTAGGGCACTCACGTGAATAATGGCCTAGCTTCTGACATTTGTAACATTTCACATCCCCAATGGGCTTCTTCCCTTGTGCGGGCGAAGAAGGGGCCTGACCTTTAGTAAACGGGAGAGGCTTGTGTTTGTAGGTGTTATTAGGTGCAATGCTTTTAGTGTGGTTATGTGTGTCATAGGATTTGTTATTATCGAAAACTCTGGTGGGTGGGGTATAGCGCCCCTTCTGCCCTGACTCAGCCCTCTGAGCGGCACCGCAACCACGAATAAATGATAATCTGAGGTCTGCCATCTTGGCAGCCTCCTCTACTTTCTTGGGACATTTTTCCTTAATGTTCAGCGTTAGATCGGTTCCAGTACATTTGTAAAACTGTTCCAGATAGAAAAGTTGCTTAATTTCCTCAGCCGACTCTGCGTGCTCGGACCGAAACCAGTTATTACATGCATCTGTTAAGTCCCGTGCGTGCTCCATAAAACTGACGTCGCTCTTCTTATTCACGCCACGGAACTTCAATCTATAAGTTTCGGGTTGCAGTTCGTAGGCCCGGAGCACAGCCTCCTTCACCAGTCCATACACGACACTCTCGTCCAGTGACAGTGCATCGTAGGCTTTCAACCCCTTACCCACTAGACGTGATGAAACTAATGCTGCCCATTTAACCTCCGGCCAGTCATACTCACGACACTTCTTTTCGAAACGAGCAAAAAACTCAGTCACTGCTGTCTCATCAAATGCGGGTACTAATTTAATTAAATGCGAAAGTGAGTCTGTAACCCGGTGCCCACCACCGAGATGACGCCCCGTGGTCTCTACTCTAGACTTCTCGACATCCATTTCAGCCTGGTACCTGGTTGCATCCTGATTGGCTTGGATTCTAGCAACCTCTATGCGTTCTATACTAGCCTGTTGTATCTGAGTCTCCTGCAGCTTAATCCATTCTATACTAGCCTGTTGACTCTCTTGCAACTTAAGCTTAGCTAGTTCTAGCTGAAATAACATCTCAGGAGACAGGCCTGGGGGGGAAGAGCACAAAATGGGGGATCCACACCGAGACGTGTTTACGGGTAAGCCAGCTTGCCATTGAGAACCCTCCTGCTGCATCGTGCTAAGACTCGCTGGCTGAGGGCCCAGCTCAGGGGTAGAGTGGAATGGAGGCTTGGAGGGAACCCCCCAAGACCCCACTCCACCCACCGCCCCATCGCCATCACCCAACAAACATGCCACCAAATTCTTCTTGGGCCAACTGTCAGGACAGTCCCGCCCCAAAACCGTGGCTAAACAGCGAAGACCGTAACAATCAATAGCCTGCAGGCGCTGTTCGGTCAAAGGTGTCTGCAAAAATGCCCGGGCATCCCTCTCTCCACTTATAACACTCCCCTCCCTAAATATCTGCTGTACTTGCTGGTCACTAGGCTGTACCGTGTTATCCTCCCCCGTAAATGATGAGTCATTAGACATAGTGCTGGTTATACAATTGCTGTTCATAAAAAAAAAAAAGTGCTTATTACTAATTGCAGTCTCGACTCACAAAATGTTAAAGATGCTTGAATGACTCTACTCTAGACACCTAACGAAACAATCTGCAAGTCCACCAATACAATAATGACACAATAAAAATTCCTCCAATATGCAAGAAAATTCTAGCCAGCTCTACTAGGTAGCATAGAATAGTTCTCCAAAAAAACATGTGATAGGATACTACTGAATCTTGTGCAAGGTCGCCATTTTGTTACGGCTGGATCGGCAATACATATTCGGGATTCTTGATCGTAGGACAGAAATGGCTTAAGTGACAACGACACGCTCGATTCCAGTCCCAAATACTATATGCTCCAGACAACAAAAGCACCAACGCCCTACAGAGTTATCGTCTACGGTAACGAGGTACCTTAACTCGGCGAAAGTGTACAACAGGGGTAGGCTATGAGGCTAAACTCCCTCAGATATTTATAGGTTACGTTATTACTAAAGAAATGCAATACTCAAGAAACTACGTTAATATTAAGCCTCTAATAATGTAGAATAGAAGCAGGCTAAAGGTATGACAGTGAAATGCTAAATGACAAATGTACACGCCTACTTGAAAGCGCTTGCACTACAATAACTGTCCCCTACTAACATGCACTAGCATGTAGCATACAAGATGTTCATGATCCAGTAGATACCTAATAATACACATGGGAGGAACATAAATAGTAGTCACTTATTATAATAATGAATCTATACTTGGAATAACTAAAAGGTTGCAGGCAACAGTACTGCGCCGGTAGCCTACTACCGCATAGGCTACTTCGCTTCTCTCACTCTGTCTCCCCTCCGAGTCCGTATGCGCCCTACGCAACAGAACTCCGGACACAGCAGCAAAACGACAGTGCAGTTAATTGATACATGAAAGTATTAATAGTGTTGTCTTGTGTGTGAGTAATGTGTATTGTAAAGGGTTACATACATATACTTAAAGAGAGCTGCAATGCATAGTAAAATAAAGATATATCCCACTCATCATCCCCATGTGTTCTAGCTAGCAGGCCAAGTCACAGGAACAACGAGTCCCAGCACCGAAAGCGAGAACCCAGGAGAAGACTGTAGAGAACACAAGGACAGATAAATTACGTTACTCTACTATACCGGCACTATGAGCGAGCTGTAGTCTCGGGTACTACACTCGCTCCTGGCTCGGTATGCAAATCAAGGCTAAGTCCTCGTCCCTCTACAGACAACTCCTGGGCATGGTCGGGCTCTTACACATGGCACCAGTCTAGTCACAAATGGGATGATGAGCGGGGCATATAACTCGTGAACATGTAGAACGTTCACCACCTATCCTCATCAAGAAGATCGCTGTTCACATTAACCCCTTAAATCTAATACATATATATATATGCTTGTCCTAAGAGTAATACGAGAGGTGAGTGCTGAAACTCCTTTAGGACCTCAAGGGAAGGTTATGCATTTAAATAGAGAGAAGAATGAAATGAGAGTAATGTCGTCAGAGAGAAAGAGTGCAACAGTGAGAAGTTGGGAGAGAGGGCAAGGGATGTTAGAATCTCAAAGGTTCTAGGCAACCTGGTCATGGAACACGCAGCCAGGCTCCAGGCAGTGTGCTGTACGACAACATGGGCCCAGCCCAGGCAGCGTAGGCAGGCAACAATGGACTACCAACCCTGTCGCGCCTAGCTATAAGCGCAGGGCTGCCAACCAGTCCATACGTCTGGCAACCCACCCGGCCGGCAGCGTGGCGCGTTGCTACCCTCTTGCTCTGAAGCCTAACTCACTCTCTCTCTCTGAACTCCCATTGTCTTATCTATCAACTTCTCTATTGATACTACATATTAAATGGAAGGTCTCGACATGGCTTAAAACAAAACCCACCACTGGTTAGCACATGACGAGACCTTTGCAGAGATACAAAGAACATAGTTATAAGTTGTCACACTCAATATACATTGCGGCTGACGGTAGCCAGATCACGGGCGGTACAGTCGAGTACCAAGGAGTACAATCAGGTTGCGTTGCAAAGCACTGGGGTGCGTCACAATATATATATATATATATATATATTATCGGAAGTACTATAACTATATACTCTATGAAATTATTTCATTTGTAAAAGGAGACACAATATAGCTATTTAAGTGAGACAAAATTTAAAATATAGTAGTGTAATCAAATCAAAGTACAGTACATAGACAAAGTTCCTGCCTAACATATGAGATTTCTACGTTTCTTTGAAACTTAGCAATCTACTTACATATTATCCTAGAACTAAATATGTATACAAAGGATCTAGACACAACCAAATTAGATTGTATTTAAGGGAAAGGAGGAAAGGCTATTATTCAATTGGGGACGAAACTTTTTAATATATAGTGACTCTAAAATTCTAACACTGTCTGTGGGACAGCTATCTAATATAGTAAAATGCTCATTACTGGGCGTAATATTACACAACTCACATTGTTCCCTGACTGCTGAGTGGGGAGGAATCTACAGTCTGCGACCGGTTCTGACAGACTGACCTAAATGCTCTGTGATACAAGTTTTGAAGGAACGCACAGTGCTTTTAACATACCCTGCTTGGCAACAAGGGCAAGCAAAACAATAAACGATCGACGAGCGTAGGTTAACAGGTAGGCGGTCTTTGAATTGGAACATGGAGCGAATTATGAATGGGTACATAGGTATGAATCTAAACACTTTCTCATGGTAAGATTTACAGAAACTCTCATTTAGTGATACTTCAATTTTCTTTGTCAAATTAACTAAATATGGGATTCGTAAATAAATGACTTCCTTATTTACTGTGGGGACGTTGCATTTTCTAATTTTCCGTTTTGCCTCTCTTCTTTTCTCCTTGTACCTCTCCAATACCTCAACACTACCCTCCTGTAAAACCCTCACAAAACACTGTCTCTTCTCCTCAACTGCCTTTCTCACCTCATTATTCCACCACTCGCTTCCCTTCCTGATACCTCTGCCTCCTACTTTCCTTTTACCGCACACTACCTCTGCACTTGCTTTCACTCCTTCCTTAAACTGTTGCCATTCAACTTCTACTTCTCTCTCTTCCATCTCTCACACTTCCATCCAGTTTTCATTTAGTCTTTCCTTGTACTCCCTCTCTTTTGCACTCTTCTCTAACTCACTAACTTGTATTACCTCTCTTACTTCATGCTTGTCTCTCATTCTCCTGTGACTACTAACTCTTAGCTTTCCCTCCACCAGGTAATGATCCGACGTACCCTCCGCCTCACCTCTCATCACATTCACATCCAGCAGTCTACACAATATTTCCTATGTCACAAGCACATAATCCACCAAAGCCCTCTCTACAATCTCTCCCCTCACAAGTCTATGCCATGTGTACTTGTGTATACGCTTTTTTTTTAAGAACGTATTTCATTCACTCAATCTGCACTCTCCACATACATTTGTCAGTCTTTCTCCACTCTTACAAATATATATCAATACACATTAGTAGATGGTCATATATCTAATAGTAAAATAGTTACTACAGGTGTACCTCAAGGATCCACACTTGGGCTACTACTTTTCCTTCACTAAATCAATGATATCGTTCAATCTTCCAGTAGTTTAGAATTCGTACTTTTTGCAGATGATACAAGCATCTTTATATCAGGACCAAGTCTAATACCATTAATAAATAGCGTTAATGCAGAATCAATAAATATAACAAAATGGTTGGATGCAAATAAGTTATCTCTGAACACTGCTAAAACACAATATATGATATTTTCAGGAAATAAAGTAGTTGAAAATGATGTAGTAATTAAAATGAACGGTATCTCGATTGATAGGTGTTTCACTACTAAATTCTCAGTGATGTATATTGATAACAAACTAAACTGGAAGAAACACATTTAGTTATATCAGGTAAAATATCGAAATTGGTTGAATTTATGTATAACACTAAAAATCTAATTACAAAAGCAACCTTAATCACCCTATATTATAGTCTAATTTACCCGTATTATCAATATTGCGTAATTGCCTGGAGATCAGCTGTCAAATCAAACTTAAGACCTTTACATATTTTGCAAAAACAAAATAATTCGACTCATTTCAGGTGCGGGCTACCACGATCATACCGATCCCTTGTATAAACATATGGGACTGTTTAAATTCAACGACATTTACAAACTTGAACTACTGAAATTGTTATATAACCAACTCTCGTCTCAATCAATCATTCAGTTTAGGTTAGCTCCTGATTTTCATAACATCAATACGAGTTATCGTTCAAAGCTTCGACCTCCTAAACCAAGAACAAACCTAAGCAAGAGATTCGTTACTTATAAAGGTTGCACGGAATGGAATTCACTACCAGAAAATCTAAAGGTCAATATCCAATAATGTATCGTTCAAAATATCTACCCAAAAATTTATAATTAACGAATATTAGAGAAAAGGAGTTGTAGTATATGCAAAATGTGATTGCTACATTTGATAGATTGACCGAAGTGAAAGAGAGTGTCTGAGAGTGAATGAAGCTCAATTGCATATAGTAATCCTCAATATTTTATACTTTTATATTGAATTCGTGTATGGATTGTCATAGTATATCCCTATATGTAAGAATAAGAATATGAATGCATCGGTTTGCCTGTGATTTTTTCTTGTTTTGTATTATATAAAAATGATGTGTCACACTGTTATGATTTTTAAAATTCTTCTTCTTTCTTTCTGACTAGCGATAAGACTATACAAAAAAGAAACCTTTACAAAAAAATCATTAAAACAGCTCAGCCCCATAAATTACAATTTCTGTATGTATGTCACCATATTGTACTTTTCTTTGGGCAAATAAACTTTATTGAATTTGAAATTTTGAATTTGAATTTGAAAACAAAAAAACTTACTCTAGATATATATATATATATATATATATATATATATATATATATATATAGTATATACAATAACTTAACTGAATAAACCCAAATTATATACAACTGTTTACATATTTGCATAGCTAAGTAAACTTAAGTGTTTCGCATAGTTCAATGGCTTCACTTAACTCGTGGAGAGCGAAAATGGGTAGTTGACAACATTTGTTGTATGCAAATGAATTACCTTCGATTTTGACAGAACTCATTATATTTACCATATACAGCCTTGTTTCTTCCCCATGTGCATTTATTGTACTTATATGATGAACATATGAACATTAACCCGTACAGCCCCAGCGACGCGCCTGACGCGTCGGCGATGTATGTAACGCACAGCCCCAGAGACGCGCCTGGCGTGTCACCCTAATTGCGCCGACCGTAACCTCAAGTGTAGCCACTCAAGAGGGCTCAGATTTGTATGGGAACTGTGTACGTATCCCACGCAACCGTGCCGATGGTTGAAAACTCTCAAAGTCCACGTGCGTGCGCGTGAGCGCGCAATAACCTGGTTTTTTGGGGTAATTGCCTTAAATTTTTTACTCTTGTAAAATACGTTTTTGGGGGCTCTGTAGGACCATTCTTTAAGCTTTTTGAGCGGTTTTTCATGGTTTTTCCTTCATTCCTAACCCATTCGCTATTGTTTCTGGAATAACAAAAACATTTTTAAACCGGCCGGGTTCTGGTGAACAAACATTACAAAACTAGCCGGGGCTGGACGGGTTAAAGAGTGATAAAAGAAGTGGGAACAGCAATTGGATTGTAGAAAATGTATAGTTTCATTGCCCGGTTGTATTCTGGGTCGGCCGGTCGAGAGATATACATTGTCCCTTTGCAACGTCTGAGCAACAACTGAGCCGTTCGGGAGAGATCTCACACTTATAAAGGGTCTCTAGATGACTCGACCCTGCCTCCAAGCCTGGCTGACGATAATTTGCGTGGAAAATAACCGATAAATGAGGGAAATAAGAGGACAATTAGCCGATAATTGAGAAAGGGGGACGGGGGAGGGGGTTGAGACACATGTGGATGAGTGGTAGAAAGTACTATAGTCAGTTTCATTTAATCTAATACCAAATTGATCTTTTACCAACTGTTTTCTTGATAATTATTGGAACTATATGCAACCATAATACCAGGTGTTCATAATTATTTCCATCCGTCTCTGCAAGTGTTTCGTATTAGTTGAGTAATTAATATAAGAACATTGTTGTTTAGCATCAGATGAAATTAAACCGAGTATAGAGGGCAATTATCTCGCCTAAAGACATATTCCTTTGTTTTGAGAGCCTATTGGGCATTTTGGAAGATTTTGTTTATGGTCTTGCTTCCATGAAGCCTATCACATCGGCTATACAGATGATTCTGTGAGGCTTATAGCGCTTCTTGGGTTAATCCAATTCATATTTTCCCTTTCATTTCGTTTAGTTTTCAGGAGTATGAACAGTACTGTGGGATAATTATTTCCCACAGCCCCTACTACGTAGTCCAGGCTTAATTATAACAACATTTGCTATTAAGTGGAAGGTGAGGTAAGCAGAATGCTCTTTTTCCACCCAGCACTCGTGAGGAAGAGAGAGAGAGTGAGTGAGTGTGAACTTGAAAGCACAGGAGAAATAAATCGGTCGAGACGGAAGAGGCTAGATAAGGAGACCAATAGGAGAATAATGTAAGGGGGAGGAATTGTTGCGATATCGAAAACATTATGAACGAGAGAGAGAGAGAGAGAGTTACACATAGTTACATAGATACTCAGACCACATAGACCTTGCGGTCCCAAATAGGTGGTCCGACCTTAATACTACTAGACAGGGACAGTTTATAGTGGAAGAATAGGACAGTAAAGTAGAAGGCTCTCTCCCCACCCTCCGGCTAATAAGCCGGAAGATAGGTTGAAGTGTAACCTTATGGGTCAGGAAATGCCCACAAGGAAAGTTTTTATATAGTATAGATAGAAATTAGTATGAAAGCGAAATTACACATGCTTATTGATTAATTCATATCAGTCCAATCTTCATCAGATGATCGTCCAGTCTTTTCTTAAACGTATCAATTGAATTATTGTCGACCACCTCCCTTGGTAAACTATTCCACTCTTTAACCACATTGTATGTGAACAAATGTTGTGTCACATATAAGGATGCTATTTTTCTAATTAATTTAATTCCATTATCTTGGGTTGCAGCATTGTTATTAACCGTGAACAGTGCACTGATATCTACTCTGTCAAATCCTGTAAGTATCTTAAAACACTCGATAAGTTGGCCTCGCAACCTTCGTTTCTTAAGTGAGAGAGAGAGAGAGAGTCTTAACTTACAATAAACATGCTATAATATGATGCAATACAAGCACATCATGAGCAGACTACTCAATATCAATGGTATTAAGAGGGAGGTATACTACAGCAAAACAAATTATAGAGAACAGAGAATAATTAATAATTTGCACTAAACGTTAGCTTCCTTGTTATTATCTTCCACTGCCTGCCCTTCTAGGCCAAATTTCCTCAACTATTTAACCCCTTGAGGATCATGCCGTGTTTTGACATTATATTCTGGCTATTATTTGGCGACATTAATCAAGATTAGGACGGGTGTATGGAAATCAGAGGGTTAATTGAGATAGTTTTTACCCTATTAATTCCCAGACTCATCCAGAGATGTATGCAATTGTCTAATGATTGCTAGAATTAACTGTCAAAATGCGTTATCAGCGTTTAAGGGTTAAACAGAATCACCCTAATATTCTCGATTACTATTCGCCTCGTCGCGTTCATTATGATAATTTTCCTTTTGTTTTCCTTCGGCGCATATTTCATTATCATATCCATAAGAGTGAGGGGAAAATGTTTAGTGCTTTCCAAGTGAACTATTAATGCAGCGAATTTTCTTGAAATTAAAATCATGTGAACTGTTAATGGTATATATTTCCACCTAGTGTACTTCTACAGAACGCAATCAACTTACCGCCACTCCAAATGAAAGCATATTGCAAACACCTAGATTCTCCCATAACACTATACTGTAAAGTTGTTCAATATAGTTATAATTATTTAGTAGTGACCCATGAAGTACTGGTGACCTACATGTTCATCATATTCTCGACACTATTAGACGATTTTATTCAGCTTAGGACAGATCTGTGGTAGCTCAAAGGATTGAATGAGAATATGTAGCCTTTAAATGGTCAGCTTAGGTCCGCTTAGGAAGGACCTTCCTAAGCTGAATAGAATCATCTAATAGTGTCCAGAATATTATGAAAAGGAAGTCGCCGGTACTGAGTGTGTCTTTATATTATAACTGGCTGGGGTGTGATTAAAGGAAGTCGCCGGTACTGAGTGTGTCTTTATATTATAACTGGCTGGGGTGTGATTAAAGGAAGTCGCCGGTACTGAGTGTGTCTTTATATTATAACTGGCTGGGGTGTGATTAAAGGAAGTCGCCGGTACTGAGTGTGTCTTTATATTATAACTGGCTGGGGTGTGATTAAAGGAAGTCGCCGGTACTGAGTGTGTCTTTATATTATAACTGGCTGGGGTGTGATTAAAGGAAGTCGCCGGTACTGAGTGTGTCTTTATATTATAACTGGCTTGGGTGTGATTAAAGGAAGTCGCCGGTACTGAGTGTGTCTTTATATTATAACTGGCTGGGGTGTGATTAAAGGAAGTCGCCGGTACTGAGTGTGTTAATATATTATAACTGGCTGGGGTGTGATTAAAGGAAGTCGCCGGTACTGAGTGTGTCTTTATATTATAACTGGCTTGGGTGTGATTAAAGGAAGTCGCCGGTACTGAGTGTGTCTTTATATTATAACTGGCTTGGGTGTGATTAAAGGAAGTCGCCGGTACTGAGTGTGTCTTTATATTATAACTGGCTGGGGTGTGATTAAAGGAAGTCGCCGGTACTGAGTGTGTTAATATATTATAACTGGCTGGGGTGTGATTAAAGGAAGTCGCCGGTACTGAGTGTGTCTTTATATTATAACTGGCTTGGGTGTGATTAAAGGAAGTCGCCGGTACTGAGTGTGTCTTTATATTATAACTGGCTGGGGTGTGATTAAAGGAAGTCGCCGGTACTGAGTGTGTCTTTATATTATAACTGGCTGGGGTGTGATTAAAGGAAGTCGCCGGTACTGAGTGTGTGTTAATATATTATAACTGGCTGGGGTGTGATTAAAGGAAGTCGCCGGTACTGAGTGTGTCTTTATATTATAACTGGCTTGGGTGTGATTAAAGGAAGTCGCCGGTACTGAGTGTGTCTTTATTATAACTGGCTGGGGTGTGATTAAAGGAAGTCGCCGGTACTGAGTGTGTTAATATATTATAACTGGCTGGGGTGTGATTAAAGGAAGTCGCCGGTACTGAGTGTGTCTTTATATTATAACTGGCTTGGGTGTGATTAAAGGAAGTCGCCGGTACTGAGTGTGTCTTTATATTATAACTGGCTGGGGTGTGATTAAAGGAAGTCGCCGGTACTGAGTGTGTCTTTATATTATAACTGGCTTGGGTGTGATTAAAGGAAGTCGCCGGTACTGAGTGTGTCTTTATATTATAACTGGCTGGGGTGTGATTAAAGGAAGTCGCCGGTACTGAGTGTGTCTTTATATTATAACTGGCTGGGGTGTGATTAAAGGAAGTCGCCGGTACTGAGTGTGTCTTTATATTATAACTGGCTTGGGTGTGATTAAAGGAAGTCGCCGGTACTGAGTGTGTCTTTATATTATAACTGGCTGGGGTGTGATTAAAGGAAGTCGCCGGTACTGAGTGTGTCTTTATATTATAACTGGCTGGGGTGTGATTAAAGGAAGTCGCCGGTACTGAGTGTGTTAATATATTATAACTGGCTGGGGTGTGATTAAAGGAAGTCGCCGGTACTGAGTGTGTCTTTATATTATAACTGGCTTGGGTGTGATTAAAGGAAGTCGCCGGTACTGAGTGTGTCTTTATATTATAACTGGCTGAGGTGTGATTAAAGGAAGTCGCCGGTACTGAGTGTGTTAATATATTATAACTGGCTGGGGTGTGATTAAAGGAAGTCGCCGGTACTGAGTGTGTCTTTATATTATAACTGGCTTGGGTGTGATTAAAGGAAGTCGCCGGTACTGAGTGTGTCTTTATATTATAACTGGCTGGGGTGTGATTAAAGGAAGTCGCCGGTACTGAGTGTGTCTTTATATTATAACTGGCTGGGGTGTGATTAAAGGAAGTCGCCGGTACTGAGTGTGTCTTTATATTATAACTGGCTTGGGTGTGATTAAAGGAAGTCGCCGGTACTGAGTGTGTCTTTATATTATAACTGGCTGGGGTGTGATTAAAGGAAGTCGCCGGTACTGAGTGTGTCTTTATATTATAACTGGCTGGGGTGATTAAAGGAAGTCGCCGGTACAGAGTGTGTCTTTATATTATAACTGGCTTGGGTGTGATTAAAGGAAGTCGCCGGTACTGAGTGTGTCTTTATATTATAACTGGCTGGGGTGTGATTAAAGGAAGTCGCCGGTACTGAGTGTGTTAATATATTATAACTGGCTGGGGTGTGATTTAAAGGAAGTCGCCGGTACTGAGTGTGTCTTTATATTATAACTGGCTTGGGTGTGATTAAAGGAAGTCGCCGGTACTGAGTGTGTCTTTATATTATAACTGGCTGGGTGTTGATTAAAGGAAGTCGCCGGTACTGAGTGTGTCTTTATATTATAACTGGCTGGGGTGTGATTAAAGGAAGTCGCCGGTACTGAGTGTGTTAATATATTATAACTGGCTGGGGTGTGATTAAAGGAAGTCGCCGGTACTGAGTGTGTCTTTATATATATAACTGGCTTGGGTGTGATTAAAGGAAGTCGCCGGTACTGAGTGTGTCTTTATATTATAACTGGCTGAGGTGTGATTAAAGGAAGTCGCCGGTACTGAGTGTGTTAATATATTATAACTGGCTGGGGTGTGATTAAAGGAAGTCGCCGGTACTGAGTGTGTCTTTATATTATAACTGGCTTGGGTGTGATTAAAGGAAGTCGCCGGTACTGAGTGTGTCTTTATATTATAACTGGCTGGGGTGTGATTAAAGGAAGTCGCCGGTACTGAGTGTGTCTTTATATTATAACTGGCTGGGGTGTGATTAAAGGAAGTCGCCGGTACTGAGTGTGTCTTTATATTATAACTGGCTTGGGTGTGATTAAAGGAAGTCGCCGGTACTGAGTGTGTCTTTATATTATAACTGGCTGGGGTGTGATTAAAGGAAGTCGCCGGTACTGAGTGTGTCTTTATATTATAACTGGCTGGGGTGTGATTAAAGGAAGTCGCCGGTACTGAGTGTGTCTTTATATTATAACTGGCTTGGGTGTGATTAAAGGAAGTCGCCGGTACTGAGTGTGTCTTTATATTATAACTGGCTGGGGTGTGATTAAAGGAAGTCGCCGGTACTGAGTGTGTTAATATATTATAACTGGCTGGGGTGTGATTAAAGGAAGTCGCCGGTACTGAGTGTGTCTTTATATTATAACTGGCTTGGGTGTGATTAAAGGAAGTCGCCGGTACTGAGTGTGTCTTTATATTATAACTGGCTTGGGTGTGATTAAAGGAAGTCGCCGGTACTGAGTGTGTCTTTATATTATAACTGGCTGGGGTGTGATTAAAGGAAGTCGCCGGTACTGAGTGTGTTAATATATTATAACTGGCTGGGTCTGATTAAAGGAAGTCGCCGGTACTGAGTGTGTCTTTATATTATAACTGGCTTGGGTGTGATTAAAGGAAGTCGCCGGTACTGAGTGTGTCTTTATATTATAACTGGCTGGGGTGTGATTAAAGGAAGTCGCCGGTACTGAGTGTGTCTTTATATTATAACTGGCTGGGGTGTGATTAAAGGAAGTCGCCGGTACTGAGTGTGTCTTTATATTATAACTGGCTGGGGTGTGATTAAAGGAAGTCGCCGGTACTGAGTGTGTCTTTATATTATAACTGGCTTGGGTGTGATTAAAGGAAGTCGCCGGTACTGAGTGTGTCTTTATATTATAACTGGCTGGGGTGTGATTAAAGGAAGTCGCCGGTACTGAGTGTGTCTTTATATTATAACTGGCTGGGGTGTGATTAAGGAAGTCGCCGGTACTGAGTGTGTCTTTATATTATAACTGGCTTGGTGTGATTAAAGGAAGTCGCCGGTACTGAGTGTGCCTTTATATTATAACTGGCTGGGTGTGATTAAAGGAAGTCGCCGGTACTGAGTGTGTCTTTATATTATAACTGGCTGGGGTGTGATTAAAGGAAGTCGCCGGTACTGAGTGTGTCTTTATATTATAACTGGCTGGGGTGTGATTAAAGGAAGTCGCCGGTACTGAGTGTGTCTTTATATTATAACTGGCTGGGGTGTGATTAAAGGAAGTCGCCGGTACTGAGTGTGTCTTTATATTATAACTGGCTTGGGTGTGATTAAAGGAAGTCGCCGGTACTGAGTGTGTCTTTATATTATAACTGGCTGGGGTGTGATTAAAGGAAGTCGCCGGTACTGAGTGTGTCTTTATATTATAACTGGCTGGGGTGTGATTAAAGGAAGTCGCCGGTACTGAGTGTGTCTTTATATTATAACTGGCTGGGGTGTGATTAAAGGAAGTCGCCGGTACTGAGTGTGTCTTTATATTATAACTGGCTGGGGTGTGATTAAAGGAAGTCGCCGGTACTGAGTGTGTCTTTATATTATAACTGGCTGGGGTGTGATTAAAGGAAGTCGCCGGTACTGAGTGTGTCTTTATATTATAACTGGCTGGGGTGTGATTAAAGGAAGTCGCCGGTACTGAGTGTGTCTTTATATTATAACTGGCTGGGGTGTGATTAAAGGAAGTCGCCGGTACTGAGTGTGTCTTTATATTATAACTGGCTGGGGTGTGATTAAAGGAAGTCGCCGGTACTGAGTGTGTCTTTATATTATAACTGGCTGGGGTGTGATTAAAGGAAGTCGCCGGTACTGAGTGTGTCTTTATATTATAACTGGCTGGGGTGTGATTAAAGGAAGTCGCCGGTCACTGAGTGTGTCTTTATATTATAGGGAACGCGATAGGCCTCACGGAAGCAAGACCATAAAAAAAGCCTTCCATAAAAAAAAACGGCCTATCAAAACAAAGGAATTTGTCTCTAGGTGAGATAATTCCCCTCCAGTACTCATCCATGTAAATCTCACACACCCCCCTCCCCTCCTTCCCCACCTTATTCCCCCTTCCCTCCCCTCCTCAATTATCACCTATTTTTCCTCTTATTATCATCATTTATCGGTTATTTTTCTCTCCCGCGATAATGTAGCACAAGTGGGTTGCAGAAAAGATCGTTATGCAACACCCAGACACCGGCCCACACCGCCCCGCTTGTCTCAGTTACCTCACAGACAGCGAGAGAGGAGTGTTGCCTGTGGCTCTCTCTCGCCTGAGATTATGACCGGGTGGCCAATATCTTCGTTTTTCACCACCCAAATGCTTTTCCAACTTATTTTAGCACTCTTGAAGGTTCATATATACATCATATATGTAAAATAAAAGCATACCGAAAACAAATAATGCTCTATATTGTAAATATAACGAATTCTGTCAGAATCCAAGGCTAGAAATGCACAAATAACTACCCTAGCCCCTAGGTCTATTTAGCGCTTGTCAGGTTAAAGGGGAGATGGGTCGTTTTGATGGACCCCCTTCTCCCTCGTGTTTGGCCCCATTAGTTTTGACATTTTAAGACGTTCGGCACATTAGTTTGGCGATGTTAAGATATTTAGCTCAATGGGGTTGTCAATATTAACTCTTTCACGCTTTTATGACGCAGAGGTTGCCAGATTAGCAATACGAAATAGAGTGCTGTCACTCTTATGATTACCTCTCCAAAAATTAGTTTTCTGCCCACAGCTAACTCAAAGACAACTGCAGAGGTTGAAGTAACTAAACTAAAGGTTTCTAAATACCCGTGATGGTAACAAAGGCTTTAAAGTATCCCTAATAGACTCAAAATCGAGTCATAAGCGTGAAAGGGTTAAGACTTTGTATCATTGATGTGTCAATATCGCATACGGCCGGGACATTTGTATATAATATATATATATATTAAAATATATATTGAAGGAGGCTCTGGGGCGGGTGTTTGTTTAAGCTTGACGGAGGTCTAAAGAGGAAACTAAAAACACATTGAAAACATACATACATACATGAACAAATAAATACGCCCATCACCCGTCACCTATAGTTGGCGTATAGTTTGGATTTGAACCCTTTCAACTATACCATTTTTCAGCTCGAAATTGCCATTTCTCAGTATTAAATGACACTATAGCTGCTAGTTTGAATGTTTATCATATTTATTCGTCAAATTTCCATCAGGTTTCGACAATCTGCACTAAAAAGAGGCAAAATACAATTTTGAAATTAAAACGATTAATTTGTTTCGACGTAATGTATTTGAAATCGGCAAAATCCCACAAATTTCGTCATTTCGAAGCCTGAATTCAACAGAGTGAAGTCAGGATAGTCACGCAGCTATCAAAATCGGCAGTTCTAACCCACAAGGTGGATATTTTTTGTGTACATTTCGAAATTTTCAAATCTAATTTACACCAAATTCGACAATACTACATTTGAAATTGTATTACTTAATTGTACATTACAGGCATAATACCACATTATTATTCAAAAGTTGGATATAAATTCTTATATTATAATGAAACAGTTAATGAAGCACTAAATAGTTACCCAAAAGTTAAATGCTAGGTAAAACAAAAGCTAAGTCTAATTCAGTCTAATTCAGTGGATAATGAGAGGGCAGCCGGTGAGAAAGATGAGGAAGGCTTAGAGGGAACATCACCTCCAGCAGGTAACAGAGATGAGTGTACAAGCGGTCACCAAGGAAGATGTAGTGGCCTTCTATAGGGGATACATTGGGTAACTCCATAAATGTGTAGGTCAGGAGGACATTTGGGATGACTGAAACTGTAGGATACACAATAAAAAACACCTTGATCAGCTTTGTTTATATATACTGTATACCTTTTATATATAGTAATAGGCCTTTTATTTGTGTATAAATATGTTAACACATTATAAATAAAATATAGATATAACAAGACAGTCAAATTAAATACCATGTCAGCTTGTAAAATCTGTTTATTGGTTCTTATATAGACGATGTTGATGAGCGTGAACCATTGTCGAAAATGTATGAAACAGATAATTTCAAAAATATTCAAAATGTTAATTTCGATGCTTCATTGTCATATGTTGGCCTGCATTAACGGTTTAAAAATTAATATGTCGATGTAGGATATTGATAAGTCTATCTGGATGCAACAAGTCAAAATTAAAATTAAAAATAATTTTGGTACGCAAAATGTCGATCTATTGCTATACAGTATGTCTATATTGAACCAATGCATTGCCATTTAGAGATTGTATCAGTCGATTGAAGATGGTGTCTTGTCGAACATAATTGCAATATGTTAAATTGTCAAACTTAATGCTGGAATACTCTGAAAAAAATGTCAATTCGGGCTGCAAAATGATAGTGATATTATTTACTTGATGTACAGTCGGCCAAATAAGTGATGGATCGGCACTCAACATGTTTTGATCAATAATTGCTATCAGCCATATCTAAACGTGATTTCTTCTTTTTGAGCGAGATATACAACCATGTTCCTACACTTACCCACCCTATCCAACATCTTACAGACATTAATACAGCACAGATCGAGCCAAACGTAATGACAGCTGAGACATGACTTATTAGCGGGTTGGCTACTTTGTGCTGAATGGTTGACGGTAGTGGTTTATTGTTAGTTTAACTTGATGTACAGGGTGGTGTAGAAGTTGGTTACCCAGTCTAGGCCTACATATAGGGCAGGTGTTGTGTGGACCCCCTTCTCCCTCATGCTTAGCCCCATTAGTTTGGCGATTTTAAGACCTTGCACCTCATTTCTGTCAATGTTAGGACCTTTCGTGCCATTTACAGTAGGTGTCGATTTTAAACTGGCGAGCGAGAGCGAGCCTGAAATTTGAGAAAACACGGATTTTGTCCAGGAAAGTTTTCTAGCGAAAAAATAAAACAACATTTGGAAGGGGTGTTTTGTTTTGTTTTTTTAATGCTTGATAGAGGTCAAGGGAGCAAAAACAAAATATATTAATTATAATAATTAATTAATAAAATCAGATTTAAATCAACTGGGTAAACTAAATCTGCGCACACAGTACCATCAAACATTCAGCTGAAAGTAAAGTTCTCTAACTTAAAGTGAACAAATACAAACTGGTCAGGTAAATGAAAGACAAATGAAACAGGTGTTCCTGCAACTTCCTATCGGTAGTGACCTGCTCGATTGGTGACTACAATCTCCATGACATTTTGTATATATACTGTTTATATATATATATATATATATATATATATATATATATATATATATATATATGTGTTTTAATCTCTCAGTAGGGTTCGAACCGTCGACCGTCAGGACGATAGCCAACGCTTTAACCAACTCTACCTCGGCAGTCTAAAAGAAACTCAACCTTCTATCGTATTTAGTGAAGGAGAAGAGAAATCCACAAGGAGAATGTAATTTCAATTCATGCCTAGTCGTAGGATCCATATTCCAGAATACCATACGAGAATTTTTAAGAGTCCCGACGCAACTCGGGCCGAAATTGATTTAACTTAATTCTAACCGACCAAACATGAGAGTCATTAATATTAACTCCCCCAGATATATATGACGCGATCGCGTCATATGGACTAGTGAACCAAAAACTCATATGACGCGATCGCGTCATATGGACTTATCTCTATACCTCTCCAATAAATTTATGACGCGATTTTGCGTCATATGAGCTCAGTAAGTCCGATAAGTTACCATACGATAAAACCGTTGGTGGCAACCTCAGCCTTCTCCGATAATTCTAACGGCCGCAGTGTTGTTGTGAGTGTAGTGCGAGGCAGTGGCAATGATCCTGGGGCTCCCGCCTCCTCGGACTTATTGGAACATAATATGTCAGAGGGAGATAAGTATATAATTATCACAAATACACGTGTAGTGTCTCACGTGTATTTGTGATATATACTTAATGTTAATGACTCTCATGGTCATGGTCAGTTTTATGGTCACATACTCCTGTGCCAAATTGCATTTACATTGAAAGTAAGGCCTGGAAGTTAGTAAATAACCGGTCGGTCCCCTTAACTAAATAGGATAGAAGGTTGAGTGTCTTTTAGACTGCCATGGTGGAGTTGGTTAAAGCGTTGGCTATCGTCCTGACGGTCGACGGTTCGAACCCAACTCAGAGATTAAAACATTCAGTGGCTCACGTGTATTTGTGATATATACTTAATAAATATATATATATACATATATATATATATATATATATATATATATATATATATATATATATATATATATATATATATATATATTGTTATGACTGAGGTTTAAATATATCAGGGCTCTTATTCATTGGACTAGTAATGGCATAAATGCTACAACGGAAAGCGCTAGATCCAACCTCTGATGTATATTCCCAGTGAACAAAGAACACAAATACTCTGCAGAGTTCTATATGCAATAATAGGTTATTAAACTCTCAATAAATGTGTGTCTACTCTAGGCTTTATGTTATGTGAAAACAGCTTATTACTACCTATAACCGAAGGTGCTTGGTTATGGTATGCAAAGTAAGGTGGTAAGGGAAGTTACAGCTTACGTTACTTTAATCAATACATGGCAGGCACTCCTGCATGAAAGAAAGTGCACTAAAGTCCTTCAACACCAACAAGGAATCTTCTTTAAATGTTAGATGCTATCAAGATGCTCGAATCGGAAATGGAACCCAAAAAGGCAGGCAGCGGAACAATGCTTGTGCAGGCTATGCACACAAAAAGGCAGGATATATAATGCAGTCGGAGCCAAGAATATCCTAAACGCTACAACACTAATAATAATCGCCACGACAATGCAGTATTCCTATCAACAAAAAGAGCCTAAGTCGTTTGTGTCTCAATACATCAAACTAGGCTGCGAAATGCTTGTGTAATCATAAACGGGTATGCATAATAATAAGAGTAATTGGGTTAATATACTTAATGTCTACTATGACTGATAAAGTCTAGCTAGAGTCAATGATACAAGATACTGGTGCGCATGGCATGCCGCATAGCCTAGTGCAAATCTCAAGTCTGTGCGTCAAATATTACGTTATAATGAAGGGTAGCTCTCTTGAGAAACCTTAATACCGAAGTATTAAACGTTCTCCTGGCGTACCTCAAAGACAAACAACGAGCTTAGAACAGTGCAGAATGGTATAGGCAAAAAGCCCTCATTCGTGCATGCTCTACTCTCAATGGCACACAGACTAGAATTTACCCAATCAACTCCAGTTCTCAGGTATGTCGTGCAGCTTTTAACTAAAGCCAGCACCCATCGGAAACAATACCTTATAGTATCAGACTCCTAGTCTAGCATTATCTAATCCAGCAGAACACTAATAATTATAGGAAGCAGTACTGAACCATATGAAAGCCAACCAATGCTTCGTGATCAACTTATCTTAACAACTAACATACATGGGTTATATAAGACCTTAACGCACAATACAACTGGCCAGCATGAAGCTGATTATGCAGAGTTAACCAGAGGGGGTATAATAATAATAAAAGGTGGTGAAAGATATGGAAAATGAGAGAGATAGGCAGAGGAAAAGGTTCTCAGGTGCAGAAGGGGGGACAGATATCAAAGGGATAAGAGGGATGCGTTCTAGAACCCAGATCTGAGGGAGAGAGTGGCGAGAGAGCTGTATATATACTAGCACTAGCTCGAGCCGCGTAGAAAAAGCGGTAACAATTCCTTCAGCCAATGACAAAGAAGCCAGCCAAACATGACATCACCAAGCATGGTAAAAAACTCCTTCAACCAATCCCAGGCCAGCCAGCCTTGACGTCATCAAGCATGGCAAAAAACACTGCGCGCCTTCTCTCACTCTGTTCTACTCTCTCTCTCTCTCTCTCAAATCCTATCATTACTACTTTATGCTAAAACATATACTTTGCAATTAAATATATAAAGCCTTGACATGGGCGAAAACAAAGAGCCTTTCTGGACTGCCCATGACACAAGCTTTCATATGAAATAAAGCACACAACAATACATCAACTGTAGCCACATCCACTGCCCTGGCGATCCTAGCGAGTCACTGTAGGACAAGCCATGCGGTTCTAACGGAGTGGTTAACGTCACAATATATATATACAGTATATATATATATATATATATATACTGTATATATACTGTAATATAATTAAAATGTGTATAATTATTTGAAATTAAATATATATAGTGCATAAGCATTTAATGACACAGACAAAGCAAATCTAACGCGGAATAATGTCATAGCACCGAACACTATTCTGATGAGTAATATAAGGCATAGAGACGAAAAAGAAATCCTTGCATGGATGTAGTGAATTCATTTCCCAACCATGAGGTAATTGCTTTATAACTACTTTAATTTTACGTAAATTATTTTATGGTATTTTAGTTTGCAAGATAATGTTCTCCAGTCCTCACTTTAGTTTTTACTTATTATATATGCATGCATATAATATACTGGTTATTACGTAAATAACGAACAACGATAACATTAACCTTTTGTCACTCTTCATGTGTCTGTGATTCAATCTACAAAACTGTATTTTGAATGTTACAGAACAATGCCATAATCGTGTGCCAAATAAGTACAAAATATTTTGGGAAATTGGACAAGTCCTATGCGTTATCAAACGAGTTCTCACCCTTTCATCAAAGAGATCTTCATAGGATATTTTGATCATCTTCATTCCTCTAAGAATAGGCATTACACAGAACTGGTATTTTTAATGATGCAATACAAATAATACTAAGTTAATGATGAGAATGAGACGAATTACGCACAATAAAACTATTTGCTCTTTATTCTAGGCGATTTCTCGAGCTGAAATCACGTGCATGAAGGAGTCAAGTTTTTCACCTGTAAGAATATTTGAAGAATAATTTGTTGATTTTAAGAACTTTCACACATTTCTTTGTCAATATTGAGACTGAAATGACAGCCCAAGAGGAAAGGGCTCCTCAACAACAGCGGATGGAGTGCAGGATTGCAACTATCAGAGGACAACAACAAACAAGGAAGTTGGCCCTCTTAAAGAAGGGGATGACAAACAAAACAGTTCCCCCTATACCAATCTCAACGTCTCCCCTAGGGTCCCCCAAGGGGTAGCTGTTAATCCGCCCTCATTACCCCCTCCACCAAAAGGAATATGGACGACATCTCCCCAGGAACCAGACCTGGATTATGATGAGGATATGTTTATGCAACTTAGACATCAATCCCCTCCATATTTCCAAATGCAGCACTACCACGACCACCGCCACAACAACGCAGAGAGGGGACAAGCTCTATCTTTCCTATATCCTTCTTATCAAAGATTTATTTTAACATATACGAGATACTGCCTGAAAATACATAAATCAATAAATCAATTTTCACTCGTTCCCATACACCATTGCCTCATGCTATTTAATTTTAATAAATAAAGAATGCGTTCACCCATATAACCATGTATACATTATATTTTTAAGATTGTTAATAACCGGAACAATATTCAAAAACTATATTCCTCAATACATGTTTACCTCGAGAAGCTTTACCCGTGACTAATAATTAAATTGTAATATCACCTCACCGAACCAAGGTTCAGTAGGCAATAATCGAGGCTAATGAGCACACGATCTCCTGATCTGTAAACTGTACGCAGCCATCCTTCAGATCTCGATTGCGGTAGTACTTCCGTATGGGGCAAGCCATTCTCCCCTTAAAAGTACCCGACGGAGGTATGTCGCGAGGACCAGCGAGGATACCTGTAGGAGAGTGTGTGTGTGTGTGTCTGGGACTCCCCCTGGACTACGTCGGACCTGGTTACTACACACTTGATCAGATCTCTCTCTCTTGGGCTACGTCACCTATTCTTCCAACCCAAAACTTAAGTGCTTCTTGTTGTATAAAGTGTTTTTCATTTAAATATTGCGAAGGGTGATTAAGATATGCAGTGATTCCATTTAACGTTAATATCAGAGATTGTCGATTCTCTCCTAATTTGCTATCGCCCCTCGTATTGCAAGAACATTCCACATTCTATTTGCAGGGATTTATGTATGTATAATTCTGTGGATATCTCTTATACATACATACATACATACATAATATTTTAAGACTGAGTGCTCCACACATAGGTGCAGTTTCAGTCTCTTGTCCTAATGGCGGCGTTTCAGCTAGGCAACCCTGTTAAGGGCTGCTTCACTTGTCAAGTTTTTGAATTTGAGATCGGTACGTATAGTCCGATCCCAGGTCTTCCTCGGTCCACCCCTTGGTGACGCTCCCTCCACAATTACTGACCTGCATTTTTTCACCCAATTTTGTTCATCCATTCTCTCCACATGTCCATACCATCCCAGTCTACTTGTACGCATCACCTCGCTAATACTCTTTATACCTAAACGTCTCCTAAACTCATCATTTGTTATTCTATGCTGCAGCCTGGAATACATATATTAGTTCGGGATTTGTATACAACGCTCTACACGTATGTTCTTTCCCAGCAAATCTTAATATTGTGTTTATTGTTGGCTGGGTTTTTAATTACAAGATAAGTGTATACAGAGAGAGTTCTAAGTGTGTCTCTTAGAACTGCGTTAAAAGATTCCGCTTCCAAACTTCACCATCCGTTTTACCTTATTTATTATTGACTTAACTATTCCAGTCAATCCTTCACCACGCTTAAACCTCAGCAAGGCGATGTTCAGCCAAGCGTACTGGCTTATTTAATTATTCTTCATTGAATGAGTTTATTTTTCAATGCTTTGACTCTTTGAGATTGTCAAGATATTTAACTTTTATTTTATGAATTAACGTGCGAGTTATTCAGACCTCAGTTAATATCCTAATTTCCATTGTCAAATTCTATTGTGAGTCGCATCGCAGTAAACGTGACCTACCTTGTCGGCTAATCCTCTGGCAGTTGCCATTTACCTTCAGGATATTAATTATTTGTTGTTGAGACCAAACCTCTCTGTGTTATTTATGTTTTGATTCTATATTAATTCATTACGTTTTTATTTATACGTATTTTGATCCTAGTGTTAATCTTTAGTTCACTCGTTATACAAAGTGAATTTATGAGTATTTTATACCAATTATTATGATCCATATTCTTTCAAGCTCATTTTTATATAGAGGCGACTTGATTCATGTCATATTTGTACCCTAGCTACTTAAGAAATAAAACGTGTGCACCGCAATTGTGTGTTCCGTGACTTTGGTAGAGATTGATATCCTTATTGTATTATCAAAGCCAGTTCTGACCCCGTTGGTTAATTTAGGTTCTCCTCTTCACGATAGTGAACATAACGAACCATTCTAAATGCAATGAAAATAATCTACTCGCATAACAAAGACCTTCCGTTCTATTTAGGTGTCAATTTTTCCTGGCGAACGATAGTGAGCCTGTAATTTTGGAAGAACCGGCCTTCGGCCGGAAAATTTTTCGACCGAAAAAATTACATATTAATCTAATGATGTGTTTTTAAGTTTGATGGAGGTCTAGGGAGGAACATAGAAAAATAATGAATACATTAACAGATATCGATCAAAAATTGAACCATAAATAAATATGAAATAGGCAATGACCTAAATATGAATAGTCAATATTAGTATAGGTAGCGCCAGCGAACTTTACTATAATATTGACCCCTTAACTTCTTAAAACTCAAAATTAATTAAAGAAATCGGGCTGACATTTCTATCATTTGGGAAGAGTCCATCAGGAAATAGGTGTGGATATTTACAGCCAGTTTGCTCTAGGCCCTTTTGAGTTACAGAGAGGTCAGGGATCAAGTTTATTGTCAAGTTGGTTGGCGCTACCTACCCTTTCAAGATCCGATACGCATTTATTTTCTGTTTGTCGGCTATTATTAGACGATTTTATTCCGATTAGAAAGGGTATGTGAAAGTTAGAGGGTTATTTGAGACATTCTTTACCAATATAAATTTCCACATTACCCTTCTTAAACTGTATAAACCATCTAATGATAGCAAAATATACTGTCAAAGAGCGTCACAATCTTCAAAGGGTTAAGGTATATTATCTCTCGCTCTCTCTCTCTCTCTCTCTCCATCACGACCCATTAAACCTTAAAGTGGTGATATATAGGCCACAGCATGGAGTTGTGCTAGATATCCCTGCCTTAAGCCGATGTCACACGGGCGCATTTTCAAGCAATTTGTAGGGCAATTATGGTCTGACATCTTCAAAATGTAAGCTTTACCAGTATTCAACCACCTAACGTAATCTACCCTCAGTCTAGTTTCAGATATTAATGAAAAAGAACCCCGAAATATTGTGAGGAAAAACTTGCTCATTGTTAATTGCCGGAGAAAGAGCTCGTGTGAAATCGCTTTTATACCTTTACACCCGGCAGTCACCAGAAATTATGACTTTTGAAAATAATTGTCACACACGTTTTAGAAAGATAATAAATGCTATTAATCCTTTCAGTACCGGCGATATCCTTTTCATTATATTCTAGCAACTATATGAAGATTTTATTCAGTTTCAGAAGAGCCTCCAGCAATTAACAGGCTTCAAACTATCTCACTTAACCCTGTTTACTACCACAGATCATTCTTAAGCTGCACAAAAGCCTTTAAACATAGCTCGAATAAATTTAACCCCTTGAGGATATGACGTGTTTTAGCAGGTTGTTTTGGCTATCATTATACGATTGTATACACCTTAGGAATGATCTGTGGGAATTGAAAGGATCATAACTATCTCACTCAACCCTTTAACTTGTGGTGATGGCCCCGAGCAAGGTAAAGGCCATAGCTTACTCTGACTGTTCCTTTTACTTATATATTTTTTAGATCTCAAGTGACGGCGTCTCTTCCATGGATTGACCTCCCAATCTACCAAGATTGGAAGCCAAAGCGTCACATTTTTCCTTTGCCCCTCAACTTTCTCTTCATAATTGCTGAGGGGCACAGGGCCCTTGGTGTGGCTTTGGTTTCCCGGGTGTTTCCGCACCCTCCTCAGCTCCCCGCCATGGAGTGGCTTCGGTTACCCAGGCTTTATTGTGGTCGGCAGGGAGGGTTCTGTGGGGGCGCTCGGTTATGGCCTTGACCTTGCTCGGGGCCTTGAGACTTCTCGGCCAGGCAGCTTGGGGAATAACAAAAACAACAACAACTTACCTTACACCCTTCATAATATGAATACAATCGTCTAATAATAGCCATAAAGTGGCGTCATCGATCCTCAGAGGGTTAAAAATACGTCGCCGATACAGTAGGGGTTAAAATTGTGTTGGCATTACTTGATATCATCAACCTTATAATTATCATGGTATTCCCCTTTGTATCCATCCCACGCCACCTTCCACTTCCTTATCCCATAATCCATAACAATTGACTTCTAGAAGCTATAGGCGGAATAAATCGAAGCTAATGTGTAGAATGTTGGTTCTTGAATTAAGTTATTATAAATATGATTTGATACAGGCCTACATATTCCCCATCTAGTGCAGTACATATGAAGCACCTAATATCTTGAAGCTTTGCTCGATTTTTGGGGGCTAGTGTGATAGGCTCCTGACAGCCTACAGCCGAGGTTGAGAGAAAACAAAAACACACACACACACAAGAAATATACGTCATCTCCCCGTCAAATGACAGGCAACACTACTGATAACATTAAATTTTCTTGTTTCCAATATTAAATATATGTTTTCGGTTGTTGTAATGTATCATCTGATATGTGTTATGCAGGTTCACAGTTGCAATCCCTCTTCAGACGTCTGAAATGTATATTGTTATTGATATTCTAGCATAATACAATTGTTCATGTTTATCACCTTTGATTCATCTCAAATGAACTGCCACATGTGTTTGTAAATTTCATTAATCGATTTTAGGAGTATAGTTGGTTGTTGGAAGGAACATAATAATGGATGGCTAATGGTCTCTATGTACACTTGGATGCCATAGTCCCTAGCCCACTTATGAACATTCGAGTACCCCCTCTGTTTTTCTTTATGCAATAACAACTATTTGGATTGATTTTTGGCTATAACTTGCTTCTCAATAAATAAATTATATAGTTTTGTAGTTGATAAATAGACAATTATATTTATCAATTCGTGTCCAGAGATATACTTCCATAATCAGAAATAGGTGAAGTCCACGAATATTTATGAGTGGGGCAGAGACTATGGCATCCGAGTGTACAGCCAGAAGCAGAGACGTTGGAGCATCAACCAAATGACGTCAACCTCTGTTTAGTTTAGCCCCATTAGTTTTGACCTTTTAAGACGTTTGTCACATTAGTTGGCGATTTTAACTCCTATTTCTTTGTCAGTATTAGAATCTTTCGTGCCTTTTAGGTGTCGATCTTTTCCTGGCAAGAGATAGCGAGCCCGTAGTTTCAGGATGAACCGGCCTTCGGTTGGTAAATTGTTCTACCGAAATTTTTTTTTTTTTTTTTTTTAAAGTTTGATAAAGGTCTAACGACGAAACTTAAAATTACCTAAGGTTTAAATCCTACAATGTAAAACACCAAAATGCCAATCAGATAACTAACAATAAAATCAAGGACATATCACATCTAATTACATAACATCCCTAATTTCCCAATATTTGGAGGACAATTGAATTTCCAAAGCTTTTTATCCCACTATTTTAACCCGTACAGCCCCAGCGACGCGCCTGACGCGTTGGCGATGTATGTAACGCACAGCCCCAGAGACGCGCCTGGCGCGTCACCCTAATTGCGCCGACCGTAACCTCGGGTGTAGCCACTCAAGAGGGCTCAGATTTGTATGGGAACTGTGTACGTATCCCACGCAACCGTGCCGATGGTTGAAAACTCTCAAAGTCCACGTGCGTGCGCGCGAGCGCGCAATAACCTGTTTTTTTGGGATAATTGCCTTCAATTTTTTACTCTTGTAAAATACGTTTTCGGGGGCTCTGTAGGACCTTTTTTTAAGCTTTTTGAGCAGTTTTTCGTGGTTTTTCCTTCATTCCTAACCCATTCGCTATTGTTTCTGGAATAAAACCATTTTTTGAAAACCGGCCGGGTTCTGGTGCGCAAACATTACAAAACTAGCCAGGGCTCCACGGGTTAAGCACCAAAATATTTATCAGATAATGAAAAATAAAATCAAGAACACATCATATCTAATAGTATACCATTCCTAATGTCCTAGCATCCTGAACAACATCTTATTTCCTAAAACTGGTATCGCACGAGAACTTTTAGTCAACATTCGATTATCAAAATTTGTCTGGCAACATTTCTGGAATATTTAGAGCTCTTATCTGAAACTAGACTGATGGTAGATGAAATTAGGTAACCGAAATATTTCATATATTGACCTCATAAACTGCCAGACCAGTGTTGAGGATAAATGTTGAGGGAAAAATAACTCGTGTGATACCGATTTAAGGGGGAGGTACTCACTTTTCTGGACCCCCTTCTCCCTCATTTTTAGACCCATTAGTTCTGCGATTTTAAGACGTTCGTTTGGCGATTTTGAAACATTTCGGCCCAATACTTTGTCAATATTAAGACCTTTCGTGCCATTTATGTGTAATTTTTTAAGGAACCGGCCTTCGGCCGGGTCATTTGTCTACAGAAAAATTTACAAATATATCTTGAGAGAGGGTATATACTGTATATAGGTTTTATTATATTTGATGAAGGTCTAGCAAGGAAATCAAAATTCAATAAATATATAAATAAGTAGCCCAAAAAACAAGCACTAGTCCCTTAAGCCTTAAATCCCATAATTATCATGATTTTGCTTTAAGGAAATAACAAACCATAGAAGCTCCCACCCCTTTCCCAATCTTAAGTAAGCCATTTTAGATTTACAGAAGACCATTACTTGCATTACTATATGTCCACAAACATTTCAGTAATGTAAGCATGTTTCCGTCTATTTGTTTTCTTTGGTTTTCTTATTGTTTGTCTTTATTAAAGTGACACTTGCAAAGTGGTGTTATATCTATCTTATGCTAGTTCCCTTATAGTTTATCTTATTGTACTGTTACGAACTGGCACTCGGGTACACAAGGGCTCTCAATCAGGACTCGAGTACGGCTCGCTGCCACAACGGAAACACACGATCCCAACCCCTGAGTACTGCCAGCCGAACAAAAAACACCAATACCCTCCAGAGTTCAATCTGCTATAACGGGGTATACAAGAACTCGGTACTAGTGTTCAACAACAGACTAATAAAGAGACAGGAATTATCTAGTCTGGTCAACAATCAAACAATGAAGTAAGAAACAACAACACCAAAGAATAGTGTTGGCCGAAGCCGAAGTAATCCACCCTTGACTAAGAACTTAAGAAGTCCTCCACCCTCTACTTCGGATCGGCACTATTACGTTACGTTAATTAATAGTCCTTAAGCATCGAGCAAGGAATCTTCTGAAAAAAGTTAGATGCTTCTCGGATGCTCGTAAGAAGTACGTATCGGATTTTGAACAGTAATTCAATAAGAAAAAACACTGGCAATTAAATACTATTAAAGGTTTAAATTGGCATAAGAATAATTAAAAGAATATGCAATAGTAAATGGCAAACATTAAAAAGAAGTACTCCGCAAATGCAACGGCAATAGCCTACTCGGATTGTGCTCGTGGGCCACTAATCACTAAAGTAGCCAAGCTTGCAACACATGAAATCAATAGTGCATAAACAATATCATACATAAGGAAAGCTTCAATACTATTCTGTATCTACTAATCGAGTAAAGTCTAGCTGGGGTACTGTGGGCAAAAGGTAGCAGTGACTGAGCAAAAACGGCTCATAGCCTAGCGAAGTCCTCACAACTGTTTAAAGTATTACGTTAAAACTGACAAGTGCACTTTGAGAAATCCAGATCCCTTGTATCTGGTTTTCTCCCGTCTCCTTGACAAAGTAAAAACAAACTGTTAATAAAATACAGGGTGGTTAGGCTCTTGCCCTCACACACTGTAAATTATTAACTCAACACAGTCAGCCGCGAAGACAACCTAGGCTTCACTGAACCGAAACGAGTATGCAGGTTTATCGCTTAACCACTGCATCAAACAACAACTCGTAACACAGAAAAGCCTTACCCCAGTCTAGCATTACCTAGACCAGCAGAAAACAGGAATAATAATAATAACACACAGGGAAATGCATATACAAGTGCAACAAACATAAATCAATCCTATTCTAAGTTAACCCTTCCAAAATAGGCTATCTAATAGGCCAGTATCTCGTGAGAACTCAAGCGATAATACGTTGGCTGACTAGCTCTGCACCAACGGGACCATGGAAGTTAAAAAGGGTAGGGAAAAGAGGAGATAAGAATGTAAGGTAGTAGAGAAAGTTCACATCAGTCAGAAGAATATATATAGTTAGCAAGGGAAATGAGAAGTCGCTCTGCCTAATGAGTTCTGATGAAAAAATGGCTAGACTTCCCTTTTTATACCCGGCCCTCTAGTGAGCCCAACGTGAACTACTAAGGACCGCCCACTGACAACCATTACATAATTTCTCTCTCTCCTCTGGGATAGACAAAGGCTCCCCTAGCACTGAGGGGGGGGGGGAGTGCTAGTGAGTTAGGCCCACCTCCCGCCTGGCGCACCCACTGACCCCCAACTGTGGCTGTTTCTCCTCCCATCATTACAAATAAGTTTTACACACAATACTTATAACTAATGATATAAAATAGAACTCGTTGACTCAGATGAAAACAAAATACATATTCATAATACTTATAGTACAATGGCTTACATGAACTAAGTTAGGAAACTCTACATAGACTACAGCCAAAGTTCCTGCCCTGACGATCCTAGCGAGAGTGGGGCATGACTAGGCGTTCTGTACAGCATGCTCACACTGGACATGCGTCACACCTCCCCCAAGATTTTACTTGCTCAACCCTGAGCTAAAATCTGACAAACACAGAACCCCATCAAGCCCCTCACACCCAGCGACCGCATGGCACTAAAACAAAGCTGAGTTTATCACCAAAACACATCTTATTATTAAAAAAAAAAAATCACATTTATAACTCCTCCCAACAATAGCAAAAAGACACAATATTATGCTCCCAGAGCGAGCTTACAGCAGCTCAGCCGTTTGATAGTTCGTGGACTACTCAAATGCTATAGGCTATGACAAACTTATACGATTATCTATATCAAAAGAAAGAGTTTTTATATGATTTTTATATTTTAATATGTTTTTCCCGGCTGCACTATGAGGGCACTCAAACCCACACACCTGTGATAGCCTACGACTGATCATCCACCCTTGATAAACAATCCGCGATCACATTGTCACATCCAGCAATATGACGGATGTCCAGGTTATACTCCTGCAACATCAAAGACCACCTGGTCAGTCTCATATTGCGATTGTGAAATTGATTCAGGAATCTCAAAGGGTGATGATCAGTGTAGATAACCACGACTGGGCCATAGGCTGGAACATACACCTCGAAGTGCCTGAGCGACAGCACAATCGCCAGTAATTCCTTTTCTATTGTAGAATAGTTCTTTTGTGCAGCATTGAACTTCTTAGAAAAGAAACTTACTGGATGTTCCACACCTTCATTGTCTGTCTGTAGCAAGACGGCACCAGCCCCTACACCACTAGCATCTGTTGCCAGCTGAAAAGGCCTGTTAAAGTCTGGGGCCCTGAGTATCGGGTGAGTACATAGCAAATGTTTCACCAAAGTGAAAGCCTTTTCACACTCAGGTGCCCACAAAAACTTTTTGTCTTTAGATAACAAATCTGTGAGAGGTGCCAACACCGTTGAGTAACCTTTTATGAAGCGTCTGTAGTAGCCTATTATACCCAAGAATCTCATAATCTGCTTCTTGGTTGTTGGGTGCGGAAATTTATTGATAGCCTGTACCTTGTTCTGAGGAGGCAAACCTGTCCCCTTCCCACTACAAACCCAAGGTACTGCACAGTGGCTTTTACGAAGTCACACTTTGCCAAATTTACTACCAGACCTGCTTCACTAAGTTTCCGGAACAAGGTCTCAAGGTGCTCACAATGGCTCTCAAAGTCGTCATCATAAATGATTACATCGTCCAAATATACGGTGCAATTTGGAATGTCCTTTACAATTTCATTCAACAGGTTCTGAAACGTTGCTGGTGCATTCTTAAGTCCGTAAGGCATAACATTGCACCGGTAGGTACTCCCGTCCACAACAAAACCACATACCTCTTTAGCACGCTCGGACAAAGGTACTTGCCAGTAACCTTTTACTAAATCTACTTTAGACAAAAAACGAGCATTACCAATTTTGTCAACACTATCATCAACCCGAGGAAGAGGATATGGGTTAGTTGGAGTCAAACCGTTTAACCTACGGAAATCAATACAAAAGCGTACCTTGCCATCTGGCTTAGGCTTCAGTGTTACGGGGGAAGTCCACTTAACTGTGCCTTTCTCTATCAACACTCTACCGAGCATATACTCCAACTCATCCCTCAGAGCTGGTAGTTTTATGGGGGGCACACGGTACGGGATTGACTTAAAGGATAGAAGGTCCCCCACGTCAACATCATGCATAGCCTGAGTAGTGAGGCCTGGGTGTTCAGCAAATACAGTGGGGTATGAACCGAACAACTGACGGATAGCATCAAACTGCGGCTCAGGCAAATGAGCTATAGCCTCGTCAGCCCTAAGGCTCGAGTTCCCCGCCCACTGATCCGCTGAAACATGTTGATCCCAGCTATCCTCCTCTGAAGCTTGACTGTCCCCCTCTCCTTCTCCACCACGGCCGCAACAAGCCAACACAGGGACAATGAGAGGCTCAGAGGGGCGCCTCACATACTCTTTAATTTCCAACGGCCAATGAGAGCGCAGCTAGAACCCGGGGACTATTTCCAACAGCCAAAGGGAGCGCAGCTAGCCCCCGGGGCCTATTTCCGATTGCCAATTGGAGCGCAGCTAGCCTCCGCGTCCTATTTCCAGTGGCCAATGGGAGCGCAGCTAGACCCCCGGGGCCTATTTCCAGCGACCAATGGGAGCGCAGCTAGCCCCCAGGCTCTATATCCAACAGCCTATGGGAACGCAGCTAGCCCCCGGGGCCTACTTCAACGTCCAATGGGAGCGCAGCTAGCCCACAGGGCCCACTTCCGACGGCCAATGGGAGCGCAGCTGGCACACAGGGTATACCTCCGACAGCCAATGGGAGTGCAGCTAGCCACCCTGGGCTAATTTCAAACGGCCAATGGGAGTACAGCTAGCCCCCGCGGCCTATTTCTAACGGCCAATGGGAGCGCAGCTAGGCCACGGGACCTATTTCTAATGGCCAATGGGAACGCCGCTAGCCCCCGGGGGCCTATTTCCAACGGCTTTTGGGAGCAATGCTAGCCCTCGGGGCCTATTTCCAACGGCCAATGGGAGCGCAGCTAGCCCTCGGCGCCTATTTCCAATGGCCGATGGGAACACAGCTAGCCCCCGGGGCCTACCTATGACAGCCAAACGAAGCGCAGCTAGCCCCCGGGGCCTATTTCCAACGGCCAATGGGAGCGCAGCTAGCCTCCGCAGCCTATTGCCAATGGCCAATGGGGGTGCAGCTTGCCCCTTTGGCCTATTTCGAACATTCAATGGGAGCGCAGATACCCCCCGGGGCCTCTTTCCAATGGCTAATGGGAGCGCAGCTAGCCCCCGGGGCCTATTTCCAATGGCCAAAGGGAGTGCAGCTAGGATCCCGGGCCTATTTCCAATGGGCAATGGGAGCGCAGCTAGCCCCCGGGGCTTATATCCAACAGCCAATTGGAACGCAGCTATCCCCAGGGGCCTACTTCAACGGCCAATGGGACCGCAGCTAGGCTCTGGGGACTACTTCCGACGGCCAATGGGAACGCAGTTAGCCCCTGGGGTCTACCTCCGACAGCCAATGGGAGTGCAACTAACCCCCCTGGCCAATCTCCAACAGCCAACGAGAGCGCAGCTAGCTCATCGGGCCTATTTCCAATGGCCAAAGGGGCGCAGCTAGCCCCTGGGGTCTATTTCTGATGGCCGATGGGACTGCAGCTAGCCCCTAGGGCCTGCCTACAACGTCCAATGGAAGCGCAGCTCGCCACCTGGGCCTATTTCCAACGTCCAATGGAAGCGAAGCTAGCCCCACTAGCCTAATTCCAACGGCCATTGGGAGCGCAGCTCGCCTCCGAGCCCTATTTTCAATGGCCATTGGGAGCGCAGCTAGCCCCCAAGGCCTATTTCCAACAGCCAAATGGAGCGCAGCTAGCCCCGCGGGCCTATTTCCAATGGCCAATGGGAGCGCAGCAAGCACCCGGGGCCTATTTCCAACGGGCAATGGGAGCGCAGTTAGCCCCGGGGCCTATTTCCAACGGCCAATGGGAGCGCAGCTACCCCCTTGGGCCTATTTCCTACGGCCAATGAGAGCGCAGCTAGCTCCCCGGGCCTCTTTCCAACGGCTAATGGGAGCACAGCAAGCACCCTGGGCCTGTTTCCAACAGCCAATGGGAGTGCAGGTAGCCCCCCGGGCCTATTTCCAACGGCCAACGGGAGCGCAGCTAGCCCCCGGTGCCTATTTCCAACAGCCAATAGGAGCGCAGCTAGCACCTGGGGCATATTACAATGGGAGCACAACTAGCCACCGGGCCTATTTCCAACGGCCAATGGGAGCGCAGCTAGCCCCTGGGGCCTATTACCAATGGCCATTGGGAACGCAGCTAGCCCCTTTGGCCTATTTCGAACGTCCAATGGGAGCGCCGCTAGCCCCCGGGGCCTATTTCCAACGGCCAATGCGAGCACAGCTAGCCCCCGGGGCCTATTTCCAATGGCCAAAGGGAGTGCAGCTAGGCCCCAGGGCCTATTTCCAATGGCCAATGGGAGAGCAGCTAGCCCCCGGTGCCTACATCCAACAGCCAATTGGAACGCAGCTATCCCCCGGGGCCTACTTCCAACTGCCAATAGGAGCGCAGCTGCCTCCCGCGTCCTATTTCCAACCGCCAATGGGAGCACAGCTAACCCCCCTGGCCTATTTTCAATCGGCCAATGAGAATGCAGCTAGCCCCCGAGGCCTATTCCCAATGGTCAATGAGAGCGCAACTACCCCCAAGGGCCTATTTCCAACGGCCAATGGAAGCGCAGCTAGCCCCACTAGCCTATTTCAAACGGCCAACGGGAGTGCAGCTAGCCTCCGAGTCCTATTTTCATTGGCCATTGGGAGCGCAGCTAGCCCCCAAGGCCTATTTCCAACAGCCAATTGGAACGCAGCTATCCCCTGGGGCCTACTTCCTACTGCCAATAGGAGCGCAGCTAGCCCCTGGGGCCTATTTCCAACGGCCAATGGGAGCGCAGCTAACCTCCCTGGCCTATTTTCAATCGGCCAATGAGAGCACAGCTAGCCCCCTGGGCCTATTTCCAATGGCCAATGGGAGCGCAGCTACACCCCATGGCCTATCTCCAACGGCCAATGGGAGCGCAGCTATCCCCCTTGGGCCTATTTCCTACGGCCAATGAACGCGCAGCTAGCTCCTCGGGCTTCTTTCCAACGGCCAATTGGAGCGCAGCAAGCACCCTGGGCCTATTTCCAACAGCCAATGGGATCGCAGCTAGCCCCCTTGGCCTATTTCCAACGGCCAATGGGAGCTTAGCTAGCCCCCGGTGCCTTTTTCAAACAGCCAATAGGAGCGCAGCTTTGCACCCGGGGCATATTTCCAACGGCCAATGGGAGCGCAGCAAGCACCCTGGGCCTATTTCCAACAGCCAATCGGAGCTCAGCTACCCCCCCGGACCTATTTCGAACGGCCAATGGGAGTGCAGCTAGCCCCAAGGGCCTATTTCCAACGGCCAATGGGAGCGCAGCTAGACCCTGGGGCCTATTTCCAACGGCCAATGGGAGCGCAGGTAGGCCCCGGGGCCTATTTCCAACGGCCAATGGGAGCGCAGCTAGCCCCTGGGGCCTATTACCAATGGCCATTGGGAACGCAGCTAGCCCCTTTGGCCTATTTCGAACGTCCAATGGGAGCGCCGCTAGCCCCCGGGGCCTATTTCCAACGGCCAATGCGAGCACAGCTAGCCCCCGGGGCCTATTTCCAATGGCCAAAGGGAGTGCAGCTAGGCCCCAGGGCCTATTTCCAATGGCCAATGGGAGCGCAGCTAGCCCCCAGTGCCTATATCCAACAGCCAATTGGAACGCAGCTATCCCCCGGGGCCTACTTCCAACTTCCAATAGGAACGCAGCTGCCTCCCGCGGCCTATTTCCAACCGCCAATGGGAGCACAGCTAACCCCCCTGGCCTATTTTCAATCGGCCAATGAGAATGCAGCTAGCCCCCGAGGCCTATTTCCAATGGTCAATGAGAGCGCAACTACCCCCAAGGGCCTATTTCCAACGGCCAATGGAAGCGCAGCTAGCCCCACTAGCCTATTTCAAACGGCCAACGGGAGTGCAGCTAGCCTCCGAGTCCTATTTTCATTGGCCATTGGGAGCGCAGCTAGCCCCCAAGGCCTATTTCCAACGGCGAATGGGAGCGCAGCTAGCTCCCGGGGCCTATTCCAACGGCCAATGGGAACGCAGCTAGCTCACGGTCCCTATTTCGATCGGCCAATGGGAGTGCAGCTATCCCCTGGGGCCTAATTCCAACGGCCAATGGGAGCGAAGCTAGCCCCCCGGGCCCATTTTCAACGACCAATGGGAGCGCAGCAAGCACCCGGGGCCTATTTCCAATGGCCAATGGGAGCGCAGCTAGCCCCCGGGGCTTATTTCCAATGACCAATGGGAGTGCAGCTAGCTCGCCAGGCCTATTTCCAACGGGCAATTGGAGCACAGCAAGCAACCTAAGCCTATTTCCAACATCCAATGGAAGCGCAGCTATCCCCTGGGGCCTAATTCCAACGGCCAATAAGAGCGCAGCAAGCCCCCTGGGCCTATTCCCAACAGCCAATAGGAGTGAAGCTAACCCCCATGGCCTATTTCCAATGGCCAATGGGAGCGCAGCTAGCCCCCGGGACCTATTTCCAACGGCCAATGGGAGCGCAGCTACCCCCCAGGGCCTATTTCCAATGGCCAATGGGAGCGCAGCTAGCCCCCTTGGGCCTATTTGCTACGGCCAATGAGAGCGCAGCTAGCTCCCCGGGCCTCTCTCCAACGGACAATTGGAGCGCAGCAAGCACCCTGGGCCTATTTCCAACAGCCAATGGGAGCGCAGCTAGCCCCAGGGCCTATTTCAAACGGCCAATGGGAGTGCAGCTAGCCCCCAGGGCCTATCTCCAACGGCCAATGGGAACGCAGCTAGCCCCCGAGACCTATCTATGACGGCCAATGGGAGCACAGCTAGACCCTGGGGCCTATTTCCAACGGCCAATGGGAGCGCAGCTAGCCCATGGGGCCTAATTCCAACGGCCAATGGGAGCGCAGCTAGCCCCCGGGGCCTATTACCAATGGCCATTGGGAGCGCAGCTACCCCCTTTGACCTATTTCGAACGTCCAATGGGAGCGTAGCTAGACCCCGAAGCTTATTTCCAACGGCTAATGGGAGCACAGCTAGCCCCCGGGGCCTATTTCCAATGGCCAAAGGGAGTGCAGCTAGGCCCCAGGGCCTATTTCCCACGGCCAATGGGAGCGCAGTTATCCTCCGGGGCCTATATCCAACACCCAATTGGAACGCACCTATCCCCCGGGGCCTACTTCCAACTGCCAATAGGAGCGCAGCTAGCCCCCGGGGCCTATTTTCAACGGCCAATGGGAGCGCAGCTAACCCCCCTGGCCTATTTTCAATCGGCCAATGAGAGCGCAGCTAGCCCCCGGGGCCTATTTCCAATGGCCAATGGGAGCGCAGCTACCCCCAAGGGCCTATTTCCAACGGCCAATGGGAGCACAGCTAGCCCCCTTGGGCCTATTTCCTACGGCCAATGAGGTCACAGCTAGCTCCCCGGCTCTCTTTCCAACGGCCAATGGGAGCGCAGCAAGCACCCTGGGCCTATTTCCAACAGCCAATGGGAGTGCAGCTAGCACCCCGGGCCTATTTCCAACGGCCAATGGGAGCGCAGCTAGCCTCCGGTGCCTATTTCCCACAGCCAATAGGAGAGCAGCTATGCACCAGGGGCATATTTCCAATGGCCAATGGGAGCACAACTAGCCCCCGGGGCCTATTTCCAGTGACCAATGGGATCGCAGCTAGCCCCCGGGCCTATTTCCAACGGACAATGGGAACGCAGCAAGCACCTGGGGCCTATTTCCAACTGCTAATGGGAGGGCAGGAAGCACCCCAGGGCCTTTTTCCAACGGCCAATTGCAGCGCTGCTAGCCCCTGGGGCCTATTTCCAACAGCCAATGGGAGCGCAGCTAGCCCCCGGGCCCTATTTCCAACGGCCAATGGGAGCGCCCCTAGCCCCCAAGGCCTTGTTCCAATGGACAATGGGAGCGCAGCTAGTCTCCGGGGCTTATTTCCAATGGCCCATGGGAGCGCAGCTAGCTCGCCAGGCTTATTTCCAGCAGGCAATTGAAGCGCAGCAAGCACCCTAAGCCTATTTCCAACATCCAATGGAAGTGCAGCTATCCCCTGGGGCCTAATTCCAACGGTCAAGGGGAGCGCAGATAGCCCCCGGGGCCTATTTCCAACAGCCAATAGGAGCTCAGCTAGCCCGCGGGGCGTATTTCCAACGGCCAATGGGAGCGCAGCAAACCTCCCTCGCCTATTTCCAACGGCCAATGGGAGCGCAGATAGCCCCCGGGGCCTATTTCCATCTGCAATGGGAGCGCAGCTACCCCCCAGGGCCTATTTCCAATGGCCAATGGGAGCACAGCTAGCCCCCTTGTACCTATTTCCTACGGCCAATGAGAGCGCAGCTAGCTTCCCGGGCGTCATTCCAACGGCAAATGGGAGCGCAGCAAGCACCCTGGGCCTATTTCCAACAGCCAATGGGAGTGCAGCTAGCCCCCGGGCCTATTTCCAACGGCCAATGGGAGCTCAGCTGGCCCCCGGTGCCTATTTCCAACAGGTAATACGAGCGCAGGCTAAGCACCCGGGGCATATTTCCAACGGCAAATGGGAGCGCAGCAAGCACCCTGGGCCTATTTCCAACAGCTATTGGGAGTGCAGGTAGCCCCCGGGCCTATTTCTAACGGCCAATGGGAGCGCAGCTAGCCCCAGGTGCCTATTTCTAATAGCCAATAGGAGCGCAGCTAGCACCCGGGGCATATTTCCAACGGCCAATGGGAGCACAACTAGCCCCCGGGCCTATTTCCATCGGCCAATGGGAGCGCAGCTAGCGCCCTTGGCCTACTTTCGACAGCCAATTGGAGCACAGCTAGCCCCCAGGACCTATTTCCAACGGCCATTGGGAGCGCAGCTAGCCTCCGGTGCCTATTTCCAACGGCCAATGAGAGCGCAGCTAGCCTGGGCCTACTTTCAACAGCCAATTGGAGCGCAGCTAGCCCCCAAGACCTATTTCCAACAGCCAAAGGGAGTGCAGCTAGCCCCCGGGCCTATTTCCAACGGCCAATGGGAGCGCAGCTAGCCTCCGGTGCCTATTTCCGGCCAATGGGAGCGAAGCTAGCCACATGGGCCTATTTCCAACAGCCAATGGGAGCGCAGCTAGCCCACAGGGCTTATTTCCAACGGCCATTGGGAGCGCAGCTAGCCCCTGGGGCCTATTTCAAATAGCTATTGGAGCGCAGCTAGCCCCCGGGGCCTATTTCCAACGGCCATTGGGACCCCTGCTATCCCTCGAGGCCTCTTTCCTACGGCCATTGGGAGCACAGCTAGCCCCCGGGGCCTAGTTCTTACGGCCAATGGGAGCGCAGCTAGCCCCCGGGGCCTATTTCCAATGGCCAATGGGAGCGCACCTAGCCCCCGGGGCCTATTTCCAATCGGCAATGGGAGCGCAGCTAGCGCCCTGGCCTAATACCAATGGACAATGGGAGCACAGATAGACCCCGGGGCATATTTCCAATGGTCAAAGGGAGTGCAGCTACGCCCCAGGGCCTATTTCCAACGGCCAATGGGAGCGCAGCTAGCCCCTGCGGCCTATATCCAACAGCCAATTGGAACGCAGCTATCCCCTGGGGCCTACTTCCTACTGCCAATAGGAGTGCAGCTAGCCCCCGGGGCCTATTTCCATCGGCCAATGGGAGCGCAGCTAACCTCCCTGGCTTATTTTCAATCGGCCAATGAGAGCGCAGCTAGCCCCCGGGGCCTATTTCCAATGGCCAATGGGAGCGCAGCTACACCCCATGGCCTATTTCCAACGGCCAATGGGAGCGCAGCTATCCCCCTTGGGCCTATTTCCTACGGCCAATGAACGCGCAGCTAGCTCCTCGGGCTTCTTTCCAACGGCCAATTGGAGCGCAGCAAGCACCCTGGGCCTATTTCCAACAGCCAATGGGATCGCAGCTAGCCCCCTTGGCCTATTTCCAACGGCCAATGGGAGCTTAGCTAGCCCCCGGTGCCTTTTTCAAACAGCCAATAGGAGCGCAGCTTTGCACCCGGGGCATATTTCCAACGGCCAATGGGAGCGCAGCAAGCACCCTGGGCCTATTTCCAACAGCCAATCGGAGCTCAGCTACCCCCCCCGGACCTATTTCGAACGGCCAATGGGAGCGCAGCTAGCCCCAAGGGCCTATTTCCAACGGCCAAAGGGAGCGCAGCTAGCCCCCGGGGCCTATTTCCAACGGCCAATGGGAGCGCAGCTAGCCCCTGGGGCCTATTACCAATGGCCATTGGGAACGCAGCTAGCCCCTTTGGCCTATTTCGAACGTCCAATGGGAGCGCCGCTAGCCCCCGGGGCCTATTTCCAACGGCCAATGCGAGCACAGCTAGCCCCCGGGGCCTATTTCCAATGGCCAAAGGGAGTGCAGCTAGGCCCCAGGGCCTATTTCCAATGGCCAATGGGAGCGCAGCTAGCCCCCGGTGCCTATATCCAACAGCCAATTGGAACGCAGCTATCCCCCGGGGCCTACTTCCAACTGCCAATAGGAGCGCAGCTGCCTCCCGCGGCCTATTTCCAACCGCCAATGGGAGCACAGCTAACCCCACTGGCCTATTTTCAATCGGCCAATGAGAATGCAGCTAGCCCCCGAGGCCTATTTCCAATGGTCAATGAGAGCGCAACTACCCCCAAGGGCCTATTTCCAACGGCCAATGGAAGCGCAGCTAGCCCCACTAGCCTATTTCAAACGGCCAGCGGGAGTGCAGCTAGCCTCCGAGTCCTATTTTCATTGGCCATTGGGAGCGTAGCTAGCCCCCAAGGCCTATTTCCAACGGCGAATGGGAGCGCAGCTAGCTCCCGGGGCCTATTCCAACGGCCAATGGGAACGCAGCTAGCTCACGGTCCCTATTTCGATCGGCCAATGGGAGTGCAGCTATCCCCTGGGGCCTAATTCCAACGGCCAATGGGAGCGAAGCTAGCCCCCCGGGCCCATTTCCAACGACCAATGGGAGCGCAGCAAGCACCCGGGGCCTATTTCCAATGGCCAATGGGAGCGCAGCTAGCCCCCGGGGCTTATTTCCATAGACCAATGGGAGTGCAGCTAGCTCGCCAGGCCTATTTCCAACGGGCAATTGGAGCACAGCAAGCAACCTAAGCCTATTTCCAACATCCAATGGAAGGGCAGCTATCCCCTGGGGCCTAATTCCAACGGCCAATAAGAGCGCAGCAAGCCCCCTGGGCCTATTCCCAACAGCCAATAGGAGTGAAGCTAACCCCCATGGCCTATTTCCAATGGCCAATGGGAGCGCAGCTAGCCCCCGGGACCTATTTCCAACGGCCAATGGGAGCGCAGCTACCCCCCAGGGCCTATTTCCAATGGCCAATGGGAGCGCAGCTAGCCCCCTTGGGCCTATTTGCTACGGCCAATGAGAGCGCAGCTAGCTCCCTGGGCCTCTTTCCAACGGACAATTGGAGCGCAGCAAGCACCCTGGGCCTATTTCCAACAGCCAATGGGAGCGCAGCTAGCCCCAGGGCCTATTTCAAACGGCCAATGGGAGTGCAGCTATCCACTGGGGCCTAATTCCAACGGCCAATAAGAGCGCAGCAAGCCCCCTGGGCCTATTCCCAACAGCCAATAGGAGTGAAGCTAACCCCCATGGCCTATTTCCAATGGCCAATGGGAGCACAGCTAGCCCCCGGGACCTATTTCCAACGGCCAATGGGAGCACAGCTAGCCCCCAGGGCCTATTTCCAACGGCCAATGGGAACGCAGTTAGCCCCCGAGACCTATCTATGACGGCCAATGGGAGCACAGCTAGACCCTGGGGCCTATTTCCAACGGACAATTGGAGCGCAGCAAGCACCCTGGGCCTATTTCCAACAGCCAATGGGAGCGCAGCTAGCCCCAGGGCCTATTTCAAACGGCCAATGGGAGTGCAGCTAGCCCCCAGGGCCTATCTCCAACGGCCAATGGGAACGCAGCTAGCCCCCGAGACCAATCTATGACGGCCAATGGGAGCACAGCTAGACCCTGGGGCCTATTTCCAACGCCCAATGGGAGCGCAGCTAGCCCCTGGGGCCTAATTCCAACGGCCAATGGGAGCGCAGCTAGCCCCCGGGGCCTATTACCAATGGCCATTGGGAGCGCAGCTAGCCCCTTTGACCTATTTCGAACATCCATTGGGAGCGTAGCTAGACCCCGAAGCCTATTTCCAACGGCTAATGGGAGCACAGCTAGCCCCCGGAGCCTATTTCCAATTGCCAAAGGGAGTGCAGCTAGGCCCCAGGGCCTATTTCCAACGGCCAATGGAAGCGCAGTTATCCTCCGGGGCCTATATCCAACACCCAATTGGAACGCAGCTATCCCCCGGGGCCTACATCCAACTGCCAATAGGAGCGCAGCTAGCCCCCGGGGCCTATTTTCAACGGCCAATGGGATCGCAGCTAACCCCCCTGGCCTATTTTCAATCGGCCAATGAGAGCGCAGCTAGCCCCCGGGGCCTATTTCCAATGGCCAATGGGAGCGCAGCTACCCCCAAGGGCCTATTTCCAACGGCCAATGGGAGCACAGCCAGCCCCCTTGGGCCTATTTCCTACGGCCAATGAGGTCACAGCTAGCTCCCCGGCCCTCTTTCCAATGGCCAATGGGAGCGCAGCAAGCACCCTGGGCCTATTTCCAACAGCCAATGGGAGCGCAGCTAGCCTCCGGTGCCTATTTCCCACAGCCAATAGGAGAGCAGCTATGCACCAGGGGCATATTTCCAATGGCCAATGGGAGCACAACTAGCCCCCGGGGCCTATTTCCAGTGACCAATGGGATCGCAGCTAGCCCCCGGGCCTATTTCCAACGGACAATGGGAACGCAGCAAGCACCTGGGGCCTATTTCCAACTGCCAATGGGAGCGCAGGAAGCACCCCAGGGCCTTTTTCCAACGGCCAATTGCAGCGCTGCTAGCCCCTGGGGTCTATTTCCAACAGCCAATGGGAGCGCAGCTAGCCCCCGGGGCCTATTTCCAACGGCCAATGGGAGCGCCCCTAGCCCCCAAGGCCTTGTTCCAATGGCCAATGGGAGCGCAGCTAGTCTCCGGGGCCTATTTCCAACAGCCAATGGGAGCGCAGCTAGCCCCCGGGGCCTATTTCCAACGGCCAATGGGAGCGCCCCTATCCCCCAAGGCCTTGTTCCAATGGACAATGGGAGCGCAGCTAGTCTCCGGGGCTTATTTCCAATGGCCCATGGGAGCGCAGCTAGCTCGCCAGGCTTATTTCCAGCAGGCAATTGGAGCGCAGCAAGCACCCTAAACCTATTTCCAACATCCAATGGAAGTGCAGCTATCCCCTGGGGCCTAATTCCAACGGTCAAGGGGACCGCAGATAGCCCCGGGGGCCTATTTCCAACAGCCAATAGGAGCTCAGCTAGCCCGCGGGGCGTATTTCCAACGGCCAATGGGAGCGCAGCAAACCTCCCTCGCCTATTTCCAACGGCCAATGGGAGCGCAGATAGCCCCCGGGGCCTATTTCCATCTGCAATGGGAGCGCAGCTACCCCCCAGGGCCTATTTCCAATGGCCAATGGGAGCACAGCTAGCCCCCTTGTACCTATTTCCTACGGCCAATGAGAGCGCAGCTAGCTTCCCGTGCGTCTTTCCAACGGCAAATGGGAGCGCAGCAAGCACCCTGCGCCTATTTCCAACAGCCAATGGGAGTGCAGCTAGCCCCCCGGGCCTATTTCCAACGGCCAATGGGAGCTCAGCTGGCCCCCGGTGGCTATTTCCAACAGGTAATACGAGCGCAGCTAAGCACCCGGGGCATATTTCCAACGGCAAATGGGAGCGCAGCAAGCACCCTGGGCCTATTTGCAACAGCCAATGGGAGCGCAGCTAGCCCCCTGTGCTTATTTCCAACGGCCAATGGGAGCGCAGCTAGCCCCCAGGGCCTATTTCCAAAGGCCAATGGGAATGCAGCTAGCCCCCGGGGCCTACCTATGACGGCCAATGGGAGCGCACCTAGACCCTGAGGCCTATTTCCAACGGCCAATGGGAGCGCAGCTAGCCCCCGGGACCTATTTCCAAAGGCCATTGGCAGCGCGCCTAGCCCCCGGGGCCTATTACCATTGGCCAATGGGAGCGCAGCTAGCCCCTTTGGCCTATTTTGAACGTCCAATGTGAGCGCAGCTAGCCCCTGGGGCCTATTTCCAACGGCCAATGGGAGCGCAGCTAGCCCCCGGGGCCTATTTCCAAATGGCCAAATGGAGTGCAGCTAGGCCCCAGGGCCTATTTCCAACGGCCAATGGGAGCGCAGCTAGCCCCTGGGGCCTATATCCAACAGCCAATTCTAACGCAGCTATCCCCCGGGGCCTACTTCAACGGCCAATGGGAGCGCAGCTAGCCCCCGGGGCCTACTTCCGACGGCCAATGGGAGTGCAGTTAGCCCCCGGGGTCTACTTCCGACGGCCAATGGGAGCGCAACTAACCCCCTTGGGCCTATTGCCTACGGCCAATAAGAGCGCAGTGTTATGACCGGGACAACGAATAAAACAAGGGCACTCAATGATTGGACTAGGAATAGGGCACTATGCAACAACAGTACGCTAGATCCAAACCCTCGAACTTATATGCCAGTGAACAAAACACCTATACCCTCCAGGGTTAATCTGCGATAGCGGGGTATCCTTAACTGGGCATAAATGTACTCTACTTCAGGCTAACCGGCACTGGTATAGCCTGATAACAAACAAGATGCAAGTTACGTTAAAATGCATAAAAAGGAATCTATGGAAAGATCAATTAAATCACTGCAAGATTTAATACAATAAAAAGGTGCTTCAATACAGTTACTCTAAACAACAATAAACTCTTCACTCCTATCTGAAAGAAAGTGAGGTATAGTCCTACAGCATAGACCTGGAAACTTCTGAAAAAAGTCTGATGCTCATAAGATGCTCGTACTTATACTTAGAACTATATAAAGGTAGGAGGCAGGACACCACACGTGTAAATCGAATACACTAAAAGATAGGACATATAATGTTAACTGACACGAGAATACTATAAATATGCAATGGTAGCAATGCTCGACACTAACAGAAGTACTTCCTCATCAACGAAACAGTCTGCTATGGTTGTGCGGCTCAGCAACAACCTAGACTAATAAATGCTGTGAATAATAATGCGCACATATCAAAGAGTTTATATTAAATACTAACAAGTGTCTACTCGATTAATAATGTCTAGCTGGGTTACTCTAGGTAAGGAACTGGGGTTGAGCAAGACAGGCTCGTAGCCTAGCGATGTCCTTAAGACTGCATCCTTTAAGTTACGGTAATTGACTAGGGGGCTCTCTCGATAGATCCAGATCACAAGTATCTGGTTCTATCCTGGCGACCCTCTAAAGACAAGCAAAGTGTGGAACTGGTACAGGCCAAAACCCTCAGTCAACACAATGCTGCACTCGCAAAGGACGCAACCGAAAAGACAACCCAGGCTACCACAGGACCGGTCGAAGTCGTGTAGGTATAAGCAAACCGTACACACATCGGAGACAACGACTACAGTTACCTTATCCCGGTCTAGCATTAAATAAAAGAGCAGAAACACTAAATCAATAATGGAGACACACAAAGTTCTTAACCTATACTAACTAAGAACCCTCAAACCTATTCTAAGTACATGTAAATATCTCTGAGGACGGCGCATGCAATACAATGGGCCGGCTATGAAAACCGTATGCAGAACCCAAGGGGAGTGTTGTGCAGTTAATAAAGGTTAGAGTATGGAAAGAGAGAATCGAGTGAGAGAAACAGTGATAAAGGTGGTGATCGGGAGAGAGTATGCAAAGGGATGTTAGAAGCACACGCGCCAAGCCTGTCCTGACAGCTCCTGGGGACCCTCATGGAGGAGGTAAGTTACACAGGAGACCGCAAAGGCGCGATGGTCAGCCAATCCCGGGCCGAGACGTCACAAGACAGCAGGCGTCCTAGGACAACGCCAGACACGCCGCCCAATGGCGAGCGAGAGGCAGGAATGCACACGTACATACAGACACTCACTAACTCCTCGCTCTGAAAGTCTTTCTCATTCACACGCTGGTACAATTATCACTACTGTTGATATAAAATACAACCCATTGTCACAGATGAAAACAAAGACAACCACTGGATTGTCTGTGACAATGCGATTACTAGGAAAGAAAGAACAACATTCTCTGATAACTGTAGCCCATTTCGATGTCCCTGGCGAGCGCTAGTGGCCAATGAGAGGCGATTCTGCCAACGCTGGTAGACGTCACAGCAGCTAGCTACCCGGGCCTCTTTCCAACGGCCAATGGGAGCGCAGCAGGCACCCTGGGCCATTTCCAAAAGCCAATGGGAGCGCAGCTAGCCCCCTGGGCCTATTTCCAATGGCCAATGGGAGCGCAGCTAGCCCCCGGTGCCTATTTCCAACAGCCAATAGGAGCTCAACTATGCACCAGGGGCATATTTCCAACGGCCAATGGAAGCACAACTAGCCCCCGGGGCCTATTTCCAGTGGCCATTGGGAGCGCAGCTAGCCCCCCGGGCCTATTTGCAATGGACAATGGGAGCGCAGCAAGCAGCTGGGGCCTATTTCCAACGGCCAATAAGAGTGCAGCCAGCACCCCGGGGCCTATTTCCAACGGCCAATTGCAGCGCTGCTAGCCCCGATGGCCTATTTCCATCGGCCAATGGGAGAGCAGCTTGCCCCCGGGGCCTACTTCCAACGGCCAATGGGAGTGCAGCAAGCACCCGGGGCCTATTTCCAACGGCCAATGGGAGCGCAGCTAGCCCCCGGTGCCTATTTTCAACAGCCAATAGGAGCTCAGCTATGCACCAGGGGCATATATCCAACGGCCAATGGAAGCACAACTAGCCCCCGGGGCCTATTTCCAGTGGCCATTGGGATCGCAGCTAGCCCCCCGGGCCTATTTGCAATGGACAATGGGAGCGCAGCCAGCACCCCGGGGCCTATTTCCAACGGCCAATTGCAGCGCTGCTAGCCCCCATGGCCTATTTCCATCGGCCAATGGGAGAGCAGCTTGCCCCCGGGGCCTACTTCCAACGGCCAATGGGAGCGCAGCAAGCACCCGGGGCCTATTTCCATCGGCAAATGGGAGCGCAGCTAGCCCCGGGGGCCTATTTCCATGGGCCAATGGGAACGCATCTAGCCCACAGGGCCTATTTCCATCGGCCAATGGGAGCGTAGCTAGCCCCCGGGGCCTATTTCCAACGGCCAATGGGAGCGCAGCTAACCCCCCTGGCCTATTTCCAATCGGCCAATGGGAGCGCAGCTAGCCCCCGGGGCCTATTTCCAACACCCAATGGGAGCGCAGTTAGTCCCCCGTGCCTATTTCCAATGGACAATGGGGCCGCAGCAAGCATCCGGGGCCTATTTCCAACGACCAGTGGGAGCGCTGCTAGCCCCCAGGGCCTATTTCCAACGGCCAATGGGAGCGCAGCTAGCCCCCGGGGCCTCTTTCCAATGGCAAATGGGAGCACAGCTAGCCCCCTTGGGCCTATTTCCTACGGCCAACGAGAGCGCAGCTAGCTACACGGGCCTCTTTCTAATGGCCAATGGGAGCGCAGCTAGCCCCCGGGTCTATTACCAATGGCCAATTGGAGCGCAGCTAGCCCCTGGTGCCTATTTCCACCAGCCATAGGAGCGCAGCTATGCACCAGGGGCATATTTCCCACAGGCAATGGGAGCACAACTAGCCCCCGGGGCCTATTTCCAGTAGCCAATGGGAGCGCAGCTAGCTCCCGGGCCTATTTCCAACGGACAATGGGAGCGCAGCAAGCACCTGGGGCCTATTTCCAACGGCTAATGGGAGCACAGCAAGCACCCCGGGGCCTATTTCCAACGGCCAATTGCAGCGCAGCTAGCCCCGTGGGGCCTATTTCCAACGGCCAATGGGAGCACAGCTTTTTCCCGGGCCTATTTCCAATGGCCAATGGGAGCGCAGCAAGCACCTTGGGCCTATTTCCAACGACCAATGGCATCGCAGCTAGACCACCAGGGCTATTTCCAACGGCCAATGGGAGCGCAGCTAGCCCACGGGGCCTATTTCCAACAGCCAATAGGAGTGCAGCTAGCACCCGGGTGTTACGATCGGGTCTCGTATAAATCAGTGGCTCTAATACATTGGACTAGACTGGCATAAATGCAACAACGGAAACGCTAGATCCAACCCCTGATATATAATCCCGTCGAACAAAGAACACATATACCCTCCAGAGTTATATCTGCGATAGAGGGGTATCTTAACTCTCAGTATCTATGTGCTTCTACTATAGGCTGATGTTCTCTGAAACAGCCTATTACCTATAACATATGGTTGCTTAGTTATGGTACACAAGGAAAAGATTGTTAACTTTAATTACAAGAGTGATCTAATGCAAACAAGAAGAAGGTTAACTTAACATTACTTTAATCAATAATATCTGTCACTCCTTTATGAAAGAAAGTGTTGTAAAGTCCTCAGGCATCGAACAAGGAATCTTCTGAATAATGTCGGATGCTACTAAGAAGAACGTATCGGAAATGGAACCACAAAATAGCAGGAGGCAGGACAATGCACGTGTAGGCTAAATACACAAAAAGGCTGGACCTATAATGTTATTGGACACAAGAATATTATAAGCGGTGCAACAGTAATAATGCTCGCCACGAAAAAGTAGTATTCCTATTAACAAAACCGGTCTATGCTGGTTGTGTCTCTCTACAGCAACCTTGACCTCAAAATGCTTGTGTAAAAATAATGGGTATGCATAAAAGAGTATATGATCTAATCCAGCTAATGTCTATCCAGGTTAATAAAGTCTAGCTGGGATGCGCAAAGGTACAGAATTCTGGTGGAGCAAGGCAGCTCCTAGCCTAGTGTGGACCTTGGATCTGTGCGGCCTGATTACGTTAATATAAAGGGGTGCTCTCTTGAGGATTCTCGATCACAAGTATCGAGTATCCTCCTGGCGACCCTCAAAAGTAAAAGCAAATAGAGTTAGAACAGTGTTGGGTGGATTAGGCAAGCAGCCCTCACACACTACACAGTCTAAACTCCAAGGTACACAGACAAAAGATCCACCCAGGTAACCCACAGAATCCGTAGTGTCGTGCAGCTCAAAAGTAGCCTACTGTGACGCATGTCCAGTGTGAGCATGCTGTACAGAACGCCTAGTCATGCCCCACTCTCGCTAGGATCGTCAGGGCAGGAACTTTGGCTGTAGTCTATGTAGAGTTTCCTAACTTAGTTCATGTGAGCCGTTGTACTATAAGTAATATGAATATGTATTTTGTTTTCATCTGAGTCAACGAGTTCTATTTTATATCATTAGTTATAAGTATTGTGTGTAAAACTTATTTGTAATGATGGGAGAAGCGGCAGCCACAGTTGGGGGTCAGTGGGTGCGCCATGCGGGAGGTGGGCCTAACTCACTAGCACTCCCCCCCCCCTCCCCCCTCCCCTCAGTGCTAGGAAAGCCTTTGTCTATCCCAGAGGAGAGAGAGAAATTACGTAATGATTGTCAGTGGGCGGTCCTTAGTAGTTCACGTTGGGCTCACTAGAGGGCCGAGTATAAAAAGGGAAGTCTAGCCATTTTTTGATCAGAACTCATTAGGCAGAGCGACTTCTCATTTCCCTTGCTAACTATATATATTCTTCTGACTGATGTGAACTTTCTCTACTACCTTACATTCTTATCTCCTCTTTTCCCTACCCTTTTTAACTTCCATGGTCCCGTTGGTGCAGAGCTAGTCAGCCAACGTATTATCGCTTGAGTTCTCATGAGATACATGCCTATTAGATAGCCTATTTTGGAAGGGTTAACTTAGAATAGGATTGATTTATGTTTGTTGCACTTGTATATGCATTTCCCTGTGTGTTATTATTATTATTCCTGTTTTCTGCTAGTCTAGGTAATGCTAGACTGGGGTAAGGCTTTTCTGTGTTACGAGTTGTTGTTTGATGCAGTGGTTAAGCGATAAACCTGCATACTCGTTTCGGTTCAGTGAAGCCTAGGTTGTCTTCGCGGCTGACTGTGTTGAGTTAATAATTTACAGTGCGTGAGGGCAAGAGCCTAACCACCCTGTATTTTATTAACAGCTTGTTTTTACTTTGTCAAGGAGCCGGGAGAAAACCAGATACAAGGGATCTGGATTTCTCAAAGTGCACTTGTTAGTGTTAACGTAATACTTTAAACAGTTGTGAGGACTTCGCTAGGCTACGAGCCGTTTTTGCTCAGTCACTGCTACCTTTTGCCCACAGTACCCCAGCTAGACTTTACTCGATTAGTAGATACAGAATAGTATTGAAGCTTTCCTTATGTATGATATTGTTTATGCACTATTGATTTCATGTGTTGCAAGCTTGGCTACTTTAGTGATTAGTGGCCCACGAGCACAATCCGAGTAGGCTATTGCCGTTGCATTTGCGGAGTACTTCTTTTTAATGTTTGCCATTTACTATTGCATATTCTTTTAATTATTCTTATGCCAATTTAAACCTGTAATAGTATTTAATTGCCAGTGTTTTTCTTATTGAATTACTGTTCAAAATCCGATACGTACTTCTTACGAGCATCCGAGAAGCATCTAACTTTTTTCAGAAGATTCCTTGCTCGCAGCTGATTGGCTGCGTGTCGAGGGGCGTGGCCTAAGTTGTGTGGTGCCTGCGGAAGACGAAGCTGAAGGAGGTAGCGCGGGGGGCTGCATCAAGGACACCGGGGGGCAATGCAGCCCCCCGCCCTACCTCCTTCAGCTTCGTCTTCCGCGGGCGCCACACAACTTAGGCCACGCCCCTCGACACGCAGCCAATCAACTTCAACCCCACCAACCGACCACCATCCCGCATCCAGTGCGCATGCGTGAAGCGGTTCCCCCCTTTTTCTTTTCCAGAATCCCCCTCCACCAATAGTAGATTTTTGCCCCTTGTTTTTCGCCTCCTCTGATCCTCCACCCTCTATATATACCCATCCTGTTTACCTTTTATATCATTCCTTCCTTACTTGATAATGCTGGTTGTCCAGTGAAACGCGTCGAATATCCTGTATCATCATTTACATTTATGTAACCCTGTACCACCATGAATTTTGCTCATCTCCTTCATCTACTTCCTGCCACCCAGCGAAAACTAATCAGAGACCTGGAAACTTTGAATAATACAATTTCCAACGCAGAAATTGCCATTTCTTTCAACCTCGTATGTATTAAAGACAATTTATTACCTGGCTTTACTAACATATATATATATATATATATATATATATATATATATATATATATATAGATATATATAGATATATATATATATATATATAGATAGATGTATATATGTATATATATATATATATATATATATATATATATATATATATATATATATATATATATATATATATACTGTAGTATATATATATATAATATATATAATATATATATATATATATATATATATTATATATATACTTGTATATATATATATATATATATACAGTACCTGCCTGACCTTTGCTGTGTGAGGACCTGTCCCTAGTGACTCCCAGTGAATATCTTTGCCCATAGTGTGGTGATAGTATTAACGCTTTCTTAAAATGGCTGGTGTTGACGAGATTGCTACCTCCTCTCATATTCTCCAGCATTGTCTTGCTTTGCAAGAAAGGATGGAGAATGTGGAGAGAGAGGTGCAGTCTCTCAAAGACGAGAATTTGGCCTTAAACCTGACTTTGGCTGACAAGAAAAGTGAGGATAGTGCAACTGCTGTTAGGGATCGTGATGCTCCCTGGACAGTTGTTCCAACAAGTGCAACAACCTGCAAATTTCTACGGCGGCCAGTTGCCCTCAGCAACAAGTTCATCACCTTGGATGACGAATGTGATGGTGAGGCTGCGAGTGCTTCCTTCGGCGAGAAAACCAGGAGAAAGGTAAGTAAGTTGCCTCCAACAGGGAATGCTGTGACTGCTGCCCCCCAGGAGTACCTTCAACTGCTGCCCCAGGAGTTCCTGCCGCTGCCGCAGCTGCTACCAAGTCATCGACAAGGAGAGGCAAGTCCTTCTCAATTGTTGGGGACTCCATGGTCAGACACTTAGCTAGGTCCACCTGTACTGATATTAGGAAGCTTGTCTGTCTGCCTGGTGCCGGGGTTGGGAAGGTGTTAGAGGACATTGATTACATCATGAAAGATATTGGAGATAGCCCCATATCTGTCTCAGTACAGGGAGCAATGATGTTGGTAAAGGTAGGACGGAAGTACTGCTTCGGCAGTACAGGGAGGTGTTAGATAAAGTTAGCAGGAAGGGAGGCATACCTGTAGTACACAGTATCTTGCCACGGAGAGGGGTCAGCAAGGAATGGTCATCTAGGGCAATTGGTATCAATTGTCGGCTGGAAAAATACTGTAATGCAAATGCAATACCATTCCTTGATAACTGGACCCGTTTCTATGGTAAACATCAGTTGTACGCACAGGACGGGGTTCATCTTTCTCGGCTAGGGGTGGCAAATTTAGCTAGGTCAATAGATAGGATTGTCGCGGGGTTTCGCTGAAAATAAAGCCTGAGAATATGAGTAAGAATAATTGTCTAGATAGGGTAAATTGCCGTACTGGTACATCAGATAGGAATAGAAAATATCAGTCACAGGATTTTAATTGTACTGCTAGTAGAAATATTAAAGGTGTAACAGAAGATGGGAATTCAGTTAGTAATAAAGGTAAATCCGATACCAGTAAAAAAAATTCATTGCGATGATATTATACAAACTGTAGGAGTTTATGTAACAAAATGGATGAACTTAGAGCACTTGTTAGCAACGAAAATATAGACATTATAGCACTGACTGAAACATGGATTAATACAGAATCACGATTTTTTTTTTAGCAGAATTCCATATACCAGGATATAGTTTGTTTAAACGCGACCGAACAAGTAGGAAGGGCGGCGGAATAGCAATGTTTGTCAGGAGTTCTTTAAAAAGCTGTATTAAATCAGGTATTAGACTAAATACTGATAACGAAAGTCTTTGGGTTGAGGTTAGCGAAGGTAGTGAGACCATAAATATTGGAGTTATTTATAGACCACCAAATATGAGTAGAAACGAAGGTACAGCTTTATGGCAGGAAGTGAAAATAGCATCAAGGTTTAGCAATGTGTGTATTATGGGGGATTTTAATTTTCCGAATATTGATTGGCAGCATTAAATCGGCGACTCAGATTCAAAAGAGTTTATTGAGGCGGTACAGGATAGTTTTTTATTTCAATTCATAGACTCGCCTACTAGAGGTAATAATATCCTCGATTTAGTTCTCAGTAATAATGAACAAATGATAAATAATGTAGAGATAGGAGACCAACTAGGATATAGTGATC
>JAVRFV010002422.1:223152-243050 GCA_032716605.1 Paralithodes platypus | reverse complement strand
TGCTGTGACTGTTATGGCAAGAATTGATCATTACACTGCAATGCTGTGACTGTTATACAAGATTGATCATTACACTGCAATGCTGTGACTGTTATACAAGATTGATCATTACACTTTATTTTATCTGTTATTTTGATTTATTTATTAATTTGTGAGTTTATTTATTTTTCATTACACGATTTGACCATTTGTGAAGGACTCCCTCAATGTTAATCTAAGGGTTCATGTTGCCCACCCGTTAACTTAATTACATGTAATGACTCGGTGGCTAATTAGTAAATGTGTGTGTGTGTGTGTGGAAGGGAATATTGATTTTTCAGTGTAAAAATGGGTGTGTTGTGTGTGTGTGTGGTGGCGGGCATTTTGATTCAGTATGTGTGTGTGTGTGTGTGTGTGTGGAAGGGAGTTGATTCAGTATGTGTGTGTGTGGAAGGGAGTTGATTCAGTATGTGTGTGTGTGTGTGTGTGTGTGTGTGTGTGTGTGTGTGTGTGTGTGTGTGTGTGGAAGGGAATTGATTCTGTGTGTGTGTGTGTGTGTGTGGAAGGGAGTTGATTCAGTATGTGTGTGTGTGTGTGTGTGTGTGTGGAAGGGAGTTGATTCAGTATGTGTGTGTGTGTGTGGAAGGGAGTTGATTCAGTATGTACGGTACCTTATTAGTTATTAGATTATTCATGTGTGTGTGTGTGTGTGTCTTTGTGTATGGGAGTTGATTCAGTATACCCTTACTATGATTAGTCCCATGTGTGTGTGTGTGTGTGTGAGAATGTGTATGTATGTGTGTGTGTGTGTGTGTGTGTCTTTGTGTATGGGAGTTGATTCAGTATACCTTATTAGATTATTCATGTGTGTGTGTGTGTGTGAGAATGTGTATGTATGTGTGTGTGTGTGTGTATGTGTATGTGATATATGTACGGTATGTATATGTATGTTTTAGTGTATGAATACAAATGTGTTTTGTTATAGAAGATTTTAGCGTCTGTATATGAGAGAGAGAGAGAGAGAGTGAGAGTAACGGGGTGTTTAATTAAGAGAAAGGGGTTATAAAGGGGGGGGGGCAAGATGGCACGAAGGGAAATGTCTTGTGTAATTGTTCAACACACACACACACACACACACACACACACACACACACACACACACACCCACAGCACACCCACACACACCCGAGCGTTGGGCGTTTATCGGTACATATCAATTTTGTTGCATGCTTACTATTACATTTTTTCGATTTATAAACCTAAATTCACACTCCCTCACCTAACCTAACCTAACCTAACCTAACCTAACTTACCTAACCTAACCGAAAACACTCCATTTCATAAGAACATAAGAACATAAGAAAATGGGAGTCTGCCGACCGACCCGATTGGCCTAAACACAGCGCAGATCCCTGGTCCCACCCCACCCCAATTACAAAGCCCAATTAATAGGCCCTCAACACTGCTAATACCCTGAGGATCATCTTACCAAAGTCGGTTAGAGAGATGCTAAGACGCAGGATTTGTAACGGTTGTCTGCAGAGCGCTGATTTGGCCCAACCCGGCTGACTCCCCTGTCACAATAACCCACCCCTATCTCGTCCAACTGCCTTATCCAATTTTTTTCTTAAAGCTCCCTATCGTTCTTGGATCCCACTATATCACTTGGTAGCCTATTGCCACCCATCTACACCTCTGTGTACCAAACCAATATTTAGCTTATGCTTTTCTGAAACGAAATTTATCTAATTTGAAAAACCATTGGTACGATTTCTTGTCGCTATCACTGAGCTTTAGTACAGTTGTCATGTCCCCTTTGTTAATTCCCACTAACCCACTGAAACACCTCTAAATCATAATCCCCCATCTAACTCTGCGTCTCTCTACCGAATGTAAAAACCTAATTTCGTTCAACCTTCCTGTCAGTACGGAAAATTTCTAATATTATGGATCATTTTTGTCATTCTACGCTGAATTCTCTCCAATGAATCTATGTCCATTCACACCTAGATCTTTCTCGCAGTCTGAATTTTCTAATTCTAAATTAGCTAGTTTATATTTAACATTTGTTTGCATCTTCCCTATCTTTAATACATTGCCATTTTGTCAATGTTAAACTTCATTACTGCCAATTTTACTGACCATATATCATGTAAGGTATCCGAAATTCCACCCTTTGGAGGCACTCTAATAATCGCTATCGTAATCAATTGATCTCCCCATTTTAGTATCGTCTGCGAATTTACTTATCCTACTAGTTATACCTAAATCTAGGTCATTTATGTAGGTCATCTAGGTCATTTCAACGTATTTTAAAGAGGTGTGTACCGATTAACTGTCGCCCCAAACCTCATGTACCTGTAAACCTACAAATAATATCCAGAGATTTGTACCAATAAACCCACACACCCGCTCGTCCACACACACACATCACACCACACACACACACACAGAGTCCTCTCCTCTAACTCAAACTCACTCACGTCTGTTATAGACTTGGCATCACCCGTTGATCTCAATTTAGACAATCCGCCTAGACAAATATCTCATCATCAAACCTAACCCGCGACTGACCGGCGTTTGTAAATGAATAACTTTATTTTAAATCCCTCCACCCTCAGTTAAACCTAATCCGACCGCCAGTCTGATCCCCTACTAACTTCCTAATCCTGCCACGGACATTTCAGTTCCAGGAGCAGTAATTTCCTTTCCATGTTATGTTCCCTTACCCACTCTAAACCACTGTTTGGACAGCTTGATCCTCAGTGTTTTGGAGGACAAAGCAACCTAAAGGGTCACCTAAGATCCTGTTGTTGCTTGATTTCCTTTGTACTCCTTTGTACTTTGTACTCTCACTATCTATATCTATCTACTTTGCTATCTTTGCCTTCCCCTTAGCAAAGAATTAAGTCCGGACTGCCTAGTAGGGATCGCAAGGTCTGTGTATCTATGTAACTCTCTCTCTCACACACACACTATATCTCTCTCTCTCACACACACACACTATATCTCTCTCTCTCTCTCACACACACACTATATCTCTCTCTCTCTCTCTCTCACACTATCTCTCTCTCACACACTATCTCTCTCTCACACACTATCTCTCTCTCTCACACACACTATCTCTCTCTCTCACACACACTATCTCTCTCTCACACACACTATCTCTCTCTCTCACACACACTATCTCTCTCTCTCACACACACTATCTCTCTCTCTCACACACACTATCTCTCCGCTCTCATCAAACACTATCATCTCTCTCACGTCACCTATCCTCTCTCTCACACATCTACTCTCTCTCTCCTCAAAACACAAACACTATATCTATCTCTCTCTCTCACACACTATCTCTCGCTCTCTCTCTCACACACTATCTCTCGCTATCTCTCTCTATCTCTCACACTATCTCTCTCTCACACACTATCTCTCTCTATCTCACACACTCTCACACACTATCTCTCTCTCTCACACACACTATCTCTCTCTCTCTCTCTCTAAAAAAAATGCCGCATGAAAGGAAAGGCGCCCTACCATGTGACAAAAAAACCCGAATGCCATAAACATAGCTGGTAATCCGTGACACCGCTGACAACACTGTGGAATGTATACAGGGGGAGAGAGAGAGATATATATATATAGTTACACAGACTGCACAGATCTTGCGGTCCCTGTTAGGCAGTCCGGACTTACTGCTAACATTCTCCACTCCCCCTTCCTCCCCATCCCTCTAATCCTGCCACGGACATTAGTTCGAGGGCAGCAGTTCCCTTTCCAATGTTCCCTTACCCACTCTAAACCACTGTTTGGACACTTGATCCTCAGTGTTTTGGAGGACAAGCAGCCTAGAAGGGTCACTAGATATGTTGTTGCTTGATTTCCTTTGTACTCCCAACTCCAATCCCCCTCCCACTCCCCCAACTCCTCCTCCAATCCCCTTCCCTCCACTCCCCCCTCTCCCCACCTCCAATCCCCTTCCCACTCCACTCTCCTCCCCACCTCCTCCTCCAATCTCATTCCCACTACTCTTCCCCACTGTGTCCACTCCCCCCTTCCTCACCATCCCTCCCCACTCTAATCCTCCTCCACTCCCCCTCTCCTCCATTCCCTCTCGTCCACCCCATCCCTCGCAACTCGTTTCCCCTTCCCACTCCACCCCCTCTTCCACCCCACCTCCTCCTCCACCCCAAACCCTCACTCCGCCACACCACCACCACCTCCTCCTCCACCACCAAGACAGCCCTAATAGACCTTGAAGTTAAGAGTGTCACCCTCTTACACACACAAACACCACAAGGCCTAGTACAGTCACAAATAATAATCAGGCTCAAACAAAAATCTCTGAAAATACAGACTCGGTATCTCGCTTGCCAGGAAACAATGGACGTCTAAGTGACACGAGAAGTCTTGGTATTGACAACAAAATAGGGTGAAAGGCCTTAAAATATTGATATTGATAACAAAATAGGGTGAAAGGCCTTAAAATATTGATATTGATAACAAAATAGGGTGAAAGGCCTTAAAATATTGATATTGATAACAAAATAGGGTGAAAGGCCTTAAAATATTGATATTGATAACAAAATAGGGTGAAAGGCCTTAAAATCGCCAAACTAATGGGACAAACGTCATCAAATCTGAAAACTAATGGGGTTAAACATGAGACAGAAGAGGGACCAGGAAAACGACCCATCTCCCCTTAAAGCGTGAAATCTGTACATGTATAATATTCTGGCACCTTCCCCATTTTTTTTTTGTTTTTTGTTGTTTTTTAATGGGGGTGGCCGACTCGAGACAGAGCCACTCATTGTTATTTATTTTTGAATGTATAGTGTGGGTGTTGAACCTACTTATTTATTATGTTCTCTCCACTAACCAACTTTAATCCTAAACTCGATTAATGAAATTAACAAACACATGTGGCAGTCCGGGGATTCGAACCCAGGACGCTCACACCGAACATCAACACACTTATGCATTGCATAGCTCCCTATTGATCATGATATAACTTGAACGCCTTCCTTGTGTATGTGAGAGAGAGAGAGAGAGAGAGAGAGAGAAGGGGGTGGGGGGGGGGGGTAATGGTAGAGAGTTATATAGAACGTGAGAATCAAGGTATATATGGATAAACATATGGACGAGAAGGGTTGGGTGTGAAGGGGGATCAGCCGGGTTGGGCCAATCAGCGCTCTGCAGACCCCCATAATCCTGCGTTAATCTAACCGTTTTGGTAAGATGATCCTCAGGGTATTAGAGTGTTGAGCCTATAATTGGGCTTTGTAATTGAACTGGGGTTGTGTGGGACAGGGATCTGCCTTGCTTAGGCCAATCGGCTTTCTGCAGACTCCCATTTTCTTATGTTCTTATTCGACAAGAGCTGCTATTATAATTACTGAAGAGAGAAAGAGAGAGTGAGTATGTGTGTGAGTGAGTGAGAGAGAACAAAAGAGAGAGAGGGAGGGAAAGTCAGTGTATGAGTGTCTGTGTGTGTATTTTTATTTTTATTTTTTTCTATGTGGATGAGGGAGACAAAGGCAAAGCTGCCTGTGACGAGTGCCTCCCCAGCTTTGAAAGAATGACAGGGCCCAAATCAAGGAATGTTCCATCCAAAATGTCTGGACACACGGAGTTTGAATCAATTTAAGTTATAGGATGAGGGAAAGGTGGATTCAGGGAGAGAGTTCCAGAGCTCAGCTGTTGAATAGAAGAAAGATTGGTAGTATAGTTTCACTCTTGGTGTAAGTCAGATGAATGCAGCCATGCTACTCTGTGTGTGTGTGTGGGGTATAAGTCAGACGAATGCAGCCATGTTACTGTGTCTGTGTGTGTGTGGTGTAAGTCAGATAAGTGTAACCATGTTACTCTGCGTGTGTGTTTGTGTGTATGTATGTGTATGGTGTAAGTCATATAAGTGCAGCCATGTTACTCTGTGTGTGTGTGTGTGTGTGTGTGTGTGTGTGTGTGTGTGTGTGTGTGGAGAGGGGGACTATAAAAAACTAACCTCGCTCTTTCTTTCTTTCCCCAGGTGAGTCACGAATAGTCACGTTGAAGGAGAGAGCCGAGACAGGTGGGAAGGTAAGGTCATTGGTTTTTCACCCTGTGACATGATTTGAGCCTATTCTGAGATACTTTAAGCCTTTGTGACCATCAGGGGTATTTGGAAACTTCTAAAAATCTGTAAACTAATGGGGCTAAACATGAGTAAAAAGAGGGAACAGAAAAACAACCCATCTCCCCTTAAGGGAAGATGGGTAATTTTGTTGGTCCCTTTTCTCCCTCGTGTTTAGCTCCATTAGTTTTGAGATATTAAGACGTTCGGCCAGTTAGTTTGGCGATTTAAAACCTTTCGACCCATTTCATTGTAAATTTTAAGACCTTACTTCAACCTCTGCAGTTGTCTTCGAGTTAGCTGTGGTCCGAAAACTAATTTTGGAGAGGTAATTATGAGATTGAGAGAACTCTATTTCTGATTGCTAATCGGCAACCCCTGCGTCCACAGGATAGCGAGAGGGTTAAGACAATGAATAGAGGGAGGACAATTAAAGACAAAACAAAGAAAGTCCGAGTCGATGGGTTATCTTGGTCGGCAACCCATGTAGGGGAGACAACTTTATAAAAATCCGGGTGGATGGGAGTATGGGACTCGTCAGCTTTGATCGGCAACCTGTCTAGGGGATTAAACTTTATGCAAATTGCGAGAGAGAGAGAGAGAGAGAGAGAGAGAGAGAGAGAGAGAGAGAGAGAGAGAGAGGTCAAGACTTGAGAAGGGGGTCAAGAAGGATACTTGAAACTTGACATGTAAACAGGTAATTTTAGGTAGAGAGAGCGACTGTCCCCAATGTTGAGAGAGAGAGAGAGAGATGCAAGAAGTAAGACACACTCAAAACTTGATTGGTGAAGAATTCGAAATCGAGTGAGAGATAAACGTGGATATGTTCAGAGTAAGATTATAGCGAGTGAGTAGGGAGGGAGTAGAGGAGATGAGAGAGAGAGAGAGAGAGAGAGAGAGAGAGAGAGAGAGAGAGAGAGAGAGAGGGAGGGAGGAGGTGAGGTGAGGTGAGGTATTAGATGTCACACTACCCCTCACAATGGAGAACCTAGTACCGGTACCTCTCAGCTTTCTCCAAACCCAGCACTTCTTTGTCTTTGTTTTTGTCTGTTTATGTTTCTTCTGCGTCTTCTGCTTCTTCTTTTGAGCAGGGCAAGGCAGGGATATAAAGCAGTTAGGCAGTCAGGGTAAAGCAGTGATATAAAACAGTAAGGCAGGCAGTGATATAAAGCAGTGATGCAGGTAAGGCAGGGATATAAAGCAGTGCGGCAGACAAGGGAGGTACTGGAAATGCAGGGCAAGGCAGGGGTATAAAGCAGTTAGGCAGTCAGGGTAAAGCAGTGATATAAAACAGTAAGGCAGGCAGTGATATAAAGCAGTGATGCAGGTAAGGCAGGGATATAAAGCAGTGCGGCAGACAAGGGAGGTACTGGAAATGCAGGGCAAGGCAGGGGTATAAAGCAGTGTGGCAGGGAGGCAGGGGTATAAAGCAGTGTGGCAGGGAGGCAGGGGTATAAAGCAGTGTGGCAGGGAGGAAGGGTATAAAGCAGTGTGGCAGGGAGGCAGGGGTATAAAGCAGTGTGGCAGGGAGGCAGGGGTATAAAGCAGTGTGGCAGGGAGGAAGGGTATAAAGCAGTGTGGCAGGGAGGCAGGGGTATAAAGCAGGTATGGCAGGGGAAGGTTGGGAGATACGGGAAAGGAAGGACAAGGCAGGGAGGCATGACAAGACATGGTAAGGGAGGCAGGCAGGCTAGGAGGAGGACTTAAGAGCGTTAACCCTTTACCGGAGGAATGCAACAAGGTCAGAGCTGCTGGGAGAGAGGTCAGTTGCCTTACTTTGTGTGTGTGTGTGGGGAGGGAAGGGGGGGGGGGGATTCGGTGGAGGGGAAGGGTGCGTGTATGTGGTTGGGTGAGGGGGACATTTGTGTTGCGTGTATACAGTATGTGTGGGGGGAGGAGGGGTGCGTGTATGAGTCTGTGTGTGTTTTGTGTGTGTGTTTGTGTTGTGTGTGGAGGAAAGGATAGGGGGAGGGGTGCTTGTATTTGTGTGTGGTTGTAGGTGGGTGAGGGGGGTGCTTGTGTTGTGTGTGTGTGTGTGGAGGGGGAGGAGGGGTGCGTGTATGAGTCTGTGTGTGTGTGTGTTTGTGTGTGTGTGATGTGTTTGTGTGTGTGTGTGTGTGTGTGTGTGTGTGTGTGTGTGTGTGTGTGTGGAGGAAAGGATAGGGGGAGGGGTGCTTGTATATGTGTGTGGTTGTAGGTGGGTGAGGGGGGTGCTTGTGTTGTGTGTGTGTGTGTGTGTGGAGGGGGAGGAGGGGTGCGTGTATATATCTGGGCATGTGTGTGTGAGAGGGGAATGTTTGAGTTTGTGTGTATATATGTGGGGTGTGGGTAGGGGGGGGGTTGTTGCTGGTTGGAGGTTAAGGGGTGGGGGTAGTGTTGGAGGTGGTGATAGTGGTAATGGTTGGTGGGGGGAGGGAGATAATGTGTTTGTTGTTGAGGGTGGAGGGGTGGTGGGTGGGGTAGTGGAAATCAAGAAAGACGAGGGCTAGTTGTTGTGGTTGTGATTGTGGGTGTTGTTGCTGTGGATATTGTTGATGTTGTGGTGGTGGTTATTGATGTTGTGATTGTTGTTGTTACTGATGATGTTGTTAGTGTTGTTGGGAGTATTAGCTATGGTCATAATTGTGATTGTGACCGCCACAAAAAAATACTAGAGTAATCGAGCTAATATTTCTACCATTTGGGAAGAGCCTGTCAAGGAATAAATGTGGACATTTACAGCCAATTTGCTCTAGCCCTTTTTGAGTTACAGAGGATAGAGGTCATGATTTATCGCTTACTTATAGCGAATAGAGTATAATACACGATTTCATTCTGTTCAAAAAGGACCTCCATGAATTAACAGGCATCGAACTATCTCACTTAGCCTAACCCTTTTTACTACCTCAGATCCTTCTTTAATGGGTAGGTTATTAGTTTGTTGCCTAGACCTCCCTCAAGCTTAAAATGACATCCCCTAGACCCCCTTTCAAGATAAATTTGTACATTTTTCGGTAGAAATATGTCCCGGCCGAAGGCCTGCTCCTCTTAAATTGCAGGGTTGCTATCGCTCGCCAGGAAAAAAATCGACACCTATATGACACGAAAGGTCATAAATTGACAGAAATAGTTCTTAAAATCGCCAAACTAATGGGGCGAACGTCTTAAAACCTGAAAAGCAATGAGGCTAAACGTGAGGGAGAAAGGGGTCCAGAAAAAACGGTCAAGTGGAAATTCCCCTTAATTGTACAAATTCTTGGGCGGATGTTTTTGACGCTTGATGGAGGTCGAGGGAGGAAACTAATAAAAAACACAAAAACACAAAAAAACAAACATAAACGAGCAAATAAATACGCCTATCCCCCCTTAATACGCCTATCCCCCCTTAATACGCCTATCCCCCCTTAATACGCCTATCCCCCCTTAATACGCCTATCCCCCCTTAATACGCCTATCCCCCCTTAATACGCCTATCCCCCCTTAATACGCCTATCCCCCCTTAATACTTTGCATGATCACACTACACCATCTACACCACCACCATCTACACCACCTACATCACCTAATACCCTAATACACCACCTACACCCACACCACACCACACCATCTACACCACCACCATCTACACCACCTACATCACCTAATACACCACCTACACCCACACCACACCACACCATCTACATCACCTAATACCCTAATACACCACCTACATCACCTAATACCCTAATACACCACCTACACCCACACCACACCACACTATCTACACCACCACCATCTACACCACCTACATCACCTAATACCCTAATACACCACCTACACCCACACCACACCACACCATCTACACCACCACCATCTACACCACTTACATCACCTACATCACCTAATACACCACCTACACCCACACCACACCACTATCTACACCACCACCATCTACACCACCTCCATCTACACTACCTAATACACCACTTACATCACCTAATACACCACCTACACCCACACCACATCACATACACCACCACCACCATCTACACCACCTACGCTACCTAATACACCACCTACATCACCTAATACCCTAATACACCACCTACATCCACACCACACCACCACCATCTACACCACCTAATACACCACCTACATCACCTAATACCCTAATACACCACCTACATCCACACCACCACCATCTACACCACCTAATACACCACCTACATCACCTAATACCCTAATACACCACCTACATCCACACCACACCACCACCATCTACACCACCTAATACACCACCTACATCACCTATACCCTAATACACCTAATACCCACCTACATCACACCACACCATCTACACCACCTAATACACCACCTACATCACCTAATACCCTAATACACCACCTACATCCACACCACACCACCACCATCTACACCACCTAATACACCACCTACATCACCTAATACCCTAATACACCACCTACATCCACACCACCACCATCTACACCACCTAATACACCACCTACATCACCTAATACCCTAATACACCACCTACATCCACACCACACCACCACCATCTACACCACCTAATACACCACCTACACTACCTAGTACACCACCTACACCCACACCACCACCATCTACACCACCTACACCCACACCACACCACAACCATCTACACCACCTACACTACCTAATACACCACCTACACCCACACCACACCACATACACCACCACCATCTACTACACCACCTACACTACCTAATACCCTAATACACCACCTACACCCACACCACACCACACCACACCACCACCATCTACACCACCTAATACACCACCTACACTACCTAATACCCTAATACACCACCTACACCCACACCACACCACATACTCCACCACCATCTACACCACTTCATCTTCCACCTTCCTTGCCTTAATCCTTTATCCGGGAATACCACCACACCAGTCCTGCTACTCTCTCTCTCTCTCTCTCTCTCTATATATATATATATATATATATATATATATATATATATATATATATATATATATAAATCTCTCTCTCTCTCTATATATATATATATATAAATTATCTCTGTATATATACTGTATATAATATATATATATATATATATATATATATATATATATAATATATATATATATATATATATATATATACCGGTATATATATAATTGTTATATATATATATATATATATATATATATATATATATATATATATATATATATATATAGAGAGAGAGAGAGAGAGAGAGAGAGAGAGAGAGAGATGGACGTGTACAGTGCTGACGTCATATGTTTACACAAGACCAAGTTAAGGGAGGGAGGGAGGGGGGGGGGGGGGTGTATACGTCTCTCATCCCTTCACTCCTTTTCCTATTCCATCATCATCATCATTCTCTTTGTCTGTCTTTATCATCAGAGAGAGAGAGAGACCACTAAGATTATTGAAAGTGGGTCTAAGAATGATGGAGAGACAGACAGACAGACAGACACCACTAAGATAATTGAAACTAGGACTAAGAATGATGGTGAGAGATGAAGGTTGTTAAGGGAGGTCACCGGCTTTTTTTATCTTTCTCTCCTTTTCTCACTTTCACTGGTTTGTATCCATTCGGCCCCATTCAGCCAACTGTTTTAAGACGTTTATCCCATTCCAGGTGTCGTTTTTTTTCCTGGCGAGCGATAGCGAGCCAGCGTTCTATGGAGAAATCCGGCTTCGCCGGAGACATTTTTCTATCGAAAAATGTACACATTTAGATTGCTGTCAAAACAAAAATATATATATATATATGCTGGCTCGCTACCGCTCGCCAGGAAAATATTTGACACCTTGATGGGGGTAAACGTCTTAAAACAGTAGGCTGAATGGGGCCGAATGGATACAAGCCAAAGAGAGAGAGAGAGGGAGAGAAAGAGAAAAAAGCGAGGTGGGCTCCCTTAACAAAGTAGTCCGTCGATATAATAAGCCACCTCCTCCTCCTCCTCCTCCTCCTTGAAGCCCTGAAGTGATGGTGATATATCTTAGACACGGTTACCCTCTTTATGCAATTAAGTCTTGTTAGCTTGACTTCTTCCTCCTTCCTCCTCCTTTTCTTCTCTTCCTCCTTCCTCCTCCTTTTCTTCTCTTCCTCCTTCATCCTCCTTTTCTTCTCTTCCTCCTCCTTTATCTTCCTCCTTCCTCCTCCTTTTCTTCTCTTCCTCCTTCATCCTCCTTTTCTTCTCTTCCTCCTTCCTCCTCCTTTTCCTCCTTCCTCCTCCTTTTCTTCTCTTCCTCCTTCCTCCTCCTTTTCTTCTCTTCCTCCTTCCTCCTCCTTTATCTTCCTCCTTCCTCCTCCTTTTCTTCTCTTCCTCCTTCCTCCTCCTTTTCTTCTCTTCCTCCTTCCTCCTCCTTTATCTTCCTCCTTCCTCCCCTTTTCTCGTCCTCTTTCCTCCTTCCTTTTCTTTTCTTCTCTTCTCCTTCCTCTTATCCTTCCTTTTCTTCTCTTCCTCCTCCTCCTCCTTTTCTTCCTCCCCTCATCTTTTTCCTTCTCTTCCTCCTTCCTCCTCCTTTTCTTCTTCTTTTCCTCCTTCCTCCTCCTCCTCTTATTTCTCTTCCTCCTTCCTCCTCCTCCTCTTATTTCTCTTCCTCCTTCCTCCTCCTCCTCCTTCCTTTTCCTTCTCTTCCTCCTCCTTCCTCCTCCCTTTTCCTTCTCTTCCTCCTCCTTCCTCCTCCTTTATCTTCCTCCTTCCTCCTCCTTTTCTTTCTCTTTCCTCCTTCCTCCTCCTTTTCTTCTCTTCCTCCTCCTTTTCTTCTCTTCCTCCTTCCTCCTCCTTTTCTTCTCTTCCTCCTTCCTCCTCCTTTTCTTCTCTTCCTCCTCCTTTTCTTCTCTTCCTCCTTCATCCTCCTTTTCTTCTCTTCCTCCTTCCTCCTCCTTTTCCTCCTTCCTCCTCCTTTTCTTCTCTTCCTCCTTCCTCCTCCTTTTCTTCTCTTCCTCCTTCCTCCTCCTTTATCTTCCTCCTTCCTCCTCCTTTTCTTCTCTTCCTCCTTCCTCCTCCTTTTCTTCTCTTCCTCCTTCCTCCTCCTTTTCTTCCTCCTTCCTCCTCCTTTTCTTCTCTTCCTCCTTCCTCCTCCTTTTCTTCTCTTCCTCCTTCCTCCTTCCTTTTTCTTCTCTTCCTCCTTCCTTCCTCCTCCTTTATCTTCCTCCTCTTCATTTTCTTCTCTGCCTCCTCTTCCTCTTCCTCTTCCTTTTTCTTCCTCCTCTTTCTTTAACGTTTTTTTATGGAGATTTTTTTTTTTTTCCTGGACCTCTTTCTCCCTCTCATTTCCTTCCCATTCTCTTCTGCCTCCTCCTCCTCCTCCTTCCTTCTTCTTCTCCGCCTCCTCCTCATCATCATCATTATCATTCCTTCCTCCTCCCTTCTTCTTCTTCTTCTCCTCCTCATCACCCAGATCCTTTACTTTCGGCGAATATCAAAGTTAAAGTTGTGATCCATTCCTGTCGTAATGAGCTGGGAATATGCAATCTATATACTGGAGACAATTAAAAGAATACTAATTGTCATGCGTGCGCATTTGTGTATTATTCTATTTCATCCTAAATGCCAGTCAGAATCAGGGCAGCAGCAGTTTTAATAGGCCCCACTCAGACATTTTGCGAACCCGTTGAACAAAAGAGGGTTTTAGACGTGAGCTGCTTTGTTATAATGGGATCTGCTCAGGGGGCTACGAGTATATCATTATTATTATTATTATTATTATTATTATTATTATTATTATTATTATTATTATTATTACGGCACACATTTATAGCATAGTGAAGAGGTTGGAGTGTAGCGTTTGTTTTGCAGTGGATGATCATGATGGTGATAATGATATGGATGATGAATGTGGTAATGATGATGATGATGATGCGGAGGAGGAGAATGATGATATGAAGAAGATGAAGATATGGATAATGATGATGACGTGGGTGGTGATGATGATGGTTGATATTACAGTAGAGAGAGAGATAGATAGAGACGGGGGGGGGGGGGGGCTACAGATATAACAGTGAACAACACCTAGCAAGAACATTCCAGCACACACACACACACACACACACACACAGAGTTCTCCAGGAAGGTGACTGTAGTTGAAGGGTACATGTGCATTGCTGACCTCTCTCTCTCTCTCTCTCTCTCTCTCTCTCTCTCTCTCTCTCTCTCTCTCTCTCTCTCTCTCTCTCTCTTTTTTTTTTTCTATCTATATCTATCTATCTCTGCTTCTCTCTCTCTCTCTCTCTCTCTCTCTCTCTCTCTGTATCTATCTATTTATCTATCTATCTATCTATCCGTCTGTCTGTCTATCTGTCTATCTATCTATCCATCCGTCTGTCTATCTATCTATCTACTGCATGATGTACGTTTTTTTACACCTAGGCAAGCGATGGTGAATGTATAATATTGTATATACCTTGAATAAAGTAGATAGATATACTGTATATCCATTTATTTAGATAGATATACATTATACAGTATAGGAGATAATTATAGAGAAAACAACTAATTTATAGATTCACCAATACAATAAGTAAATATACGGTAGACCTTTCAAAAATTCTCGTTTGGAATTTGCAACTAAACCCAAAATGCCTGAGTGTCTCCAACCCAGCCCCTGCAAGTTTAATGTTTGCGTTTCCATTTTGGTTTGGGACTCAGACATTTGCAGTTAGAGTCGTGTGTGTGTGTGTGTGTGTGTGTGTGTGTGTGTGTGTGTGTGTGTGTGTGTGTGTGTGTGTGTGTGTGTGTGTGTGTGTGTGTGTTGTATTTAATTTTATCTTATTTATTCTTTGAGGGGGGGGGGGGGAAGATGGAGTGAATTTTGATCGTAGACTACTAATAATATTTACATGTTGGTATTGTTCTGCTATGTGTTTGTTATGGGTTTATATGTAGTGTATACCAGTCTACACAAATGTAACCTATTTGTTTCGTTACAACGTTGAGTGAATGATAATTTACAGTACACGATTCATGCCATCTGGAAGTTGAAGACAGATGATTTTTTTTTTTTTTTTCTTTTTAGGATTGCTGCTTTAGCACTTGTATTATGGTTTGAGACTCACGTATTTGGAAATCCATGCACTGCGAGCCGTGGCATAGTCAGTAGATTGTCGGCTGATAACCAAAGGGTTGGCGGATTGTGCCCGCACTGTCAAAATGTTACTGGTAGATGTCAAGCCGGGGCAACTTGGCCTAGCGATTCGTGACAAACGTATAATGTTCATGGCTACCCCTTCTCGGGAATTACGGCGTACGGCGTCTAGCAAAAAAAAATATATATATATATATATATATATATATATATAATTATATATATATATATATATATATAACAAAAAATATAAAACACACACACACCCCCCGATTGAGGGTGAAAATGTTGATGGTGATATAATATTTACTATGTTTTTAGTACATGTCTTTACTGCGAGTTGATTAAATTGACAGTTATATATTTAGCAAGAATGCTAGTTTAATAATAAAAGTGCTTACATTATTATATACTGTACATGGGCAGATATATGATTTTCAATATATTTATGTTATTGTTTAGTATAAAGGTAACACTGTTGAATGAGGAGAGGCATATTCCTACTACGTCAAATACTCCTGCCCAGCCTCTGAAAGTTTAATGTTTACACTTCTATTTTTGCTTGGAACTTTACCATTCGGAGATTGCACACTTTTGAAGCATATGGGGAGAACTTGGATGGTATTATTATATTGTTCATGTATGATTTATTTTTAACACATGTATACTTTTGCGGTTTTAATTCTGTTTTTGTAATACAGTTACTTAAATAGATAGTTTGATAGTTAGACAGATAAATAAGTACATATCAGTCACATTACAGAGTTACATACGGATAGACAGTAAATTATATTATTTTGTCTGCATAATACAACACTGAAATACAGATACATTCCTACTACGTCAAATACTCCTACCCAGCCTCTTAAAAGTTTAATGTTTACGCTTCTATTTTTGCTTGGAACTTTAATATTTGGAGATCGTACACTTTTAAAGGATATGGGGAGAACTTTGATGGCGATGGTGAAATTAATCACTTCTATTATTTTGTCTGCTTAACATAGACAGAAAGACAGTAAATTATTCATGTATATTATTTTGTTTGCATCACATAGACAGTAAATTAGTTATGTATATTATTTTGTCTGCATCACATAGACAGTAAATTAGTTATGTATATTATTTTGTCTGCATCACATAGACAGTAAATTAGTTATGTATATTATTTTGTTTGCATCACATAGACAGTAAATTAGTTATGTATATTATTTTGTCTGCATCACATAGACAGTAAATTAGTTATGTATATTATTTTGTTTGCATCACATAGACAGTAAATTAGTTATGTATATTATTTTGTTTGCATCACATAGACAGTAAATTAGTTATGTATATTATTTTGTCTGCATAACGTAGACAGAAACAGTAAATTATTCATGTATTTTAGTTTGTCTGCATCACATAGACAGATAGACAGTAAATGATTCACGTATAGTAACCCCTTCCTTACCGAGGATGTATTGTGTGTTATTCCAGCTATATTTAGACGATTGTATGCAGCTTAGGAGGAAACCGGGGTATTTAAAAGGGTTAATCGAGATCGTTTGAAGCCTTTTAATTGCTACACGTCCTCCCTAAGCTGGATAAAACTTTCTAATAATATCCAGAATATAGTGACAAGGACAACTCAGTACAGAAGGGGTTAATTTGTCTGCATAATACAAAACTAAAATAAAGATACATTCATACTACGTCAAAATATCTACCCTGCCTCTGCAAGTTTAATGTGTACGCTCCAATTTTTTGTTGGAGACTTACACATTCGGAGTTTGCACACTGTAGAGGAGCATGGAGAGGTTTTGGATGCTAGTATTTTATGGTTTTAGCAGCATGTTGTATTATGGTTTTAGCAGCATGTTGTATTTATTATGGTTTTATTTATTTATGTATTTATTGTGGGTTTGCATTAATTACACTGAGTTATATATTTATTTGTATTCATAATATATATAATATACAGTATATATTTATATATTTATTCATTTATTTGTATTTTGTTTACGTATTGGCGATTGCAATAGCCTAATTACTGTAGTTTCATCATTAAGGTTAAGGTGTGTTCGTATTATTGTTTCATACGACATATACTCTTACATTTTCGTTTTTTTTTATGGGAATATAAAAAAGTGGCTGTATTTTCATGTTATCATCCATAGTATTTCCCATGAATGAACCGCACAGTCTTTGAAATACTACCAACGTTTCATCTTTATTTCACCCACAGTATCTTCCAAGAATGAACCGCGCACTCTTTGAAACACTATCAACGTTTCATATTCTTTCATCCATACTGTCTCCCAAGAATGAACCGCAGACTCTTTGAAATACTACCGTTTCATCTTTTTTTATATCCAGTGTCTCCCAAGAATGAACCGCAGTCTTTGAAACAATACTACGTTTCACCTTTTTGTCATCCATAGTGTCTCCCAAGAATGAACCGCAGAGTCTTTGAAATACTACCTTCATTTCCTTGTGACTCTCGGTAATTCCCTCTTCGTTCGCTCGCTCGCTCGCTCTTTAAACCCCCCACTCTTCTCCTAGTTTATGCAAAGCCCCCCTCCGCCCCCCCTTCAACCATACAAGCCTTACATTATGACAGCTTCTTGACTCCGCATCTCTCACCCTCTTCACCTCCTCTTATCACTGTCAAGAGGTACTTCTTTAGCTGAATATAATAGTTAGTAGGCTGTTGGAATGAAGTGGAAACTTATTATGTTTTGAATTGGAAGGTATTGTTTTGTTTTTATTATATTGCTAGTGTTGTGTTCCTCTGACGTGTTAGAATAACAAATGTGATATTAATTAGAATGTATTGTGTTGTTTTGTTTTGATTATATATATATATATACTGTATATATTTAATTATTTTGTACTTATTTTTTTATTTTTTCGTTATACCGTTCAGAATTGTAGCTTCAGTATCGCTTGAACAATTTTTCGAGGTCATTTCGTGGTTATGTCCTCAATATTGTAAGCCTCCGTACGTCATAAAATCTAAAATCTAATATGGCTAAACATAAGGAGGCCAGAAAAACGACCCATATCTCTCCTTAATATAAACTCCTAATTTTTTGTTTAGATAATAATCGATGAAAACGCCATTTGAAGAGGAGCACTTTATCCTCAACGTTTAGTCTCGGGTTCAACAATGGCCTACTATTTTTTTGTTTTGTTTTTCCAAAGCCACCTTAACTCCCCAATTTTCCACTTCTAAGACCATTTCCCAGTCTTCCCCCAGTATCTATAGGTCCTCACCAACCCTATTTATTCCCCTATTTTGTCCGTTTAAGTTATTTCCCCAGTATCTTAAAGTCCTCAACAAACCCCATTCACTCCCCTAATATTTCAGTCCCAGTTATTTCCCCAGTAATGTGTTTTATTCCCCAACCCTTCCCCTAATTTCCTGCCAGCTAGATTTCCCACTGTCACTGAGGAGAAGAGGAAAAAACACCATATTTTTTCCTCCCTCTTCTCGGCTGTATTTTTTTTCCCAGAATGTGAAGGACAATCTCGTCTCTGGGTTGTCAAAAAAAACGGCCGACATCTTAATTAACGCAGCGGAAATATGTCTCGCTCTTGATATTATGGTAAAAAAGGAGAATGGAAAAATAGGTGTGGAGAGATGATGGTGGTGGTGGTGGTGGTGGTGGTGGTGTAAATTGTGTTGGGGATGATAATTAACGTATAATAATTGATGGTGGTGGTGGTGGTGGTGGTGTAAATTGTGTTGGGGATGATAATTAACGTATAATAATTGATGGTGGTGGTGGTGACGATGATGAAGGTGATGATGATGTGTTTGTTGGTGTAAATTGTGTTGGTGATGATAATTAACGTAAATTAAATTATGGTGGTGATAATGATGAGGGTGGTGGTGATGTGTTTGTTGGTGTATAGGCCTATTGTGTTGGTGATGAAAATGAACGCAACATAAATGATGGGGGTACCCCGGTGATGGGGGTGAAGGTACAGTATATTTGGGGGTGAGGTTAAGGGGGGTCACCTGCTTTTTATCTTTCTCTCCTTTTCTCTCTTTCTCTGGCTTGTATCCATTTGGCCCCATTCAGCCAACTGTTTTAAGACGTTCATCCCCATCCAGGTGTCGATTTTTTTCCTGGCGAGCGATAGCGAACCAGCATTGTATGGAGAATTCCGACTTCGCCGGAGAAATTTTTCTATCGAAAAATTTATAAATTTAGCTTGCTGTAAAACAAAAATATATATGCTGGCTCGCTGCCGCTCGCCAGGAAAATAATGACACCTGGAGGGGGGTAAGCGTCTTAAGACAGTTGGCTGAATGGGGTCGAATGGATACAACCTAGGGAAAGAGAGAAAAGGAGAGACAAAAAGGCAGGTCACCCCCCTTAATGGTGATGATGGTGATAATGTATATGGTTGTGGTGATGGTGATGAGGGTGGTGATGACTGGTTCTGGGTGATGGTGATGAGGGTGGTGATGACTGGTTCTGGGTGATAAGGTTAATAGTGGTAATGTCTAAGGTGATATATGTGGTTTTATGGTTGTGGTGGTGATGATCGTGATGTGATGGTGATGATCGTGATAATGTATATGGTTGTGGTGATGGTGATGAGGGTGGTGATGACTGGTTCTGGGTGATAAGGTTAATAGTGGTAATGTCTAAGGTGATATATGTGGTTTTATGGTTGTGGTGGTGATGATCGTGATGTGATGGTGATGATCGTGATAATGTA
>JAVRFV010002422.1:208152-218152 GCA_032716605.1 Paralithodes platypus | reverse complement strand
AATGGTGGAAATATTAGCTCGATTACTCTAGTCGGTTGTGAGTAATAGAGGTTAAGGTTTAACCCCTTCTGTACCGGTGATGTACTTTTCATTATATGCTGGCAACTATTAGACGATTTTGTACAGCTTAGGAAGGACGTCTACTCATTGAAAATGGCTACAGACTAGCTCGATTAACCTTTTAGCTACCACATATCCTTCCTAAGCTTCATAAAATCGTCTAAATATAGCTAGAATAAAATCAAGAAGCCGTCGCCGGTATAGAAAGGGGAGTTTTTGCCTACCTATTATGAACAGGGTATAGACCATTAGTTATAAGCCTATTATGAACAGGGTATAGACCATTAGTTATAAGCCTATTTTCCCCGTAGGATCCTCTGATAAATCCAATATTTTGTGGCTGCCCGTCTGTCAAGCCAATTACGGTATAAAAGTATAATATAGGATCAAGCGTACGGGCCTCAGCACTAATATCTACCCAACCATTTGAATTTGTATCGAACCCTCATGAAACCATACACTAAACCTTACCTGATGTCATAGATAATATATCCAGGATATTTAGTTATTTTTAGTCTTACTGATTAAAAGGATTTTATAATATATACTGTATATATATATATATATATATATATATATATATATATATATATATACAGTATATATATTTTTGTTTTCAAGTATTGAAAGCCATCAACATCAAGGTTATCCATGATTTAGTTAGTTTGTTAATTAATGCAACTATGTCGCAACAATGTATTTACAAAATAGTAAGTTTAGGAATTTTTAACTGATTCTGATATTAATAATGCAATAAACATTTTGTTATGTGAAATTAGTTTTCTACGAACTAAAGCAAGAACAATATAAGCAAATATTTGCTTTTAATTAACCTTCCATTATTTTATATTATATGTATTAAAATAAGCCATCACTTAAGAGCCGATGTAGACCAATAATTGTATTTTACTAATTATTAAGGCATTATTCAAACATAATTTAGTTTAGTAATTAGAGTACAATAATTTAGTTTAGTAATTACAGTACAATAATTTAGTTTAGTAATTACAGTACAATAAAAACATTCAAACTAGGTATTTTCTTGTTTTATACGTATATTGGGAGAGGGAAATGGGTTGAGCACTAAAATTGGGCAAGACGAGTTATTTATAAGGTAATACTATCTATCTACATATAAAGTATATATACAGTAGATAGATAGAATACTGCAGCGGAATGTAAATCGACTTTTTACCAGAATATGTTGTTACAGTACTAAACCCGTTAATAATGATTGGAGAAAACAACCGTATAAATACCATGCCACTTTTTAATTATATAACTCATTAATCACCATTAAATAATTCTTAAAAATATGTAATTTGTCTTTTAAAATTACGAAATATTGAGTAAAGAAACAATAGCAGAGTAAGGACCCAAGTTTATTCAACGTTTTGCCATGAATGTTTCTTCAGGAAAGAAACCTACTCGGTGAAACGTTGAATAAACTCGGTGAAACCTACTCGGTGAAACGTTGAATAAACTTATGTCTTTGAGCCGGTAGCACACGAGCGCTTCTTCCCTCAACATTTAACCTCCACACTGGTCTGGCAGCTTATGAGCTTAACTTTTTATATACGGTATAATTATGTTTGTCACCTAAAGTTTTCTACCTTTAATCTAGTTTCCAAAACCAGTCCAAACGATCCCAGGAATGTTGCCAGAAAAATATTTATCATCGAATGTTGAATATCAAAGTTCTCATGTGATACCGGCTTACTCTGCTACTGTGTCTTTACCTACTATTGTTGCAGCCTATGCTGGTTCTTCACCATTACGAAATACGCTGATTGATTAATAAATTTGTCTTTATGTGTGTCTAATTATATTTTTGTTTTCTATTCCAGGTAAGATCTATGTTGTGATAGAAGTAAGTCAGTTACCCCTTAAGCCAAATTAAGGTAAGCCACTAACCATACACGGAAAATAGGAATTAGTCTGGCAATGTCATTATTTTGTCTGTGTGAGTTACTTTGAGCAGACTCCTGTTTTAGAATATGTTTTGACTAATTTGAACTGTGCAAGACTAATCTGTGGGTCTTGCCAGCTTTGACAGTACTCGAGATTTTCGTGATCAGTCAGACGTTAGCTAATATTTCTGAAGATATATTTTTATCATCTGCGACTATTCGTATTTAGACATTATAAAAGAGTTGTCAGTGCTAATTATGATGTTTTGTATATAGAGACAATATTTAACACAGTGCTAAAAAGTAAATTGTGGAATTATAACATTATTGCCAGGATACATATCATAACCATGCTATCAACCCCTTTTTAAGATTATGACGCGTGGTAGCAGTTTATTCTGGCTGCTGTTAGACGATTTCATTCAGATTATGAAGGTTATATGGAGGTCAGAGGGTTGCTTGCTCCAGTCTTTACCCTTTTAACTCCCGCAGATACTTCCTCAGCTGTATATAATCGGCTAATAGTAGCCAGAATAAACTGTTCATATTCATCGTAATCATCAACGGGTTAGTAAGAAAATATATTACGTAAATGATACAACATGGAAATAATACCACTAACATGAAGGACTACCATGGACATTGAGTATATAGGCAGTAGCGTCGCGTTATTATATGTTGACATGAAAGCAGATTATGTTGGGGTATACTATTGTGTGCAGGATATATTGGGTAGGCAGCTGGTTGTGACGGCAGGAAGCAAAAGTTATACCCATTAGTAGGTATACATTATTAAACGGTAGGTGCTGACAGTATGTGTGTGTGTGTGTCTGTGTGTGTGTGTGTGTGTGTGTGTGTGTGTGTGTGTGTGTGTGTGTGTGTGTGAGAGTGAGAGAGTGAGTGAATGAGAGTGAGACCTTGCACGGGCCATACGATCCCAGCAGTGATTAGAACTCTTATAAAGGTACCAAACCCGACAGTAAGGGAAGTGGAAGGATAGGATAGCAAGGAAGAGAGAGAGAGAGAGAGAGTGTGCGTGCGTTTGCGTGTGTGTGTGTGTGTGTGTGTGTGTGTGTGTGTGTGTGTGTGTGTGTGTGTCTGTGTGTGTGCAGCTGACCTATATAAATTACGCGAGTATATAACTTAAAAATTTCATATGATGCTCGCCGGAACATTTAAATAATATATGAGGTGTATATATAGCGAGCTTCAGATATAGCAAACATTTTAAAGGCTAGGCTTAAAATGTATGTCAGAGTAGAGGGGGGGGGAGGGGAGAGGGGGGCGATTGTGAGTGGAGGGGGTTGGGTAGGAGGATGGATTGGAGAGAGAGAGAGAGAGAGAGAGAGAGAGAGAGAGAGAGAGAGAGAGAGAAGAGGGGAAGTAAGTGTAGTAGAGGAAAGGAGAGCAGGCGTAGAAGGGTCGTAAGGTATAAGAATGGAAGAGGAATGGGGGGGGGGGTTAAAGGAGTGGATAGTAGTTGTGGTAGAGTTGAATCAAAATATCCATGTCAGTACAACAACAAATATGTCTGGCTTTTATGTAAACAAAATATTTGTGTTTTGTTGACGACCCCATCTGGTAGGAGAAACGTGAACTAAAACTACAACTTATGAATATATATGGAAATTGGGGGATAAGTAGAATGGGGAAATGATGAGTGGAGAAGGGAGGGGAGAAGGTAAGCAGGTGTGGAGGGGAAGGGTAGATGGAGGGGAGGGTGATAGTAAGAGAGAGGGGAGGCTGTACTAAAGTATCGACATGAGAATAGGGAGGGAAGATAGACTGGAAGACGTGGAAGCAGGAGGGAATAGGAGGAGAGAGAAGGAAGGGGAGGTTAAGAAGACGAGGAGAGCGGGATGAGAGGATAACCTAGATGGAAGGATAGGAAAGAGGAGGGAAGAGAGATTGGAAGTGGTGGAAACAAAGGAGAAGACCGATTGGAGAAAAAAAGTAGGAAGGAAATTTGGAAGTTGGCGTTATTGGAGGGTAGAAAGAGGGGAAGGGAAAGTGAAGGGGGTGACAGAGGGGAGGAGATGAGGGGGAGAGAGGTGACAAGATAAACTAGGGAGAGGGAAGAGAGGATGGAGCAGGGGTGAACGAAGGGAGGAGACGAGAGAGAGAGAGAGGGGTGACAAGATGGTGACGACAGAGAAGCGGGAAAAGGGGAGAGGAGAGGGAGCAGGGGTGAAAGAAGGGAGAAGAAGAGGGGGAATGGGGTGGCTAGGGAGAGGGGAGAGGAGAGGGACTAGGGTGAAAGGGAAGGAAAGGGGGGAGGGGGAGAGAGGGGTTACAAGAAGGTGACGATAGAGAAGGGCGGGGAGAGATGGAGGATGAGGGGAGGAAAGAGGGGAGATGGGGGGAGGAAAGAGGGGAGATGAGGGGGAGGAAAGAGGGGAGATGAAGAGGAGAGGGGTGACAATATGGTGACGACAGGGAGGGGGCGGGGAGAGAGACGGAAGTGAGAAATTGCCGGGTAATATTGGGCATCGATTTTCTCCATCGGTTTAGTTCAAGACGCTGAATGTTTGATGGCAGGGGGGTGGCTTAGTGGTCCTGGGGGTGGCTTAGTGGTGGTGCTGGGGGCTTAGCCGTGGTGCTGGGGGCTTAGTGGTCCTGGGGGTGGCTTACTGCTGGTGCTGGGGCTTAGTGGTCCTGGGGGGTGGCTTAGTGATGGGGCTGGGGGCTTGGTAGTCCTGGGGGTGGCTTAGTGATGGGGCTGGGGGCTTAGTGGTCCTGGGGTTGGCTTAGTGAGGGTATTGGTGGCTTACTGGTGCTGAGGGTGGCTTAGAGTCTGTCGGGGTGGCTTACTGGTCCTGGGGTGGCTTAAGGGTCCCCGTGGTGGCTTACTGGAAGCTAAGCAATGAATTCAGTTTACAATGACGCCTCTTTTAACTGTATTCTGGCTTTCAATAGACGATTTTCTGCCACTTAGGGACTGTGTTTAGGAAGCAAGAGGGTCATAGCTATACGTTTAACCCGTTTATTCCTACAGGTCGATCTCCTACGCTTAATAATATCGTATAATGAGAGTTACAATAATAATATCGTATAATGAGAGTTACAATAAAAGCCTCATTGTATACTGAAGGCGTTAATACTGTTTATAACAAGGACCAATGTTATATCATTATTATATTTATTATTATTATTATTATTATTGTTATTATTATTATTATTATTTTTATTATTATTATTATTATTATTATTATTATTTTTGTGTATTATCTTTATCATTATAATTAATATTTGTATTATATATACAGTATATAGATATATATATATATATATATATATATATATATATATATATATATATATATATTATATATACAATATATATAGTATATATACCGGGTAGGCTATATATATATATATATATATATATATTTTTTTTTTTTTTTTTTTTTTTTTTTTTTGGGTGGGTGGGCGTTGTATTGTAGTTCTTGTTGTTTTTTTAAGGAGTAGGCCTAAACACATTATACATTGCTCTGTTGAATATCTGTAAACAACACTCATTCCCACTTTCTTCGTTCGATATGACGCGCTGCGAAGGGAAGGAATTATTTAAGAATACCACCCTAATACCCTCTTTCCCCAAGGGATGGTGGTGGTGGTGGCTTAACGTACTAATTGTGGTGGAATAGTGGGACAATGGTGGTGTGAGGAATTAATGGTGGTAGTGGTGGAGGTGGAGGGGGGATTACTTTACACGCGCTCTCTCATTCTCTCTCTCTCTCTCTCTCTCTCTCTCTCTCTCTCTCTCTCTCTCTCTCTCTCTTGCGACACGAAGGCTGCATCACCTACGTTTGGGGCTCAGCAGAAAAGACGGCTGTACTGAAATGCCCTGAAGAAAGTGTGTGTGAGAGAGACAGAGAGAGAGAGAGAGAGATAGAGAGAGAGAGAGAGAGAGAGAGAGAGATTGTGTGAGATAGGGAGAGAGAGAGAGAGAGATTGTGTGAGATAGGGAGAGAGAAAGAGTATTGTGGTTCGATAATGAGAAATATATATATATATATATATATATACGGTATATAGTGTGTGTGTGTGTGTGTGTGTGTGAGAGAGAGAGGGATAGAGAGTTGTATCTCAAATACTTAGGCATTATTTTCCTCCTCGTTGCTTACAAGACAAGAAACATCTCCTATATCTTACATTTAATAGTCTCAATATTAATTTAAAACTCGGATCACCAGATGATGCTACCCTAGTTATATATATGTGTTTCCAATCATGTAGACTACCTGTCTATCCGCACAGCATGAAGTTCCATAAAGATCTCTCTGGGTGTGTGCATAAATGTAAGCGTAAATCATCACCAAGACCTAAATCACTATCTTCAACATTACCATCACCACTACCCACAACATAAATAATACGACCACCATTACCGCCATCACCATTACCACTAGCACGACATCAACACAATCACCAACAACGCCTTCATCACTATCTCCAACACTATCATCACCACCACCACCACTGACACCACCACCACTACCACTACCAACACTATCATCGCCACCACTGCCAACATAACAACACCACCACCATCACCAACAACGCCTTCATCACTATCTCCAACACTATCATCTCCACCAACAACACCAACACCACCACCAACACTATCACCACCAACACTATCACCACCACCACCGCCAACAACACCACCACCACCACACCAACAACACCACCACCACCACCACAATACCACCACCACACCACCACCACCACCACCACCAACAACAACACCACCACCACCACCACCACAACAACAACAACACCACCAAAAACAACAACAACACCACCACCACCAACAACAACAGCAACAATACCACCACCACTACCAACACTATCATCACCACCACCGCCAACATAACCACACCACCACTACCACCACCACCGCCAACACAACACCACCACCACCACACAACAATACCACCACCACCACCATCAGCAACCCCAATACCCTCCTGCCTTCAAGTATCCTATCCACTCACACGTAAATCCACCCACTTTCTCTCTTGCCTCCCCCGCCCCCCCTATCTCACTCTGTCTCTCTCTCTCTCTCTCTCTCTCTCTATATATATATATATATATATATATATATAGTACAAAGGAGTACAAAGGGCGATATATATATATATATATATATATATATAGAGAGAGAGAGAGAGAGAGATGGGGGAGATGGAGAGAGAGATGGGGGAGATGGAGAGAGGGAGTGCTCTCGTAGAATTTGCTATATCAAATTTCCTTAATATGCAAAACGTCGAATAAGCAATTAGGCACCGTATTTGCCTCACTATATTTTCATTCAAACGTAATTAAAGTCTGCGGTGAATGCAACCCACATTTAACTACCTTTCATTACTTGTAATTAAAGAATCTATTAACCCCGATACGTCTTTTCAATTTTACTCTCGCTATATGTAGACGAATTTGTGCAGTTTAAGGATCTGTGGTAATAAAAAGGGTTAAGTTAGATGGTTGGATGCCTGTTGATTGCTGGAGATCCCTCTTGAACTGAATAAAATCGTCTAATAGTAGCCAGAAAAAAGTTAAAAAGTACGGCACCAGTACTGAAGGGGTTAGTACCTATAGTAATGAGAGAGAGAGAGAGAGAGAGAGAGAGAGAGAGAGAGAGAGAGAGAGAGGGGGGGGGGTAGAGAGAGAGAGAGAGAGAGTATGCCTGAGCTTGTGCGATAAGTGTGGTGAGGTATTTCAGCTTGTGGGTTTGCCAAGTAGATCGCGTGTGTTCAAGGTATTGTATGTATATTGTACAGTATGTCCCCACTTTTCCTTCTTTATTTATTTATTTTTATTTTTTTTATTTTTTTTGGGGGGGCGACTCAAGACAGAGCCCGAATAGGGACAACACAACAGAAAACAAGGCACACACAAAAGCAAAATACAAACTCACACACATCTAGGTTTTCAAGGTACACCTGTAAAAATGAAGGGTAAGGAAAATGTAAGAACAGGGTAAAATGTAAGAACAGGGTAAAATGTAAGAACAGGGTAAAATGGAAGGATCGAACCAATAGACAACCCATACGAGCATTGGGAACAGCAATGGAAACAGTTTATTACGAATATCACGATAAACAGATAGAAAGGGTAAACAAGTATTTCCTGAGAGGAATGTTAACGATGAAGGAGAAACCGATAATAATAATAATAATAATAATAATAATAATAATATAACCCGGATAATACGAAGATAATGAAACATAGGGCCCCTTTCTCCCTCATGTTTAGCATATTAATTTTGAGGTTTTAAGACGTTCGTTCAGTTAGTTTAGCGATTTTGAGACCTTTCGCCTCATTTGTTTATCAATATTAAGACCTTTCGTGCCATTTAGGTGTCGATCTTTTCCTGGCGAGCGATAGCGTGCCTCTAATTTTAGAAGAAACCGGCCTTTGGCCGGGAAATTTTTCTACCTCCTGAAACTCAAAAAAGCGCTAGATCAACATGGTCTGCAAACTGCCATACCAAGTTCAAAGCTGACTCTGCTTTAAAGGTATAAATGTCAACGCAATTGCTCTAACACTTTTTAAGTTACAAGGGGTTACTAGGACATTATTTCCCTTTCCAATGTTCCCTTACCCACTCTAATCCACTGTTTGGACACTTGATCCTCAGTGTTTTGGAGGACAAGCAGCCTAGAAGGGTCACTAGACCTGTTGTTGCTTGATTTCCTTTGTACTCCTTTGTACTCCTTTGTAGGTTTGGATTTGTAGCCTACTTATAAGGAATAGACTATAGTACAAGAGAGAATGTAACAACAACATACAAGAACAAATAATAGAGACTACAAGCCAGGAGGAACGAAGAGGGAGGATGTCAGGCAGAAAGTCGAGAGAGACCAAGAAAGGCGTGAATACTGCAAGGAGAGGGGAGAAAAGGGGCGAAGGGAACTGACAAAGGCGAAAACCAAAGAAGGAGAAGACGATGAAGAAGAAGAAGAAGATTGTGAGGACGATGCAGAAGATGAAGCAGACAAATAATATTGGAAGAAGAAGAAGGAGAACAAGAACAAGAACAAGAAGAGGATGAGGAAGATGATGGGATGATGATACAGATAATTAAGCAGAAGAATAATATTGGAAGCAGAAGAAGAAGTGGAAGAAGGTTAAGAAGAAGAAGAACAACAACAACAACAACAACAACAACAACAATATGCAGGATAAGAAGAAGATGCGGAAGATGTAGAAGAAGAAGAAGAAGAAGAAGAAGAAGAAGGGGAGGAGGACAATGAGGAAGAAGAAGAGAGGTGCAAGTATCGGAAGGTTTGGAGTGAAATTATGGGGAGAAGGTATGGTAGATGGATGGGGAGGTAATTCTATAGGCAGGAATCAGAGGAGACAAGGGGGAGGGAGGGAGAGAGGAGGGGTGCTGGAGGAAGGGAGGATTGGATAATATAATGGGAGAGAGAGAAAGAAAGCGAAAGAGGGGAGAGAGAGAGAGAGAGAGAGAGAGAGAGAGAGAGGAGTTAGATGGAAGTATTGGAAGGTTTAGGGGAGGGTTCGGGAGAGGAAGCTAGTAGGGTAGATGGATGGGGAGGTAAATTTATAGGCAAGAATCAGAGGGGAGACAGCTGGGGGGATGGAGGGAGGGAATGTGGGGAGGAGGGGAGGTATGAAAGTTGTGGGTGGAGGAAAAATAGAAGGAAGGAGAGAGGGAAGGAGCTAGAAGAAGGGACGAAGGAAGGACGGGTATGAGTATTGTGGATAAAGGAAGCATAAAGGAGGGATGGAAGAAGGAGGGAGAGAGGGAATGAGCTGGAAGAATGAACGAAGGAAGGAGGAGGTATGAGAGTTGTGGATGGAGGAAGCATAGAGGGAAGGGATAGAAGAAGGAGGCAGAGAGGGAAGAAGGAAGAAGGAAGGAGGGGAAAGGGAAGAAAAAGAAGAAGTCCGTGACTATTGGAAAATATAGGCGAGGGTTTGGGAGAGGAAGGTAGTAGGGAAGATGAATGGGGAGGTTAATCTATAGGTAGGAATCAGAGGGGAGACAGCTGGGAGGG